>OY294044.1:100760000-100805407 GCA_958510825.1 Brachypterus glaber
AAACATTTAACAGTAATTAGTTCTAACGTTTAATGGCTTGTATAATAATTGATTTTTTGCACCCTTTCATAGTTACTGGTATACTTATAAATTACAATTATATATGAGTATAAAGAAGAAATTATATAGACCTGTAAAGAGTTATGTCTTTCACACATATATAATTGAATTCTGCAACAAGTCATTTTTACTAATTAAAACTTTACCTAATCAAATGATTGATTTATGCCAGTCAAAATTGTGAAACCAAGACAATTTATTGCTACTTACTTAAATATGAACTATTAATTTAACTACTTTTTTATGAACTGTTAATTAGATTTAAGTAACAATAATCTGCATGACTGGCTGCATATTTTGACTTAGCAAAAACTTTTGAACATCTCATAACACTCATGTTTGATCTAATATGCAAAAAATAAATATTATTAAACCGTTTTTATTATCCAAAAGTTGATTTTTGCTTAAGCGTCACTTTTTGATTTAAACCTTAACTTATGTCATCATTTCGGAGCCATAACTTTTTTATTTATTAGCCGATTTAAAAAATAAAAAAAGAAAATTGGAGCCTGTAAAATGGCTAAAAATTTTTGTCTATAACGTTTTTTTGTAAAATTTACCGTTAGACTGCTAACTGTTAAAATATAACAAAATGCAATTTTTTTTATGTTTTTTTTTCTGGCCTAATTTTATGCTTGTGGTGAAATAACTGTTTTATTTATTAACCGATTTTGAAAATTAAGATAGAAAAGTAAAGCTTGTAAAATGCTGATTGATTCTCTATAGGAAGGTTTTTCTTAAAAATGTACCGTTAAGTCAGTAAATGTCAAAAATTAAAAAAATGTCAAATTTTTGGCCACACCTTTTGGGGGTCTTAGGAAAATAGGCTGAAATTGATTTTTATGCCAACTAAAAAGCACCGTATAATAAAGGTTTGGTGCAAATTTCAGCCCAATCGGAAAAAGTTTCCCAAAATGATCTAAATCTACGGCAAAAAAAAATCACGTTTTTCGTTATAAAAAAAATCCTCGACAGATTTTTTTAATGTTTGGCTCTTTTTACTCGCATTGGGTCCCTGAAGACGAATTATCATGATTAGTTGATGGAACGGTAAATTTTGGTTATTTCCATTCTGGGGTCATATTCGTATACGGGATAAGGGCGCATTGTGTGTGTGCGTGGATATAATGGTTATTGTGCAAAATTTTAAAGTGTACCTTTCTCAAATACATTTTCCATAAAACATTTAATTTGGTATGGGTTTTGAAAAAATATGCGATAATTAAAAAAGCCCCTATACGTATTTCAATAAAGTCGACTTTCACTATACAATATATTGTCATTGCTTAAAGAGAAGATACTTAGTCAATGCTATTGTTCAAAACAAATTTTGAAAAAATATGCGATAATTGTTTTGAGTACTGAAATGAAAAAAGAAAAACAATTTAACCCTTAAATGCGCAATGTATTATACATGTATATGCAACACTCAAAAAAAATATTTTCTAGCTTGAATGCTTTTTTATAAAATAAGTCAATATATCGCTTTCTCACATCTTAAGATGTTTATTTATAAGGATTTATATGAAAAACATATAGATAGCAGGAAATGTTCTACTATTTTCAATGAATTGGTACGCTATGCCTAAGTTTAAAAAACAGCTTCAAGAAAAAAGTAGTCCCATTATTGTTTAAAACAACAATTTGTTTTATTCTACCCAGAGGAGTTATAACCTTTCTATTGAGAAGACGGCAGTTCTCAATGCTCAGTCTGGATGCATGGAACAAAGTGCTTAAATTTCCTAAATGTGGAGGGATAGAATTACATTAGTTGCGAAACATGTTCAGCTACACTGTGTTTTTATGTTTTATTTTTTAAATGAAAGTAAATTAAGATAACATTTTATGTTTCTATTAAAAAACATGTACAAATGTTTATCGTGACATGTGTGCATAACAAAAAGAAAATAAAAAAAAAATTCATGATAGATTTTTTAAAAATATTTTGTTGGTAATCTGGATGTAAAAAACCTTCATATTTTATGTTTTTAGACAATTTGTTTTATTCTACCCAGAGGAGTTATAACCTTTCTATTGAGAAGACGGCAGTTCTCAATGCTTAGTCTGGATGCATGGAACAAAGTGCTTAAATTTCCTAAATGTGGAGGGATAGAATTACATTAGTTGCGAAACATGTTCAGCTACACTGTGTTTTTATGTTTTATTTTTTAAATGAAAGTAAATTAAGATAACATTTTATGTTTCTATTAAAAAACATGTACAAATGTTTATCGTGACATGTGTGCATAACAAAAAGAAAATAAAAAAAAATTCATGATAGATTTTTTAAAAATATTTTGTTGGTAATCTGGATGTAAAAAACCTTCATATTTTATGTTTTTAGACAATTTGTTTTATTCTACCCAGAGGAGTTATAACCTTTCTATTGAGAAGACGGCAGTTCTCAATGCTTAGTCTGGATGCATGGAACAAAGTGCTTAAATTTCCTAAATGTGGAGGGATAGAATTACATTAGTTGCGAAACATGTTCAGCTACACTGTGTTTTTATGTTTTATTTTTTAAATGAAAGTAAATTAAGATAACATTTTATGTTTCTATTAAAAAACATGTACAAATGTTTATCGTGACGTGTGCATAACAAAAAGAAAATAAAAAAAAAATCATGATAGATTTTTTAAAAATATTTTGTTGGTAATCTGGATGTAAAAAACCTTCATATTTTATGTTTTTAGACAATTTGTTTTATTCTACCCAGAGGAGTTATAACCTTTCTATTGAGAAGACGGCAGTTCTCAATGCTCAGTCTGGATGCATGGAACAAAGTGCTTAAATTTCCTAAATGTGGAGGGATAGAATTACATTAGTTGCGAAACATGTTCAGCTACACTGTGTTTTTATGTTTTATTTTTTAAATGAAAGTAAATTAAGATAACATTTTATGTTTCTATTAAAAAACATGTACAAATGTTTATCGTGACGTGTGCATAACAAAAAGAAAATAAAAAAAAATTCATGATAGATTTTTTAAAAATATTTTGTTGGTAATCTGGATGTAAAAAACCTTCATATTTTATGTTTTTAGACAATTTGGTTAAATTGGGCATTTAAGTAAGGGTTAAAATAAAAAATGCGAGATTGTCAACAGTGCTATTTTTTTCTATCGTACCTACAAAATTATCTACCACAAACATTCTCAAAAAAATTATGTAACTAACTTGAGGGAAAACAATTCATACATATTAGAATTATCCTAATTAAGGACTGCAACAAAAATTTTTTCAGGGATGCCTAGTCCGACAAATATTCCGGAAATAATTGAAGAAGAAAACAACCAACTAGTTACTGTGATAATATTTGTGATATCTGCCGTTTTTACTATAACTCTGCTTTTTGTCATGGCTGTGTTCATCGACTGTAGACAACAGTAAGTAACAGTTTTTTAAGTACTCTGCAAAGTTGGGTAGTTGGAAATATACAGGGTGATCAATAACTGAAATGCCAACGTTTAGGGCTCATTTCTGGACCAGCCTTTATAGGAACTTTTTTTCATATTTTTGTAGAATCAACTCTTAAATTTTGCCATGGCAGTTACTGATCACCCTGTATAGTGGCAATCTTTTTTTTTTAGTTATTTATTAGTTTGGAAAATCGAGCGGTAAAACTGGTAAATTTGCAGAGGCGAGGATCTCTTTTTAGCTTTTCTTCAAGGAGAGAAGTTCTTTTCTAGTCTATTTCTCCAAGCCAAAAAGTTGGGAAATTCCTTAATCCTTAGGAAAATTTTGTTCTGCCCCTCAAAAAAATCGCTCGCGTCACCCCTGTACCTGTTTCACTTTCACAAATGTGATTTTTTTTACTACTGCCGCACATAGGGGCCTGATAGGCTATCAGTAATATACATTTACATGGCAGAAAGTCCAGAAACTAAAATCATTCGTTTAATGAAATTTATTTTCTAGAACTACGTCCACGTTTCAATTTTTAGCACTACATTGATGTTTTGCGTAGGCTATTTTTAAATTTATTACATTATTTTCTGAAGTTTTTTAAAGATGTTTTATTTAAAAACAATAATAAAATAATAGTTATTTTATTCTCTTTTTGTTCAAAACTTTTGTCACAAACCTTTAAGTATACATAATAATTTGAACACTCCATTTTTATTTTTTTCTCTTTATTATTCACAGCGCAAGCGCTAGAATAGAATTATACGGTAGTTTCGAATTTCCCAAAGTCGCCAAAAAACGTACAGTCAAGTGGGGTGACTTCGGACGGTGCGGGTGTCGGACACTTTTTCGCAAAACCCTCTGAACCAAAGCACGTGTGCACAAGTTGTGGCTTTTAACCCCATATTATGGGGTTAAACTTGTGAACACATGCTTTGGTTCAGAGGGCTTTGCGATAAAGTGTCCGAAATCACCCACACACACACCGTCCGAAGTCACCCCACCTGACGGTACTAGACAAACATGTCTTGGATACAAATGTGTTCTATGAAAAAATAAGAAACTTTAAAAATGTCCGTCAGTCCGTCCGTCTGATTTTACGTTTTTGTGTACACGATAACTCAAGAACGAATAATCCGATCGACTCGAAATTTTCAGGAAAAATCAAGTTTTATGATCATATGAGGGGAAGATCCCTATTGTTTTTGAAATTAATCCCCCAAAAAGAAAAAGTTATGAGGGGTTAAACATTTTTTTAAAAATGGACAATCATTAAAAAAAAAACTGTTATTTTTTTTGTTTTTCTTTACCAAATGGTAATTTTTTTGCGTTAGCAAAACATTAAATTTTAATTATTGATGTTTGCGAAAAAATTTAAGTTAAGAACACTGCGTAATGACTTTTAATTTTTGTTCCCATTCTAATTCCAAAAAGTTTTATCTGTTAAGATAAAAAAAATCAAAATCATTACACAATATTTTTTTCTTTTGCAGAAAACTAATAAATTTAAGAGTCAGATCAAAGACGAGAACTATACTTAAAGTGCCAAAACTAGGAAGAGCGAGGATGCGAGATGATGAGGACTCGTTTGCAGATAAAATGGAACAGGGAGAACCATCTACCAGTGGTGTAATTTAGAAAAATAAATTATACCAAATAAACCAAATTTTAATATATCCAATAGAATATTTAGTTATTTACGGTACTAGTGAGTTTAAAAAAATTAACCCACTCAACTAGGAGACCTCGTAGATCAATTTTTCTTGAAGGTAATTTCACGTGTACCGTCCAATATTTCCAACACCTGTCTATTTTACTAAAAATATATATTGTTGTTTCAATTTACAAATTACATAATTACTATATCCCTGGTAAAAATAACCGATAGAAGTTGAATACACCCTCATTTATATAGACCTTTTGGTGAACATTTTTAAAACTAGCCGTGCATTACAATCACTTTAAATAAAAAAAGTTATTAACTTAAATGGGAGGTCATTAAAAATGGTTTAAAAGATTAAAATAGAACCAAAAAAGATCAATCTAGCGGTTTTAAAAAATTTCGCACAGCAAAAAATTATTTAACCCGCAAATAACATTAAAAAACGACAAAAAGGTAGATTGCAGGATAAATAAATGTATCGCACCTTAGAAAAGTACAAAAAATAAGCAAAAAAAAAATGGTCTCAAAGACAAAAATACAAATATATATTGTCTGTGGTTAATATTTAAATAAAACTTAGATAAACTATGATTCGTTTATACGTGATATTGAAAGTATGGGCCGCGCGGGGAACGGAACGTAAGAGGTTAGGCCAAGTATAGGCGTTGCGGATAAGGAAGCTTGAAGCGGGAGGGCGCTTTAAGCATGAGTCACTATCACGTTTAAACAAATTAGCCTATTGATATAAAAGCATGGTGACACTATTATCTAACGTTTTATTTAAATCTGTGGCTTGATTCTGAAAGGGCCAATGTCACTTTGTCAATAATAGCGTTTTCACATCAACTCTGATGTAATATTTTGAAAATGCTGCTATTGACAAAGTGATATTGGCCCTTTCAGAACCAAGCCATAGAAATATTAACAACATACCGGATACACAATGCTGATGATTCCCAAAAAGGATGAAATGGTCCTATTTACTGTTACTTGTCCATTTGTTTTTAACGGCAAAGGTAACTTATAAATATTTTTTCGGTTATTAACCGACGAGGGGTTTATTTATTGGACAATCCTTGTACACCTATCCAACAATCTTTACAAACTAGGAAATTTCTACCTGCATCATAAAATGCCATCTGGAGACAAATTTATTCATATAAATAAATCTTAATATATTTTAGCAATCATAATATTTTTAAACATAAAGGTTAGGTAACTAACGTTAGATTTATGTATTTTATAACGTTTTTGTCAAACGTTAGTTTTAAGGTTAGATTTATATATTTTATAATGTTTTGTATAACGTTTGAAACTAAAAATAAAAATGTCACTAATCTAACTTAACATAACATTAGATTAGTGACAGTTTTATGTTTAGTCTCAAACGTTATAAAATATATAAATCTAACCTTAAAAACTAACGTTTGACAAAAACGTTATAAAATACATAAATATAACGTTAGTTACCTAACCTTTTTCTAACCTTATTCTAACTTTAAATATTTTTTTAATTCCCATTACTAATACGTAATCTATAGTAGAAAATATACATTTCAGACAGCTATGTGCCTAGGTTTGATAATTATTCAAAAAGGTTTTATTCTCCTTGATTAAAGAGACAGTAATATTATATATGCGCTATCGTTCGTGAATATAATGTATCTAACAATCTATTATAAATATATATTAAATTACAATATAATTTTATATTTATTATTAAATAATATTTCCATAACAAGTTAAAAAAAATATTCCCCAAAAGAAAAATTATAGTAAGTCTGGCAACGCTGCACTAGAATTGAAAAAATATTTTAAGATTCTGAATGTATAAATAAATATTAACTAACTAAATATAAAGTTTTTCTGAGAGGTAAACGTATTTATCGAAGCATAACAGCATATTACACGAAAAATATTTAGGGCCACCCAAAAAGATGGCTATTTTATAAATTAATTTAACGAAATTATGTTTCAGAATATTATAATTTCTAAAATATATTAAGATTTATTTATATGAATAAATTTGTCTCCAGATGCCATTTTATGATGCAGGTAGAAATTTCCTAGTTGGCCTCGCCCCCTCCGAAAGTTATAAATTAAACGTATTTATAACGTATTTCTAACTTAAAATCTAACGTTAGGTTAACGTTTGTACCTAACGTTAAATTCTAACGTTAAAAAGCGGGACATTTGCACATATTTTATAACGTACTTTTATACAGTTTTCTAACATTAGAAAAACGTTATTCTAATGTTAAAATTCTACTAGGGGGGTATATTTCTATAGACAAAAAGATCAATTTCACGACAAATAAATTTATCAAAATCTGTAAACAAAATTGTTTACAAAAGCAAGAATATATATTTTCTGGGCAGACAGACTGACAAAACCGACCGACAAAAAAATTAGATCATTGTACATACCTATAGGTAATTTTTTCGTTTAACCAGCATTGGCCGATTTTCAGTATCATTTTGTGTATCACAAAAAGTTTGATGCCATTATTTCTGAAATATTTTAAAATGATTATTAATCTTAAAAAAATAAAAATATAACAATTATTTACCTTTTTTCCTTAAAAATTGATTCAAAAACATAAAATAACCTCCAAATTCACATGTTAGTTTTCTTCTTTTAACTGGCTAAATATGCAAACTTATGGATGGATTTGTCGTGCAAAGTATAATTTTTGAATATTAAAAAATTAATTTGTCGTGTTGAAATTGTCGTTCATTTAATTGTATTTGCTATTAATTTGTATTTTATCGTGGAAGACCCGCCGTGCGAATAAACTATTGAGACGTGCAATAAAATAATAAAATATTCCCCATTAAAAACACCTATATAGTGCGGTACAAAAGTCAACCCCCGCTCTAAACTTTTGAACGAGTTGAGATATCAACTTTAAATTTGGAACACGTAAATAAGAAAAATCAAGTTATCTTTTAGCGTATAATTGATATTTTCAGCTTTAAAAATGTGGGCAGGGGCATGTGGGGTAATTTATTAAATAAAAAGCGGGTCGTGTGATACCTTATTTTAAAGTCTATGCGACTATATATATTTTTTTATTTTTTTGTTGATTTTTCTAATTTTACTTTCCCCAAGAAAAAAAATTTCGAAAAAAATTTATTGCTTTTTTTACATTTCTGAACGTTTTATATCCGAAAAATATGATATGAAATTTGTGACCACGAGAACTTAAGAACGCTTCGGGCTAAAGACTTCAAATTTGGACCACAGGTTGATTATCCAAAGTTCTAGGCTGGGGTTGTTTTTGGTAAAAATCGGACTGGAGTAAAAACAGTTTATTTCAAAAACACATTTTTTTCAATTTATTTTTCGTTTTACGTAAAAAGAAACTAGTTTGTAAGTATAAATTACATTTTTGCATAATATTCCATTTACCCTATTTAGATCCAAAAGAAAAGTATAAAAAAATATGGTCAAATAGAGAATTTTAGCTTTAAGCTTTAAAACAATGTATTACACGACCCTCCTTTCCATTTAAAAATTATCCACAGTCCTCCTAGCCACGTTTTAAAAGCTAAAAACAAATATATGCAAAGATAGATTGTTATGTGTTACAGATTTAAGTCGATATCTTAAATCGTTCAAATGTTAAGAGGGATGACTTTTGGACCGTACTGTATAATGTTTATAGTAGATATATAAAAATAAGTACCCAAAATATATTTTAAGAATAAGCAATTACAAGGTGATTAACCTTTTTAGAAACCTTTTTAGACCAGAAAAAAATAAGTTTAATTTTGTTACTATATTTATAGAAGTTACCTACCTTCAGGTATTTGATATCACGTTAATTTTAAACGATAATTTTACAGATTTTTTAAATTCTGTATCTACCATTTACTCTTACTAAGTCTTAATTATAATTGTACAATACTAATTATGTGTTACAGTACAAAATATAAGACTGATTATAATTATTGTTATGTATCTATTTTATGTGATATAAAATAAAAAATATATTTTATCTAATTTTAAATTTTTGCGTTATTTCAGGGTTCCCACAATTATTAAACTTTCCAATTCCCTGTCTTTTCCAGGGTTTGGATGTTTCCCTGGCCAACCCTTGAAATTCCCTGTGTTAAAGGTAAAAAATATCAATAAATATAAATTATAATTTTTTATTTTTGTATTCTTATACAAGTAAAAAAATGAGAAACATATATTTTATTTTAAGGGTATTTGAAAACAAAAAATATATTCTTAATCGCGGTATTTAAGAATTTTTTTGGGGGGTGACTGGTAAAATTGCTGAATGGTCAAAAATCTGAATAAAATGTTCACAATGCCGAAAGAAAATGTTAAAAATAAAAAATAACATTTATGTTCCTTATAGTGCTAGCCAATGGAACTCTTTACAACTAGAATTATGAAACAAAAGACGTCTACCCTATCTCTATCTCATTTGTGCTACACTTTCCAGCTAACCAAATAAATACTGTCTTTGTTTTTCATACAACAAATACAGTATTTATTTGGTTGGCCGGAAAGTGTTGCACTGAGCGGCACGAACGAACATAGCTAATGTGAATCTGTAGAATAAGATAATTCTACTAAAATTTAGATGGCGCCAGTAATTTCTTTAATAATATATTATATAGTTACACTTTTCGCCCGACCAAGTAAATATTGTATTTGTTCAACAAAGAACAAATACAGAATTTGTTTGGTTGGGTGGAAGTGGGAGTGTATGTATGTCTTCTATCCTTTTTGGGTAGAACTTTTGTCCCTGTCTAATCTAACGGGAGAAATCTCCATTATGCTGTTATACGTGTCTGTATACAGACATATAAATACGCCCTTACTTAAACTAAAATTTTATATTAGGAAAGAACCTAAAGCCCTAGTGCCGCAGGCGATTTTTTTTTTTAAATTTGATGGTCTATTTTAATTTTAAATTAGTTTTTAATTTACTCTTTAAGAGAAATGCAAAAAACTCTAGCAACACAGGCGAAATTTTTTACAAATTTGGTGGTATATTTTAATTTTAAATCAGTCTTACGATTTAAAATTACACAAAAGCACCACAAGCGGAACTTTTTACGAATTTAAGGTTTGAGAATCTTAAAAATACATAAGTAAGAAAGCACTAGCGCCGCGGGAGAAAATTTTTACGAATTTCAAGCTTTTTGCTCTACAATCTTAAATAAATAAAAAAAAAAAAAACGTAAGAAAGCCCTTACAAATTAATGGTCTATTCTAGTTTTAAATCAGTTTTTCAAATTTAAATTAAATAAATTTAAAATTTCACAAAAATGCAGGAAACTCTAGCGCCGCAGGAGATTTTTTACGAATGTCTAGCTTAGGTTCTACAATCCTAAATATATATAAAAAAAACGTAAGAAAGCCCTAGTGCCACAGAATTTTTTACAAACTTCTATTTGAAAATAGTTTTACAATTTCAAATTTCACAAAAACGCAAGAAAGTTCTAGCGCCGCAGGCCGAAACTTTTACGAATTTAAAGGTCTATGGTCCACTTAAAAATAATATACAGCCTGTTCCAGAACTCGCGTACCGAAATTTGAGGGTATATTAAAAACCCTCTGGAAAATATGAAAAAAATTTAAAAAAAAATCCATCTTCAATACTAATTAAAAAGGAAGCTATTGAATCTGACCAATCCTGTTGCTGATGTTAAATTACCTAAAAATTAGTTTTTCCCTACTTATTAGTAACTATGGTTGCATTTTAATGGTTGACTCGTGCATTGTTTAAGACTTTCAACTTTAGAATCTTTTTAGGTTATTATATTTTGACAAAACCGACAGGGGCTATCAAATATTCTATTTTTATAGGGTCACTTCATCCGGCGGTGGTTTTATGATACCCGTCTTAGACGGCAGCAACAAACTGCCGCTGCAACTCCATTCAGCGCGCTGAATGTAGTGTTTTTTTTAATTAGAAACTCAGATCTTTTAATTGATTTACTGGTTATAAATTCTTAATACAAATTAATAAAATAAAAATACAATAACTGAATTTTATTTATTTATTTCAAAGTAATGAACATAGGAAAAATTTTTATCGGTGTTCCGAAAAGAGAACATTCTAGCTAGAATGTAATTTTAAGATTGGTGCAGAGGGCAAGGAATTTTGGAAGTTTAAACGCAAACAGAAAAGTGGTTGGAGACACTTCGCGAAATGCAAAAACTGTTGATAATAAAGAAGGTGTCATTTAGACTTTTGAAGAATAATCTGGAACAAGCATTAGTATCGTGGTAAGAAATCTTGATATGTCTGTCCTGTGTTTAATGAACTCTAAAAGATGAAGAAACGCATTATTTTTAGCAAACTCGCGTTCAATGTATGAAGCATGCTAAAGAATATGTTCAAAATGACCTCCACCAACTTGAACACATAAAGCAGCTCTTTTTAACAGACTTCTCCTGGCATTAATAATCATATTTGGAGTTACTGACTCAAGCGCTTCATGTATTCGGTCTCCTAGTTCTTCTACAGTCCCTGACTTTTCCCTGATCTGTGGCAACCCTGTTAAATGATTAATCAAAGAAAAAAAAGTCAAGTGCGAGTACACGCGCACTGAGGGTTTCCACATATATTTTTTTTCGTGCCTATAGCTATCTCCAATACTTTTTAACTGGTTAATGGCTGTTCTGTGATGTCAAATGTCAACGCTTTTAGGCTTGTGTGAAACGGGCCTTGCAAACCGGCTTACGACGCATGCCAATTTCGCGTTACCATAACAACTTTAGGAATGTTTACAAGCGGGAAGTTCAAAAAAACTATACCTTAATAAAATTAACTTTAGTCGTAGCTCAAAAATGTATGACATTTTTTGTAGAGAATGCTTTTTGGTTTACTTTTCCTTTTTGTGCGATAATTAGTAAGCGAGTTAACGATAAAAAAAACGATTGCCTTTTTTACCCCTTTGGGCACCTTTACCCCACCCAGAGGCACCACTATTTGTTTTTTTAATTATCTCTATATCCTGTTTGTTAAAATTATTGGCATAATCTAGTAATGACAACGCAAAGTGAACCTAAAACTTTGGTAAAAAATTTACCTACAAAAAATATAAAAAATAAATTTTGGTACTTAAAAATATATTCAAATAGTTTTTAACCAAAATATAATACTTCTATATATATATATATATATAAATGGGAATATAAAATTTGTCGGAATATAAAAATCAACATTTACCCAAAACCATAGCCAATAATGCCATCCTAACATACATGCCACACTCAGCCTGTCTAAAATACGCAGCCCTGGGGTCAGTATCGAACTCCGGACTAATTTCAAAAACTCTTGGTAAAGGATGGAGAACCACCATTTTCCTCTTTGCCCTAGTCATCAGTTGTGGAGTCACGACAAAATGGCCGCAAGCCTAAAAAATAGTTTGGTTAAAACGTATTATTCACTTATTATGCTCTTATGATTTTTAAATCTTTAAAATAAAAAAAAAAACTAAATTGTTAAGAATCCTATCTTATGTGCTAGGTTCTTTCGATCTCATATAATAATAATACTTTTTCGTGCTAGGTCCTTTAGATCTTATAATAATAATACTCATCAGATCGAGAGCTGTGCTCGTGTAAAGAGCATAATAATAATAATAATAATAATAATAAAAAAATTATAATTTTTTCCCTTATTTTGGTGCCTTATCATTTAAAAAACATTCTTGGATATACCGCTGAGCAAGAACGTTAGATGGACTTCCCATCAACTTTCATAAAAGGTTAATACTTAACGTTTGTTAATAAGTTTATTTGGAAGTTTTTTTAACTTCTATATAAAGTTACTTCATGAAGTTATTATGTAACTTGCTATGAAAGTTACATAAAAACGTTAAAGATTAACTTTGCATGGAAGTTATATAAAAACGTCTAACTAAAGTTACATTTCTGACGTTATTATGTGTCTTTTTATAGATGTTTATATAATTTTCATGCAAAGTTAATTCTGACGTTATTATTTAACTTACTATAGAAGTTATATAAATGTTTATATAAAGTTACATTTCTAACGTTATTATGTGACTTTTTATAGATGTTATCAAGTACAGACTTGTGTAATTTTTGAATTTCAGTGCACTTGACAGCGTTATGCTATAGGTGGCGCCACATTTTATTTCCTACCACTAACAAAACTTTTTAAATGAATAAAATCGTTCTTGGAAGCCTAATATTAAAAAACAGGTGTCTTTATAAGGATATACTACTAGTAACTTACTAGGTAGTCAATTCGATACAGATTATCGGATTGGTATGGTGATCCATAGATATCTGGAGGCTTTAGCCAAGAGGAACTAGTTCCTCCAGTCATCTTGGGGAACATTCCCACTGGGAACATCCCCACTTCCGGTTTCCTCTTTTCCGGATTCCTCAAGTTGTAGAAAATGAAATTATGTGGGGTTGTGTGTCTAGGGGGATCGATTTTGTTGTTATTTTTTTGGTATCTCTTCGCGTTTTCAAGATACAAGCAAAAGTGTGTGAGTGTGTGTGTGTGTGTGTGATCCATACATGAATGAACGTTATTTTCTGGCGTCTCTTTGACGTTAAATGGAACTTCCATTTAACGTCTAAAAGACGTCAGAAAATAACGCTATTTACTAACGTTTTGTAGGTAATTCATTTACGGAATTCGTGAAGGATTAATGAAATGAAGTTGCTCTACAGAAAAATCTGATTATGGATCATGGTAACAGAAGGTCTACACATTACAGAACCATTTACAGCTAAATCCAGAAACCTTGTTTTTGGTAAATAATGGTAAATAATCTTCTGCAGAATAATTCTGACAATAAATTGCATGTTGAACGATTCCGATAGTATTCTTTTACCTGATTCCGAATATCTTTAAAGTAAATCGCTATATTTTGCCTTTTTCGAGAAAAATGCTCTTGAAAATATTTTTTCCGTTTTTCAAGTGCTTGTAGAAAAATTATCATAGTACCTGAAAGCGTTTGCCCAGGATTCAATTAGAGCGGAGTTCTTACTCTTTAAAATCATACAAGAAAACCTTAACACAATGTTTAGTGGTAAATTTGAAAACAGTTTTAAAATACCGCTGATAACACATTTTATGCAAACTACATTTTTCTTTGTTACATAGTGTCATTATGTTAGCAGCGAATTTTACCCCTAAAAATCTCAAATACAGACCGTCTATGATACTACAATAATAGTTAGCATAAAACGTGGTTTCAGAGGTATTTTAAAACTGTTATCAAATTGTGTTGTTTTTCTTGTACGATTTTAAAGAGTAAGAACCCCACTCTATTTGAAGCCTGGATAAAAGCTTTCAGGTACTATGATAATTTTTCTACAAGCACTTGTAAAACGGAAAAAATTATTTTCAAGAGCATTTTTTCTCGAAAACGGAAAAATATAGCGATTTACTTTAAAGATATTCAGAATCAGGTAAAAAAATACTGTCGGAATCGTTCAACAAAATATGCAATTTATTGTCAGAATTATTCTGCAGAAGATTATTTACCATTATTTACCGGAAACAAGTTTTCTGGATTTAGCTGTAAATGGTCCGTAATGTGTAGACCTTCTGTTACCATGATCCATAATCAGATTTTTCTGTAGAGCTACTTCATCTCATTAATTTCATAGGAAGTTAGTTCAACTTTTTTACCAACGTTTTTTTAACTTTCATACAACGTTCATAGGAAGTTATTTTTCTCAGCGGAATATGAGGCGTAGTTACGCCTCATATATCCAAGAATGTGGGTTCTAAAGATAATAGTGAAAACTGTTATTTTTTTATAACTTGAGTTTTTTAATAAAAGAAAAACAAATTTTACATGTTCTTCAAAGAAGTTACGAAATATAATCTCTGGTTTGGACTTTAATATCTCGAATATTATTTTCAAAGTAAAACTAATTAGTCTACCATGAAAATCAAGGATTTAAAAAATTATAAAGCAAAGTTTTCTTACCTTTTCATAATCTTCCTGAGTGTCAAATCTCTCCCTTTGTATTCTTGTCATATATAAAACATCAGTATCAGCTAAAACAGCTTCCAAACTATCAAATTCTTCCTGTTTAATTCCCTTTGAAGACACAAATTTAGTAATGTGTTGAGGCATTTTTAAACTTTGTGGACTAACATACCTCAATTGAACATTATACAAAGTCAAAAGTCTTGCCAGAGAATGTACCGTACGCCCGTTCTTTAAATCACCTACTAGGGTGATGGTAAGGCCATTTACAGTACCTATTTCTTCACGAATCGTGAATATATCTAGTAACGCTTGACTTGGATGTTCACCAACACCATCACCTGCGTTTATCAGAGGTTTACGGCAGTATTTTGAAGCCTTCAACACAGAACCTGGTGTTGGGTGGCGGAGAACTACCACGTCGGAATATCCAGCCATTACAGCAATAGAATCTTCCAACGTTTCGCCTTTTTTAACTGAAGAACTGGTTTCGTCCATGTGAATAACTTTACCTCCTAATCTTTGCATAGCAGCAGAAAAACTACAGCTAGTTCTCGTACTTACTTCGTAGAAAACAGACGCCATTACTCTACCCTTAAGAATATGGTCCAAAGGTCGCTCTTTTTGAACGTAAACCCTGAAGGTTTGCGCTAAGTTGAATATATCGTTAAGTTGATCCTTACTGAACATGTCTACTCCTAAGATATGTTTACCGTGTAAACCGTGGAAGTGATGTGACGATGATTCTGTAAAACTCTCAGTTCTGACTCTACCTGTTGGTGGTACAGGAGACATAACACTGAGTCTGCTATCATGTATGTGGAAATCATGTACGTGTGGTTCATGGGCTAAATGTACCTTACTAGGGTCCAAGAGTCTAGAGAACATTTCGTTAGTTTGGCCGTCATTATCGTAGTCAACGTTGATGAAAGGAGCTGGAGACATGGGGCGTTCTAACGCTGAAGAAGGCCTGGAGGTGGGTTCTAGAATGGTTGTATGAGGTATAGGACGTTTGTGCTCCCATTCTCGGATGTTTAACCCAAAACCAGGTTGTACCAACATTTTTCCTGTAATAAAAAAATTACTGCTACAGAGAATACACAAAACAAAAATGTCTGATTGAATCCAAATTAAAGTGAATTTATTCTTGAATTTTGGGGAAAATCAAATCACATACCTTCTACATAAGCAACTTCACCTCTCAAGATAACCCTATGCACGCAACCTTTAACCTTTTTACCAGCAAAAGGCGTCCATTTTGATTTAGAATAAGGCATTGCTTCAGGAATGGTCCATTCATGATCAAAATCAACTTCTACGTAAGTATTAGGCTGCTCAGGTAAGTTGAATATTTTCCTAGGATTTCTATGGAATTTATTAATGATATCTTCTAAGGTAAGCCTTCCTTCGTGCACAGCCGTCAGTAAAAGCGGCAAAATGGTTTCCAATCCCGGAAAACCAGGTGGTGCGTTTTCGCTGTTCTTTTCTTCCACCGTATGTGGTGCGTGGTCGGTGGCAAAACAATCAATTATGTGCAGATTGTCCCACAAGGCTTGCTGGTCTTCAGGACTTACCAACTTTGGTCTTACTTGACTTTTTAAAGATCCTAGTACAGGTATATCATCGGTAGACAAAAACAAATGATGTGGACACACTTCGCAAGTTATTTTCAAACCTTTTTCTTTAGCCGCTTTAATTATAAGGATTTCTTCTTTCCTGGCAACGTGACATATGTGTATAGGTCTGTTGTTTAAACTAGCTAACAATATAATAGCTGCAGTAGTTTGAGATTCCGCATGGACACATAACGGGGCCTTTTTAGGCCAGTTCATAAGGTGTTTGTTCCAAATGTTTAGGTCGTTTAACTTCAAAGTTGTGAAGGTATCGTTAAGATACATCTTGAGACCAGCTACTTCAGGTGCCAGCTCTGAAACAGTGTTCATGTTTTCTGAAGAAGCTCCAGCGAATATTGCGTAATCACATCTAGCTTTTTCTTTGGCTAGTTTTTTGACCAAGAGCAAAGCTTCTTCGTCTACGATAGCTGGGTTTGTGTTGGGCATGGCACAGATTAGCGTGACTCCACCAGCTAGGGCTGCTGCGGTGCAGGTATCATAATCCTCCTTGTGGGTAGCCCCAGGTTCTCTGACGTGGACGTGGGTATCAATGAAACCGGGTAGTTTGATGTACTGTCTGGAGCTCATGCAATCTGTATGGGTTTTCATCGGAGGTGCGTTTCCGATCAACCTTAGAGCCTGGAAAAAATAATTAAATAGTTTTAAATAGTGGCTCAAATCCGTAGAAAAAGAATTATTGATAATTTATCAATGATAAAAAAAAGGATCTTAAAACGATAAAATTGCAATTGAATTGTTTTTTAGATGGAAAGTCAACGCTGTCCCCCAACCATGCTCGAGTTGGAAAAATCCACTGTCCAGCTGGGAAATAGTTGGGAAAATTGATTGGCAGAGTTGGAAAATTGTTAAAGGCGAATTCCTTCTTTTTATTTATTTGGTGAGTAAAATTAGTCGGGTTTTGAGTATAATCCCAAAATATAAAACTATAATATTTTTTTCCGCTATTTTTCCTAATTTACCCGCTATAAGTGCAGTAACATAGGAACGCACTTTGCAGTTAAGTAGTACCTAATAATAATTAAAATATAATTATAGTCTAGAAACTATTAAACATAATTATATACCTAAAAAATTACATAGCGCGTTTTTATTTTGTTCATACATTTCAAAGCTAGTTTAAAAAACTTTAAAAAAGTAAAAATATTTAACATTAAACATATAACCTTAAAACATATAATTAAGTTAAATTATAATGTGATTCATATTATATGAATAATACTATCTATAAATCCTATCCAAAGTACGAACCTCGTAGGTTTGACTTTACTTTTTATCTAGTACTTTAGATAATGTATTTTAAAAATTATCAGTTGAAGGAAGGTTATTGTTAAATTTATTACTTCGATTTTAAAAATGTGAGCGATTTTAAGATGACTAGTGTTTATTATAGGGGTAAGTACAAAGCTATGTTAAAATAATTCTAAATTGCTAATTAGCAACTCAAAAGGATATCTGAAAAATACTTATATTTTAATTTTACGTTTAGTTATTTTATTAGTTTATCTTTAAGATAAGCCGCGGTGCTCTTGAGTAGCAGATGTCCGCGGTTGCGACTTGCAGTTCGCCACTTTATTGTTATACATTTCGGTTTGAAGATGTTATCTTTGCCGAAATTATGCATTTAAATAAATAAAATTTTCGCAATTGTGGAAGTTTTTAATGTCGTAAACGTAATCTATAGATCTATATAACGCAAATCCCTTAAATAGTAATCCTATATAAATTATTACCGGATTATTACCTATGGGAATATAATATAATTAATTATATTATAATTTTTATTTGAGTAAAATATTGTAGTGTTACTTTCCCAACCACGTATATCCAAAAAAATCGGTTCCTTGCACTAATCAACTCTGTATAGTCGTATTAAAGAGACTTGCAAAACAACTTTACACTATTATACCTTAAGAACGCTTTAACATAGAGACTTAAAATTAGAAACAGTTTCTTTTTACACTTAAAATATCTTTATTCTAAAATTTAACTCTGCGTCAAAGCGTTCTTGAAATATCGCAGTGTAAAGTTGTTTTGCAAGTCGCTTGCAACTTTAATATGACTATAGTGATGACTGTAACTTATACAAAGTCCAATAGTGGTTGATTGTTTACATCGTTTTATGAAGGTTTCAAAAAAAACTTGAAATAATGGCCTAAAAATAACCTTAATTATCAAAAGGGCTTAACCCACACATTAAGGTTGTTTTTGCATAAAATATTCTATTGCTAGTCTTAAATAGGTTTATAAGCCTTTTTTAATCAAGAATAGTTAAGGTAAATATTTGGGTGGGGCAAAAAAAGCAAATTATTAAAAAAGCCTTACCCATACGTTTATTATAAGATTGTTTTTTTTAATAAAATCTTGTCTTTTCTAGTTTTAAATAGGTTTATAACCTTTTTTAATTAAAAATAGTTAACGGTAAATACATTGGTGGGGCAAAAAACAAATTATTAAAATTTGCACCCCTAAACTTATTGTCCAATGCATTTTTTGCCACTTCTAGTAACATATAAGGAAAAAGTACGGGTACCATGGTCGTCAGAAAAAATTACTAATGATTCCCCATGAGTTGCAAACCTTTTTTGTAGCTAATATACTAACACATCTATGTATTTTTTCAGATGTATTTCAAAATATGCATATTTCTAGTCATATGCTATCTATTCTCATTTGGTGGATATTTTCTATACACAACAGACGTAATCCAAGTCTGTCATGATTCCTCAAATTCTCATAATTATTTAAAGAATATCATAGGTCTGATGATAAATTCCACTTCACAGGACACCACGGATTCAAAATATTACGCTAGTATAGTTTTACAAGAAAAGGACTATCTATTCCTGAAGGAGTTTACTAAAATTAGTGAAGAAAATTTAAACGATTCAAAACTAAAAAGAGTTGATTTAATCCTAAGAAAAACTTTCAAAAAACGAAAATACGATTATTATTATTCCGATTTTTTAATTCCTATAACGTCACAATGCTTTTATTTTTTACGAAATTATTATTTTGTATTCTTTTTAGTATTTTTATCGCCTGTTTGTTATTATTATAGAGAAAGTTTATTTGTTATTTTATGCACTATTTTTATGTGGATAGGATTTCATATTTTGTTGTTGTTTATGTACGTTTGGTATATTTTTTATTATGGACTGTTAAAACTGTTTGGTTATAATAATTTTGATGAATAAATGTGATATTTTCTACGACCTTAATTTCAGTTCTTTTGTAAGTGTTATACACAGCGTGTCAAAAGTTAAAACCTTTGAACGGCTTAAGATATCAACTTGAAATTTGGAACACATAAATAATATAACCCAAATAATTATTTGGTATATATTTGGTATGTGACCCCCTTTCCATTTAAAAAAATGTTCTCCTTGCAACCCTGTCTCCCTAAGCTAATCAAATATATACTAAAAAAATATCTGGGTTATGTTATTTTGCTTCCCAAAATATAACTGCTTTAATCCCGTGAGCGTCCTTAATTTTTTATACTGTATAAACGAGTGACACCCTCTAAACTTTTTTATCTGATGTTTTTTTTTTAATTGTTAAGGATTAGTTAAGAAATGTTTTACTAAAAATTTGGAATTTATCGGGTTTTCCCCCCTATTTTTATCACTTTTTTGAAAAGTTGCGTCCGTAATAATAATTCTTTTATTTTTTTTTTCAAAATAGGTATTGTGAGCTATGAAGAAAATAATAATAAAAAAGTTAAATAAAAAATAAAATAAAGTTTCGTTCCCTGCGCGATCTTATCTTTAAATATGAGTCACTATCACGTATTTACGATCCATAGTATATTACACTACATTAAATGCAGTCAAAAAAATTTGTCAATTACCAAAAATGTTTATAATTTTGCAGAAAATATTGGCCAATTTTTTCAAAATCGGTATAATAGGAATTTTTCCTGAAAATATTACGTCAATCGGACTTTTCTTTGAGATTTTTCGATTTTTTAAAGCTTTAACCCCCCATAACTTATTTGTTTCTGGGGGATCACTTTCAAAAGCAACAGGGATCTTTTTCTCATAAAACTTGATTTTTCCTGAAAATTTTAAGTCGATCGGATTATTCGATCTACAGTTATCGTGTTAACAAAAAACGTGACATCGGACAGACGGACGGTCAGACGGACATTTTCAAGGTTTCTTATTTTTTTATGAAGCACATTTGTATCCAAGAATTTTTTTCTAGGACGTATTTTGGCGATTTTGGAAAATTCGAAACTACCGTATAATACTGTTCTGGCGCCAAGTGATCTGAATAGTATAATAATAGCGCATTTGTCAAATTTCGAAATAAACAAGACTGTCCCGACGGGTAGACAACTTATCATAATTTGTACAGTGATTACCTATATAACTTAATCATTTCTTAAAGATTACGTGATTCTATACAGGGCTATTCTTTTAAATGGTACACCCACCGTAACTTTTGAACGGGATGAGATATAAACTTTATACTTGGAAGATGGATATCACACAACAAAAACCATCATTTGTCATATGTTTTAATTTTTTATTCGGTAAGGCGGCGCCAAGGGTTCATTGCTAGACAATATTTTAAATGGCACCCTAGGTCTTGTGATACGTCATTTTAAAGAACTTTAAATTCTCTATTTAACCATTAACTAACTAACTATTTATTTTTTAATATTTTTTTTTAACATTTTTTTTCTTTAAAATTGATGAAACTTTCAGTATTTTTGAAAAATTAATTTTGGAAATTTTGCGCACAAAGGTCCAAATCGTTAATACATGGTGTAGGTTTATCCAGTCTCTGCTTTTAGCAGTAGATGTCGCTAGCTGTTTTTGCTTTTCCTTACAACGATTTTTAAACTCTATATAGAGATATATGGAAAGGATTTGATTTTCGTAGTTGTCCCTACTACCGATATGTGGCTCTGAAGAGTGCTAAAAAGCACGAAATCGATCAGTCACTTCGGAGGGACGACTGCGTTAATCAAACAAAAGTCGTTTTAAGGAATAGTAAAATGTTTTATATAGATTTTTTAAATTTGTAAATATCAAACAATTTAATTTAGTTTATAAAATTTTCTATTTAAGTGTGTAACTAATTATTTTGTAATATTGTTTTTGAAGATTTTGTTTTCTTCAAAATTATTTAAATTTTTAATATTTTGTGCATAAATATTAAAATTTTTACGTGAAAATGATAAATAATTAGTCTTAAAATGATAATACACCATGCATTAACGATTTTGACCTTTGTGCGCAAAATTTCCAAAATTAATTTTTCAAAAATACTGAAAGTTTCATAAATTTTAAAGAAAAAAAATGTTAAAAAAATATTAAAAAATAAATAGTTAGTTAGTTAATGGTTAAATAGAGAATTTAAAGTTCTTTAAAATGACGTATCACAAGACCTAGGGTGCCATTTAAAATATTATTGTCTAGCAATGAACCCTTGGCGCCGCCTTACCGAATAAAAAATTAAAACATATGACAAATTATGGTTTTTGTTGTGTGATATACATCTTCCAAGTATAAAGTTTATATCTCATCCCGTTCAAAAGTTACGGTGGGTGTACCATTTAAAAGAATAGCCCTGTATAGAATCACGTAATCTTTAAGAAATGATTAAGTTATATAGGTAATCACTGTACAAATTATGATAAGTTGTCTACCCGTCGGGACAGTCTTGTTTATTTCGAAATTTGACAAATGCGCTATTATTATACTATTCAGATCACTTGGCGCCAGAAAAGTATTATACGGTAGTTTCGAATTTTCCAAAATCGCCAAAATACGTCCTAGAAAAAAATTCTTGGATACAAATGTGCTTCATAAAAAAATAAGAAACCTTGAAAATGTCCGTCTGACCCTCCGTCTGTCCGATGTCACGTTTTTTGTTAACACGATAACTGTAGATCGAATAATCCGATCGACTTAAAATTTTCAGGAAAAATCAAGTTTTATGAGAAAAAGATCCCTGTTGCTTTTGAAAGTAATCCCCCAGAAACAAATAAGTTATGGGGGATTAAAGCTTTAAAAAATCGAAAAATCTCAAAGAAAAGTCCGATTGACGTAATATTTTCAGGAAAAATTCCTATTATACCGATTTTGAAAAAATTGGCCAATATTTTCTGCAAAATTATAAACATTTTTGGTAATTGACAAATTTTTTTGACTGCATTTAATGTAGTGTAATATACTATGGATCGTAAATACGTGATAGTGACTCATATTTAAAGATAAGATCGCGCAGGGAACGAAATGTAAAGAGGGAAGGCGAAGTATAGGTTGCGGTGAACGAAGCGTAAGAGGGAAGGCAATTTTAATATCGGCAATGTCGCCTATTGGTACCGTGGTATACTAGGAGAGGGCACAGAACACCAATGAGAGGCAACGCATTTCTTTCTCCTCCCGATGTCCCGTTAGCCAAGGTTACGTGGTCGGACAGTACAATACCTGGACGGCAAGCTCGGGGTCCCGGGTTCAATTCCCATGTTCGACTAACTTTATTTTATTTTTTATTTAACTTTTTTATTATTATTTTCTTCATAGCTCACAATACCTATTTTGAAAAAAAAATAAAAGAATTATTATTACGGACGCAACTTTTCAAAAAAGTGATAAAAAATAGGGGGGAAAACCCGATAAATTCCAAATTTTTAGTAAAACATTTCTTAACTAATCCTTAACAATTTAAAAAAAAAACATTAGATAAAAAAGTTTAGAGGGTGTCACTCGTTTATACAGTATAAAAAATTAAGGACTTTTTAGAAAATTTAGAAAATTATGCCCTTAAAATAAAGTATCACAAGACCTAGGGTGCCATTTGAAGTATTGTTCCCCAATGTCTTCTGGCGCCACCTTACCGAATAAAAAATTGAAAAATATGGAAAATGATAATTTATTGTGTGATTTACATATTCCAAATTTAAAGTTTATATCTCTTTTTGTTCAAAAGTTACGGGCGGTGTACCATTTAAAGAAATAACCCTGTATAAGATTATGCGACGATTACGTAAATAATTACCACTGCTTTGTAGTTGTCTCCTAGGCTGGGTCAAAAAATGTTTTTTTAGTTTGTTTTTCGGGTAGGGCTAGAAGGCTTCTCAATGCGTTAGAAAATAATCCTGGGTAAATATTTTTGAGCTAATATGAATTTTGTGACACTTAAATTAGGGGTGTAGAAACCAAATAGGAAAATGGAGTTTTTGAATTTGTTTTAGTTTTTGAGATAATGAATATTATTTCTAAAATTATTTTAAAATTTGTCATTAAAAAAATCATATTTGAACATATAACTAGTTAACTCCAAAATCTAAATTCAATCAAATGTCCTTGGCGATTAGGGTGATTCGGGAGTCTAATAAAAACCCAACCGGTCAACCGTTGGAGGCCAAAACACAAGCTACAACTGCTCAGGTGACCCTAGGAGCTTCAAATTAGTCTACTAAAGTTTGAAAACCGAGTGCAACTAAAAATGTGGACGGAGAAAGTAAAAAGTTTAGTTTTGTTGTCTATAACAAAAAAATACTGTTTTTGAAAGAAAACCCTTACCTCTACCATTAATTTGGTACATTTTACGTCTGTGAGCAATGGTATGGAATAATCGATGGCCAGTCTTCTGGTTCTATATCCATGGGTCATAAACGAAGAAACGCGCCTGGCTCCGCCATTCCTCATGGGCAAATTGATTACCATATCGAATCGTTTTTGCGACAAAAATTCGGCCAAAGGTTTTAACTCGCTTTCGTTTACGATGTCGTCGATATTTTCGAAGGTCCATTGTACAGACTCAACCTATAAAAAAATATATATAAAAATATGTAGTTCCTCAAATTTTATGATCAGTGATCGGTGTCTCTTTATTTATTAGTTAATTAGTTATTAGTTTAAAATCAAACGAAAATCAAGCTGAATTTTAACACGTTAACTGTAAATTTATTTTTAAGGATTTTATTGCCCCCTACGTCCAACCGTTTTTTGCAATATTTTAGATTTAAAGTCATTGAATAAAATCTTGAATGAAAATAATCGCTTATTAGATCTTATATTAGCTAATGACAAATGTAATGTTGAGTGAGCTCACGATTTCCTGTTAGAAAATATCTTTGAAAATAATCCAAAAAATTGCTTTTTTCGATTTTTCAGCCAAATTATTCATCGGAGGATAAGGATGGTTATGAGCAAACTTGTAGCTCTTGAAATTCTCTATACGTTTTATATATTATGCATTTTCATAAGTACTTTGTTACGGTTACAGTGGGCGCTGAAAGCCGAGTTGCGCCCTCTGTAACCAACCGTAACAAAGTACCTATGAAAATTTAAAATATATGAAACTTATAGAAACTTTCAAGAGCTACAAGTTTGCTCATAACCGATGAATAATTTAGCTGAAAAATGAAAAAAAATACAATTTTACCTCCAACATGGCTATTAACTAGATTGTTATTTTAAAAAATGGTCCAAACAAAAATTGTTGGAAATTTCCTCCTTAAATTATATGCATTTTTATCGTAACTTACCATTCGTAAGTTGCATTTTAAGCAACTCGCCCCCGAGATTCAAGATAGCGAACACCCCTTACGCAAATCACCCGGTGAAAAACTAACAGCAGTTTTCTGTTACCATCCACTACTAACCTTTTAAATATCAGCCCGTGTACATTTATTGCAATTTAAATTTATTATTGGACTGGACTATATTAATGATAAATTCCTTTTATTTTAAAAAAAGCAGATTTAAATATACTTAATAATTAGTTAGAATAGATTGGACGATTCTGGGAAGCTTTGATTGTGTTAAATTTTATTTAATATATTAAATAAAATTTATTACAAGCTTTAATTTATTATATTAAATTATATTTTTGAAAGATCGGTACCCAAAACCAATAACAAATCTAAAACTGATAATAAATTGATAGGCACCTATATGTGATTATCATTTATAATTCCTGATAAGGTGTATTCTTGATGATAATATAAGATTTGATGGCAAAAATTATTATTAATAAATATATTAAATTAAGGGAAAATAATTTATTATATGGAGATTTTATTTAAAATTGTTATTATATTTAATTAAAATTGTAATTATTTTAGTTGATGTGCGCTTATCCAGTGGCGGACTGGCCAGGTAGGCAGGTTACTGTTTTCCGCAATCTCGTACAGTTTTATAGAAAATATTATCGTCTACTTCAAGCCGCTGTGTTTTTCTCGAGACCGCGCCATAATATAATCCGAATCTCCCCACCGTGCTTCGCCACTTTAAATCGTGAGCCTGGAGATGATAAAGAATTGTTTCATTTGATATATCCAAACCTTTCTGCATCAGTTTTCTTGCCCCTTGGCGCAGGGTTAATTGAGGATTCTTCGAAAACATGTTTATAATCTTTTTTTCGTGCTTAGCCGACACCTTTCCTGTTGAGCCACGATTTGGTAAGTCGTCAAAATTTTTCGTTTGCGAGTATCGTTTCACCCACTTGTTGACGAATGTCTTTTACTTTCCCATATACTTTGAAGCCGCTTTGGGCGTTATTTTCGGACCTTTCGGGTGCAAACAGAGGAAGACAGCCTCGAACCGTGATGCGTACGCAGCACTCGGGTTTTAAAACGTGCTAAGTCACTAAAAATAAGGTACAGAAAAAGTCTCTATGCACAAAGCATTGTCAGTCAGAAAGTAAAGTATAATCCCGAAAAAAAAAACAGTATGTCTCTCTCTTACCGACTACACGTTATAGGTGACACACTCTTATTTGACCGACTGTATTTTTAATTTTTTTGTGAGCAACTGTTTCCATGAGTATATTTAAACTTTAATAAATTTTTAATATTTGTGTTTTTTTATTTCTAACGTTTTGGTAATGTTTTAGAATTCTAAAAAAAGTATTGAAATACACATTTTTTTTTCATTTTTTTTTCCGATTTTTTCACATTTCTCGACGTTTTCGAAGTTTTTAAGACTTTTGAGACCATGTTAAAAAAATGTCTGTCTGTCTGTCTGTCTGCCTGCCTGCCTGTCTGTCTGTCTGTCTGTCTGTCGGTCTGTGAAGACGATAACTCGGGAAAGACAAATCGTAGCGATTTTAAATTTGGAGGGTATATTTTCGTAGTGAATATCTCGGCGGGGATTGAAATTGGGGTATGTGGGTAGGGGAGAAGGGGGTCAAAGGGGCCAAAAAAAGTTAATTTTTGGTATTTTTTTTTTAATTTTTTATCCTTCAATTATAATTTTAGCATGTATAGAAAGGTAATAAAATTTACCATAAAAAAGGTAAAAACCATTTTTTTCCTAGCACCAATACTTCTGGAGATATTAGCAAAATAACAAAATACACGCCACTGAAGTCTTTCTATTAGTTTATAGGCAAATCCTTGTATTTTGCAAATTTTAATAATGATTTATGTCCATTTCAAGCAAAAAAATTGTCGGTCACTAGTTACGATGCGCAGTACTGTTTAGACAAACGTAAGTATGCGCAGAAGAGTTTTTTAATATATACGAATGCTGGCAAACATATACAAATATGTCATGCGCAGTAAAGATTGGTGGAACATATTTATGCGCAAAAGTGTGTGGTCCATTTCCACTATTCTGTTCGTCTAAAATATAAAAGTTTTCAAACGCTTTAAGTTTCAGATATTTTATAGTAGAATTAGTCAAGGAATCCGAATTTACCATTAAAAAACTGTATTTTAAACCTGCAAACATTTTTTTCATAATGTATAATTTTAAATGGTAAATTTACCATGGAGTCTTAAGAGCCCAAACATCGTTTAAGTTCTATCGATTGGCTCGACTTGGTGTTCTTCGACTTGGCTATAAGGAAGGTTAATTTTTTTAAACAGAATTTTCTTACAATCATTCATAATTTAAAAATTATAGGTAGGAATGTAAAGGCTGATTCAGGCATAATTATCACTGTCCTTTTTATTGGCCAAGAAGGAAGATGGCTTCTCAGCTGGCCAATAAAAAGTTCAGAATGGCTTAGTTTAGTTAGTAATAATTATGCCTGAATCAGCCTTAATACTACAGAGTACACTATTTATCAAGTCAAAAGTTAATTCTATTTGTATTTGATTAAGGTTTTTATTGAATGGTTCAGGGTAAAAACATTTTGTGGTAATTTATATTTTATTTAAAGTCGTTAGGAACCTTAAAAGGTGTTTTATCCCATACATATGCATAATAGACTGATATTACAAATAATTTTACTGCTACAAATCTATTCCAAACCATTGCATTATTTTTTTTTCACATTTTAAAACAAGGAATAGAAATATTAGAATGGTTTAAAAAGACTAATTTGGTTTTATATTTATTGTATGTATTTTTATCTTTTACTGTAAATTGACAAGTGTAATCTATATAGCACAAATAATAATAATAATAATAATAATAATTATTATTATTATTATTAAATCATAATTGTAATAAAGGTGTTTATTTTAAGCCGGGAAAATTTTTGTAATCCATATTTCATAAATTTAAACCTATTTAAACTAACTTGCATAGCATATTTAGCATAGCAACGTTAAGGACGGCAGTATACACTAATTAATTCATATTTATAATTTATTCTTGTGGCTATTTATAAAAAACCCGGAAATTACAGGTGCAAAATGTACACATATTTAGTTTCTGCATAGACTGATCCACTTCTCAGATAATCCTCTATTAATATTATCTTTGATAGATTTAAACCTTTTTATCTAAGATACATTAATTATTGCTAATTTTAAAGTCAGTATTAAGCGAAATTCGTTATAACAGTCTACAAAAAAAATTGCGCTCGGTTACAGAAAAAGCAATATTTTTTATAAGACCTTACATTTCGACGCATTAATATATCGTTATTAGGACTATAATTAAAAATATGGGGAATTTATTTTCACAAAGGCAAAAACCTACTAACCAAGTAATTCCTCCTTGGAAATTTCAGGAAGATTCAGCTGAAGTTGACCAGGAAAATCCCGTGGTCTACTCCACGAGTGATTTAGATAAAAAAGCAATGAAAATAATTACAGACGATTTTGATAATCATACGGACATATTTGTTATAAACAATTTACTGATGACCGTGATGTTTTTTGAAAATTATGAAAAGTAAGTCTATTTTTTTATTATATATATACGAACATTAAAAGAATAAAGATCACGGTTTTTGGATTCTAAAAACTGCAGTTTTTGGAATCCAGCCATGACTTGACATGCTAATTTCGAAAATCATTTCCATTTTTCTAACATTTATTTGCAAAAACAACTAAAATAACCCATTTACTAATTAAAACATGTTTCTGTTATATACTGGATTGCAGTGATTTTTACTCAAAAAATAACTTAATTGTTTCTCGTCACAACAGAATTTTTAGAAAAATTTAATTTTAAATGCAAACGTCTTTAATGTTTAATTAAAACTGCAAGAAATAGAGTTTATTTGAATACTCGAAAGTATTAATACTTATTAAGTAAATTAAATTTTAAAAAATACCTGTTTTGTTAGTTAAAATATTGTTTTTGACGTCTGAATGGACAGACAGACCGCTACGACTGACAGACTAATGGACGGTTATGCAAAAAACCTTAGTGATTTCTTTTTTATTTATTTAATAAAAATGAGTTTTTTTCGCAATAATATAATTTTTTTCCCTCATGAGTTCAGGGTCGCACCAAAGTAAAATACACTGCCCAGTAAAAGTGCTTTCCCATTTTTCACCTCCACGCGTCAAATGGATTTTTTATTATCAGATTCACTTTCAGAAACCTTAAAAACTCTAATATACTAATTTACACGAAAACTACTCCCCGTCCCTCAGGGGTGGATTTAGAAAAAACAAATATTTTAAGATTTAGTTTTAGCGACCTCAAAAAATCCAATATGTAAATTTTCGAGAAAACTACGCCCCGTCCCTCAGGGTTTGTAGTTAGGATTTTTTATTATCAGATTCACTTTCACCAACTTCCAAAACCCCAGTATAAAAATTTTCACGAAAACTACCCCCCGCCCCTCAGGGGGTGGAGTTAGAATTTTTTAAATATTAGATTCACTTTCAGCAACCTTAAAAACCCCAATAAACAAATTTTCACGAAAACTACCCACGCCCTTTAGGGGGTGAAATTAGAAGAAAAATATTTTAGATTCAGTTTCGTCGACCCCTATATACCAATTTTGACGAAAATATTGAAAATATTTTAAAATATTTATCCCCCACACCCCCCCCCCCCGGGGGTAGAGTTATAAACTTTTTATTATCAGATTGAATTTTAGCAACCTTAAAAACCCCTTTATAGCAATTTTCAATTTTTTTGTAAAACAAATGTATTTTTTCCCATTTACCCCCCTTGCCGCACACCAATGTTCACCAAAACAAAACAATCCCGAGCGAGAACTTTTGGTAACATACCTGTATGCCAAATTTCAAGTCTCTAGCTTGAAACGTTCTTAAGTTATCGTGCACACAAGATTTACCGGACAGAACGACCAATCGACAATTTTTTTTTGCTCGAAATTGATTTATATAAAACGTCATGAAACGCAAAAATACGAAAAAAAAAATTTTTGACTATTTTTGCACGAATACAAGGCTTTCCAAAAAAATTTAAAAATTTAAAAGTGGGAAAGCAAAATAATGGAATTTTGATAAAAATTAGTCGAAACGCGTTCTTTGATATTTTTTTGCGATAGATAAATACGCCATATTGATTATGATCACTTAATAAATGCAAATCATACTTGCAGTTATCTCGCCAGCGTTAGTGCCTATTCACAGGCTCGCATAAGAACATAATACATAACAACAATGCGATGCCCTGATTGACTTGATGTTCCGCCATGTATCTTGTAAGCCAATCACGGCATCGCTTTCTGTTTTATGTTCTTATGGAAGCTTTTGGATAGGCCTTGATTTCAAGTACAACTATGACATTACATGGAAACTATTCATAAAATACTTCACTCGAATTTAGAAATTTTTGACCTCTCCCTGTTTGGACTTTTATAGTATAGTTTAATTTTGAAAAAAATAACAAATATAAAAGAAATTTGCCAAAACAAACCAACGCATATTTTAAGTTTTTCTTTGAATGCAAAAAAAAATTTAAAAATTAATCGGTGGCCATGGGAATTGAACGTACGAGATTAAAACACGCAACCACTGAGCTACGAAAACTTTTGCTAGTTGCTGTTTGAAGACGCTTTCCTTTTGAATTATAAACATAATTGTTATTTAATTTACACAGAAAAAAGTAATAATTACCAAAATTAAAAAAATAATTACCAAAACAATTTACATACATAACATGTGCATACATTATTCAAGTACTGGGCGATGAACCGTCAGCATCGTGCTAAGCCATCTTTTATGATGTGCCTCGTGTATTTTTGTTTTGTCATCTTTTATGATGTGCCTCGAGTATTTTTATGTTAATGTTTTATGTACAAGTAAAAGTGAACCATATATATGGTTATTAATCGTGCGAACTGTTGAATTTTAAGTGAATAATAATGGACGTTTGAAGATAATTTTTTTGTGTGTTTTTAATGATAACTTTTTATATTAGCGTGGAAATTACTACAGTAGTATTTTATCAGTGATAGTGCGCAAGTCAGGATACATATCCGATTAGTACTTGCGCACTGGAAACCTCATGATTATATAGAGAAACCCTGGTTAATTATTCGGAAGAAAAAGACCAAATAAATAGAGAGAGAGAGAACATGTGCATATGCGGTTATTGTAAAATGTTCTAAACGTGCATAGGCGCCGACTCCGGGGGGGCGGGGGACATGACGCCCCCTGAACTCACAACAGGGGGAGGGGGCGCCCCTCCCTCTATACTTTTAAATATTATAAAGAATTTTTAAATGAAAAAAAGTTCCTATAAACACATGTCTAAAAATGGGTCGCCACGCCCCTTCAAAAGGGGCTAATTTTTAATGCAGAATTATTGACATTGGTCTACATCAACATAATCAAAATAAGCCATTTGATACATTTTTAGAAAGATCGAAGAAAACATAAAACTTTTGGAACACCCTAATGGCGAGTTTTTTTTTTATTTTTCGTTATTTTATTCGAAATCAGCGGTATCAAAAATAGTCGTATGCAAAAATTCAGAATTTTGGCCCTGTTTTTTTTCTGGCCCACTGTGGAATATTTCGATTTTCCGGTTGATTCTAAGAGATGTTCCCCATTGCCAATCATCACCATAATTTACAGGCTTATTTTCTAACGCATTGAGTAACCATCTAGCCCTACCCGAAAACCCAACCCAAGTAAAAAAAAATCGACCTACCCTAGTGTGCACTTAGTCGCTCCCTTTTTTATATTGCTAAATTATATATACCGGGTGTTTTTTTAACCTGAAACTTTCAAATATCTCTAATACCATGCATTTTAGAAAAAAAGATGTCAGACAAAAGTTGTTTATTTTAATGGAGGAAGCAAAATGGCGTATTTATTTTTTACGGATATTTACGTTTTCAAGGTCATTTCAAGGTCAACTTTTTTTTTTAATGGTAGCATATATTTTTTTTACTGTTGTTTAATTTTCCCCAAAAAATTAAAATCTTTTGTAAAAAGCTTTTTTTGGTCGGACTTTTAGGTGCAGAGATAAAACAGCCACACAAAATTAAAAAAATTGGATCTCCTACGGACTTGACTAGTCACTTCCTATGTATTTTGAGCCGCTGAATCCGAATCTGAGGTCGGAATTTGAAAGTTAGCTCCCATTTTCAACATAACCTCAAAAAACATACTTTTCGCAATTATATGATATGTTTTTTGTGGTTATGTTGAAAATGAGAGCTAAATTTCAAATTTCAACCTCTGGTTCGGATTCAGCGGCTCAAAGTAAATAGGAATTGACTAGTCAAGTCCGTCGGAGATGCAACTTTTTTGATTTTGTGTGGCTGTTTTATCTCTGCAACTAAAAGTCCGACCAAAAAAAGCTTTTTTGTGTGGCTGCATTTAAAAAAACAAAGTTGAAACCTTGAAATGACCTTGAAAACGTAATTATCCGTAAAAAATAAATACGCCATTTTTTTTCCTTCATTAAAATAAACAACTTTTGTCTGACAACTTGTTTTTCTAAAATGCATAGTATTCTAGATATTTGAAAGTTTCAGGTTAAAAAAAAACACCCGGTATATACGTAACTTTTTTTTTCTTGTTATTATTGCTATACATTTTAGCAACCGTTGTTAATCACATCAAACCACTTTTCTGCGTGTACGATGGGATATTCGTCATAAAATTATAAAAAGGATTTAAAGTATTACTATAATTCCTATTTTCTTTCTCAGAATTCTTCAAAAAATTAATCCCACTTACACTTTCAAAACAAAATTTAACAAAGCATTATTAATTTGCGATAGATAGGTACTTGAAGATTTAAAGATAAACCTATTGCTTTCCCATTATGATAATTTTCAAAATTTCGGAAAGCATTGTATTCGTGCAAATTTTTTTATTTTTTTTTGCGTATTTTTGCGTTTTATTACGTTTTATGTCGATATAAATCAATTTCAAGCAAAAAAAATTGTCGCTCGGTCGGTCTGTCCGGGAAATCTTGTGGACACGCTTTAAGCTAGAGACTTGACATTTGACATACGGGTATATTACCAAAAGTTCTAGCTCGGGATTGTTTTTGGTAAACATTGGGGTGCGAAAATTTGGGGACAAATGGGGAAAAATACATTTTTTTAGAAAAATTTGAAAATTGCTATATAGGGGTTTTTGAGGTTGCTGAAATTGAATCTGATAATAAATTTTTTCCACCCTTGAGGGGGTGAGGGCGTAAATATTTTTAAATATTTTCAATATTTTCATCAAAAATGGTATGGGGTTTTAGAGGTTGCTGAAATTGAATCTGATTATAAAAAAATTCTAACTTCACCCCCAAAGGGGCGGGGGGTAGTTTTCGTGAAAATTGGTATATTGGGGTTTTTGAGGTCCCTAAAACTGAATCTTTTAATAATTTTTTTTTAATTTCACCCCCTGAGGGGTGGGGGTAGTTTTTGTGAAAATTGGTGTATTGGGGTTTTTAGAGTTGCTGAAAGAAAATCTGATAATAAAAAAGTTCTAACTGCACCCCCTAAGAGGCGAAGGGTAGTTTTCGTGAAAATTGGTATATTTTTAAGATTGCTAATAATAATAGTAAATCTAATAATAAAAATTCCATTTAACGCGCGGAGGTGTAAAATGGGAAAGCCCTTTTACTGGGCAGTGTATTTTTTCTATTTTTAAACTTTTTTTTGCATATTCTTAAATTTTACTAGCTTTTTTTTAATTGGTACTGGTTAGTACAATAGTATTAAAAAAATGTCATTCTGTCAGTCTTTCCATCTAGTCGTTTGGACTTTGGACGTAAGTTAATCTTATAATTTTTTAACTTCCATTCCATTCAAAAATGATAAGGTTAACCTTATGGTAATTACCAGTACCCGGCGTATTTCCAGTTGTAGTCCAGTCTTCAGATCTACTCTGAAATGTGTTTACAGTTTCACCTGCAACCCACATTACAGTTAGTCATCGTAGTTCGATCTACCGACTATTTACACCATGCTCTATGTGGGACTCGAACCCACAACCCCGGGAAACATAATCAAACGCACTAACCATTGCGCCACCGGGGTCGGCTTAGGGATAATGGCCAAAAATAAAAAAACAATTTTGCGACGTTGAACTCCATTTGGAACTGTTATTTTTTTAACGTGTTTTTCACAAAAAACAGATTTTTAAAATCTCTTAAACGTTACACTATTCGTTTATAGATTTTTAATTTTTTTTTCGAAAAACCAAAATTGTTTTTTATCGTCGGTTAGACATGCCCCTTAGAACATTTTGGGTAAAAATTAAAAAAAATCTATCTGTCACTTTCTTTTTAATTTAAAAGATTATTTTTTTTAATGATTCACAAATTTGTGTGACTCACCGTTGTATTAAGCATAAAAATCATCATCAATAGTTTGTTTGGGTCTTTAAGAGACAGGCGCAGCCTATGGCTCATTTATCTAAAAAAATATTTAATCTGAATTGAAAGTTGGGGCAGTGAGTCTATGCTCACTGATGCGAGTTGCATCTGTCATAATTTGGGGGGAGTGAGTCTCTGCTCACTGATGCGAGTTGCATCTGTCATAATTTGGCGCTGTGGAGTGGGTGGGAGGGGGATGGGGAGGGATGGGATAGGGAAAGGAGGGATGTGCGGGAGGAGTGCTGCATAAAAAAAAAACCTTCCTAACCAAGTCATAAAGAAAAATCTAAAACCCTACAGTGTAACGTTTAAGGCGGGGCCATGAATTAGCTATAAGTCGTAAAAACATACACGACACAAAAAATGTTGGAGATTTGGTCCTCTTTATTTTCATATCAAAAGTTTTTTGTCCTAGGATGCACCGATCTTGAGATATTTTAAAAAGTCCGTTTTTGTGAAAAATACGTTAAAATCGAGTTCAATGTAGCAAAAATTGTTTATTTGCGGCCTTAAACCCTACCCAATAAAGCAAAAATCTAAAATACCTGAATTATTTCCAGGTAGTCTCTTTTATTAACTTAAAGACTGGACTATAACTGGAAATACGCCGGGTACTGGTGATTACTATACGAACGAATAGCCGAAAAGACTGACAAATTGTAGCTTCTGTCACCAAAATTCACCCCCTTTAACTTTTGAACGAGTTAAGATATCGACTTTAAATTTGGAATATGCAGATAAGACAAATTCAACTATCTTTTTGCATATATTTGATATTTTCATTTGTTGAGGTCGAGTTGAGGTGAGGCAGCGGGACATGGGAGAGTTTTTTTTTAAGGAAAAGGGGGTCATGAGATATAATTTTAAAGCTTATAATAGTTATTTATGGTACTAGTGGGTAAAGTAAGATTGCCCATGAGAAAATTAACCTGCGAGGCGTCAGCGAAGTTAATTCTTTTATCCAATACATACAGATAATGAGACAATTACCAGCTTTATTTTAAATAGATAAACTCAATAATAACCCCCGCGTGGCTTATTTATTTTACCCACTCAACTGTCACTTGTCAAATTATTTTCTTGTAAATGTCATTAAAATTTTTAATAAAAATATGAATTTCTAAGCTATTTATTGGATAAAACCACCTTGTATGGCACTCATGGGTAAACCGATATTGCCCTCTCAAAAATTAACCTGCTTGGCTGACGTCTCGCAGGTTAATTTTCTCATGGGCAATATCTTACTTTACCCACTAGTACCACAAATAACTATTTATCCACATATTTTTTTTTGGGTTTCTTAAAGCTAAAAACGGAATTCGCCAAAATTTCTTTGAAAAAGTCGAAAAATTTAAAAATAATATATTAATTTCATGATCCAAAAACGTAAATTATACTTTTAAATTAACTTTTAACGATATAAATAAAAAAATTACAAATAATTCTAAAAAATGGCATTTTTAGCAAAAACATTAAAACCTTAAAAAATGTTTAAAAAATGAAAAATATATGGACAAATAGAGAATTAAAAATTATGTATTACACGCCACCATTCCCTTTAAAAAAATGCCCCCATGCACACATTTTAAAAGATGGAAATATCAAATATATGCAAAAAGATAGTTTGAGTTTTCTTGTTTCAGTATCTTAAATTTGAAGTCGATATCTAAAGTTGTTTAAAAGTTAAGGCGGGGGGTTACTTATCAACCGCACTGTATATATACACGGTGTATTTGAAATAGCGTCGGAAATTTTAACAGATGATTCTACAAAAAGTTCCTATAAACATATGTCTAAAAATGCGTCATAAGGGAGCTACGCCCCTTTGAATGTGGCTAAAAAAAATCGGTTTTTATTTAATAACTCAGAAACCCTTTGAGATATATCAACGAGGTTTTGCACGTCAACTAATCCTACCAAGGCTCGTTTTTATGTGTTATTTGCATGTACTTATTTTAACCAGGGGTGTGCGAAACAGGGGGGGGGGCCCTTCAGTTTTTTGTCCCAAACTTTTTTTTGTGTAACTTTTTTGCAATTTAATTTTTAAAATATGATTCCTCAGGTCAAAATACATAAAAAACGTACTCTTGTTGTAATACTGTAGGATTAAGCGTTTTCGAGAAAAATTCATTTGAAGGTGAAATTCCACGGTTCGAGAACGAAAAATTAAATACTAAAATGTTGAAAACCTAAATTTTAATGATGCAGGGCGAATGTACATTAAAAACTAAGAAAAAAAACCTCATATACAGTCACTTTCAAAAATCAATCCCAATGGAGCTATGGTCTCCTAAATATGCACCATTTTTAAAGGGCTATGGTAGCTTTAAAAGCTTTTTTTCGACCTACATGTATGGAAACTTTTTTTCTTAGTTTTTGATGTAGAATAACATTGCATCATTAAAATTTTGGTTTTCGACATTTTGGTATTTAATTTTTCGTCCTCGAACCGTGAAATTTCACCTTCAAATTAACTTTTCTTGAAAACGGTTAATCCTACAGTATTACAACAAGAGTACCTTTTTTATGTATTTTGACCTGAGGAATCATATTTAAAAATAAAATTGCAAAAAAGTTACACAGAAAAAAGTTTGGGACAAAAAACTGATAAGGCCCCCCCGTTTCGCACACCCCTGGTTTAAATAAGTACGTGAAAATGACATACAAAGATGGGCCTTATTAAAAACCTCGTTAATATATCTCAAAGGGTTCCTGAGTTATTAAATAAAAACCGATTTTTTTAGCCAATTTCAAAGGGGCGTAGCTCCCTTATGACGCATTTTTAGACATATGTTTATAAGAACTTTTTGTCATATTTTATCATGTAGAATCACCTGTTAAAATTTCCGACGCTATTTCAAATACACCCTGTATATATCTGTGTTGATATATATTAACACTGAGATGGAACAAGGGTGTAAAAACTATCGTGTTATTTAATTTAATTTTAACCTTTAATGACTTAAATGGGTGTTAACTGATTTGGTTTATGTATCTTTCCCTAGTAGAAATTTAACCTTAGAATAACGTTTTTCTAACGTTAGAAAACTGTATAAAAGTACGTTATAAAATATGTGCAAATGTCCCGCTTTTTAACGTTAGAATCAAACGTTAGTTACAAACGTTAATCTAACGTTAGATTTTTAAGTTAGAAATACGTTATAAGTACGTTTAATTTATAACTTTCGGAGGGGTCGTGACCAACTAGGAAATTTCTACCTGCATCATAAAATGGCAGCTGGTGACAAATTTATTCATATAAATAAATCTTAATATATTTTAGCAATCATAATATTTTAAACATAATTTCGTTACATTTATTTATAAACTAGTCATCTAAATATTTTTCGTGTAATATGCTGTTATACTTCGATAAATACGTTTACCTCTCAGAAAAACTTTAGATTTAGTTAGTTAATATTTATTTATGCATTCAGAATCTTAAAATATTTTTTCACTTCTAATACAGCGTTGCCTAATTTACTATAATTTTGACTTTTGGGGGATATATTTTTTAAACTTATTATAGAAATAATAAATAATTATCAAACCTAGCCACATAGCTGTCTAAAATGAGTATTTTCTATTATAGCTTACGTATTAATAATGGAAATTTAAAAAATATTTAAAGTTAGAATTTAGTTGGGAAACTAACGTTAGATTTATGTATTTTATAAAGTTTTTGTCAAACGATAGTTTTTAAGGTTACATTTATATATTATATAACGTTTTTGTATAACGTTTGAGACTAAACATATAAATTTCACTAATCTAACGTTATGTTAAGTTAGATTCGTGTACTTTACTACAAGGGTTATTATAAACAAAAAAACTTGTACTTATATAAAATAAAATAATCAATAATTTTAAATTTTAGGGACATATCAAAATGTAAAACAGAAACTGAAAAAGAACTAAACGAAAAACTATTAAAAGAAGAAACGAAACGTTGCATAAAACCGGACATCATTTTAGAAAAAGTATCTGAAAACGTTCGATTTTGCACGAAACATGGACCGAGAAAAGATAAACATCGATCTCTCGGTTCCTCCAGAATATACATCTTGAATGACAATATTGAAGTTTTGAGCGAGAACAAGGAAAATAAAACAATAAACCAGTACAGTTGGATAGATAAACCAAACTACCAAGTTCGAATTAAGGAAGTTAAAGAAAGAAAAGGTAAACCATTTATGGATAACACAGGCCCACAAAATAAAAAAAAGTACCCTGATATTTTGACGAGACAGGTATATTCTTATGTATTTTATGTCGCTGAATCCAAATCCGTAGTCAGATTAAGGGGTTCCGCAGTGATGTTTCGAGTAAAATGCAAAAAACATGATTTTTTATGATTTTTGTATGTTTTTTTTGGAATAAAAAAAAACGGGAAATGATAAAATCAATCTGACTTCAAATTTGAATTCTACGGATCAAAATACATCTAAAACTATATTTCATTTTTTTACGAAATTTTCGATTTTGAGGTGTTTTTTGAGGTTATTTACTGGGCGAAATATCTATTTTACCGGGCTGAAGCTCATGTTTGCCTTTATTTATTTATTTATTTATTTATTTTAGAGCAGTTACACAGAGGCATGGAGAGCCCCAAGTAAGCTTTATGCTTGTGCTAGGGGCTCTCCATTAATTTTGACAACAAATAAATATACAAACAGGAACATATCACAGAAGTAGATTTCAATCACTGTAAAATTTTCAATAGGATTTCAGATCATATCTCCATTTCTTCTTAGTTTACAGACAATACTTTTTAGGCCATAATTAATTTAATTTTGATAAAATAAATATTTTTAGAAACTTATGACATGACATTGACAATGATAGCAGTAATTTACTAGGTGATATTTTACGGGCCCTGGAGCTCATTCTGCAATAACCAGGCGAGATTTTCCCTTTACTGGGCGAGATTTTCTCTTCACATTTATGTCGCTGATTTAACATTTTATCCTATGAAACGTTCTAAAAATGTAAAAGAAAACATCAAATATTCTTTTAATTATTTTATGTCAAATGTCTTTCTGAATACAGGCGAGAAATATTTTCTGAAATTAATTAATATCATATAAGTATTACCAATCGGTTGCAGTTGGATTGTGGAAAGGTCAACAATTACTTCAAAATGCTTTCTTCGATTATACATGGTCATATGGTTACACATATAGTTTCCTCATCAGGGAACATTTTCATCAAAATAAACACTACATTCTTACAACCCGATGGCAATCAGAGGAAGATTTGCTATCTGTGTTTTTTCTTTTTTATACAGGGTGGTCAATAACTGCGATGCCAAAATTTAAGAGGTGATTCTACATCCAAAAATATGAAAAACACTTCCCATAAAGGTTGGTCCGGAAATGAGCTCTAAGGTAGCTACAGCCCTTCGAAGATGACATTAAATGGGGAACAAAAAAAAGCATCAGTAAAATTTTAATGCTGCAGGGTGATTCTTCATTTAAAACTGAGCAGAAAAGTATTCTTCACCAAAACAGCTAAATTTAATATTAAAGGAGTAATGGCCTTTTAAAAAGTAATGTTTTTGGTGGTACAAAATGTTACTTCCTCTTAATTGATTTTTTTTTGAAAACGGTTGCTTCTACAGTGTTACACTATATGACATTTTTTTTATGTATTTTTACTCAAGGAATCTATTTTTTTTTTTAAATCCAAAAAACATACACATAAAAAAGTTTGGGGCAAAAATGTGTTAAGCGTCACATATTTTGTCCGTAGGCACGTCTCTAAATAAATTTAAAAAAATAAATTAACATAAACTTATTGCCCTTATTAATACTAGTATACATGCAAAAGCTCGTTGCTCTAGCTTAAAGGGTGTCAGAGTTATTAATTAAAAACCTTATTTTTATTACAATTTTAAAGGGCCTTAGCTCCCTTAGGGCTTATTTCCGGACCAACCTTTATAGGAATTTTTTTGCACGTAGAATCACCTTTTAAATTTTGGCATGCCAGTTATTGATCACCCTGTATATGTATGTTTTGCCCTTGTCTGTTTTAAATTTATGTCAACCCAGCATATCAGAAAACTCTTTTTCTCTATTCCTGGGTTAAAAATCTAAATATTTTTCACATACAGATTTATAAATGGGTTTTAGGATACGGAAAATTGAAACTAGTAGACAAATTCGAAGCGTCAACAAACTACAAGGAAGTGGAAGAAACTGAACCCACATCAAAAATAACAAACAGCAGTCACAATTCCTTAATTAGTAATACTCAAAAAACCGAAGAAACGTATCAATACACCACAATAACAAACATAAACACACCAAAACGAATCGAAAGAAAAGAAGAATCGACGAGACGAACAACCTTACCCGAAACATGTTTTTTTCAAAAAAAGGAAGCAAGAAATTTGGATGATGTAGATATAGATCCCGACAAAGATAATACAGCCATGGAAACACACGAAATTGTAAAATACATTGGATCAGATGCCTTCATGAAACATTTCGAATCAGTAATCTTTCCAAATTTCTTGGGAACTACTTTGGGTTTTGAAGAACAAGAGATTGAACTAGCGACTTCATTTCCAGGAAAAATCTTTGTTCAGGGAAAAACAGATGAAAATGCGAATTGTACACAAAGTTTTGAAGTTATTCCTGCTGTTTCGATTGAATGGCCTAAACAAGCTTCCAGTTTTAGTAAAAGAAAAGAACGAATAACAAGAGAGGACCTACATTCAGGTAAAGATTTCTTACTAAGAAATGCCAAAATTACACGATTGTAAAAAAATGTTCAGCATATTTTTTTTTTATTTGAAAAATTAGACATGAAATGTCTAATTGTGTTTCTTTAAGCAAAGTCCAATCTAGAGTGCCTTAGTGTGACGTTTTCTGCTAAGAAAAATAGTCGAGACATTCCGAGAACAGCAAACTAGAAAACGTGTTTTTAGGTCCCGTCATAGGACATCATTCACCTGATCATATCAGGTGATGATTTTTCTTGATTTTTTCAATTTTTTTTAATTTTAAGGTATGAGATACAGCTGGCCCTCAGTTCCAATGTTAACAGAGATCATAGAGTTGCCGTGTGTAGTAATTCCAAGAGGATTTTTGCCAAAAAAAGGAGTAAACAAGGAAAGCTGTTTGGAATGGGAAATACGTTTTCCAAGGGCGGAGCGATACCTTTTCTGTAGAATGGACTACACCCAAATGAGAGCATATTTATTTATTTTAGCCCTACACAAAACCTACATAGAACCACTAACCAAGGAGTTAGGGCTTTTGCCAGAACATATACAGCACCAAATGTTTTGGGAACTAGAAAATAACTATTATAATTGGCCGGAACATAGACTGGGCAAAAAAATTCTTGCTATAATTGAGAACTTGAAAAACAGAATAGCCGATAATTGTTTGCCAGATTATTTCATCAAGCAAAAGAATATTTTTGAAAATACGCCTTCTATCTACCTCATCCAGGCGCACAAAGTATTTCATGAGATGCTGGAAAGCCCTACAATGTACTTTATAGGTAAAAACCCTTTATATTAAAGAAACTATCATTTATAATAATACAAGAAACTTAGAATAATGGACAAATTCAATTTTATGAAAGTTTGTTATCGCTAAATAATTACGACATAAGCAAGACCCCTGGAACAATAATTTAAGCGCCCCCAGAGTTTTTTTTGTTTTGCTCCTAAAATAATCAGGGAATGTCCCCAAATCAATTTCTAAAAAAAAACTAAGAGTGACTACATTCCTGATTAAAAGTTAAGAGTACTTAATTCTAGTAAAACGAATTGGAATTCGTCAAATTTAAAAAATGTGCCGTCAATAAATAATAAAACAAAATACTATAAAACATTCCCAGTAGAGCAGTGTAAGTGGAAAATTTCCACTATAATTGTAATATGATTGGATAGAAAGAAACACACGGTCAGAAATACCGTTAAATGATTGGTTAAGAAAAAGTTAAAATACACTGCCCAGTAAAAGAGCTTTCCCATTTTTTACATCTGTGCGTGAAATGGACTTTTTATTATCAGATTCACTTTTAGGAACCTTAAAAACCTCAATATACCAATTTTCACGAAAACTACACCTCACTCCTGGGGTGGATTTCGAAAAAAATCATTTTTAGATTTAGTTTTATCGACCACAAAAACCCAATATATATTTTTTCAAGAAAACTGCCTCCCACGCGTGGCCACGGCGCGATTTTTTGGGTCGATAACAAAAAAATAGACCAACGCGAAACTAGGCTTAAACGATTCCTGGCTTTTATTTCAGACTAAATTTAAAATAATCCATCAATGAAAAAAAAAATTATTCAACATTTTATTTTTCAGTGTATTTTTTTGTACCAAATTTATTAAATTGGCCAATAATATTAAGCTTTTGTTAGGGGGTCGTCCATAAAATACATCACACTTTTTTAGGTGGTTTTAGACCCTCCTCCCCCATGTCACACATTGTCTTAAAGTATTGACCGCTCCATGTGACGTCACACTCTAATTTTATTAAAAAAAATTGAATTTATGCCAAATTTCAAGTCTCTAGCTTAAAGCTTTCTTAAGGTATCGTGTCCACGGACAAACCGATCGACCGATATTTTTTTTTGCTTGAAATTGATTTATATCAATATAAAACATCATAAAACGCATAAATCCAAACCTTTCCGAAGTTTTAAAAACTTTCAATATGGAAAGAAAAATAAAAAAAAATATTTTTTTTATTTTTAAATTTTATTTTTTTTTCACTTGTTTTTATTTTATAGGTGCCATAAGAAATCTTAAATATGTAAGCGATAATTTTTATGCAAAATTTGATACAGATGCATTATACGCATTACTAACCGTTAAAGAACAGAGGAAAAAGTCGGTAGCAAATGATAAACAAGGGTACAAGAAGAAAGAAAAGTTGTCAGCTGACCAAAAACGGCAAATTATTGAAGATGCGCGAAGGGAAAAAGAATATAAAGAAAGACAGGAGAATCTCAAAAAGAAAAACGAAAGAAAAGAGTCGAAAGATTCTATTGATTTAAACGTAAGTATTTAATCTATTTTATTCCCATCATATGATATATTAATGTAATTTGACTAATTTTTATTTGAAACTATTTTAAAACTAATCGAATTTAAAATTGTCCAAAGTTCCAGAACTTTTTTTTGTAGTTAGTAATAAAAACACCTTTTCAATAAGCAAAGTGCAATAACTTTTTCGACATGATTTATTTAGTATTTTAAAATAATTATTTAATACAATAATAAAAAAATAATAAAAATTTCTAATCTTAAATTCGTTAAAGTACCTATGGTAAAGTACTCATGGTTTTAATAATAATAATATATATATTATGTTTATTCCGACCACTAAAGGATCATATACAAAAAAAAACAAGTGAAAATAATAATAAGAGCATATACATGAAAAATAATTAACATAAGGCCTAAGTAAAGCATAAAAGGCGCCAGTTAGCGATTACTGGAGATTGCCAGAAGACGTCAGATTCTATTAAGGCTTTAAGGAGGGTGTTGGTAGACAACTTTCAGCGATGTACGTAGCTAGAGAGTTTTTTACGGCGTAGAGCATCCAAAGTATCTACACGAGCAAGCGCAAACATTTCCGAGGCACTATTATATCTCGGAAGTCGGTGCAGGATGCGAAAGGCGTCATTAAAACATATACGCAGGGTACGCCAGGATGCGGCGGTATGGTTACACCAAAGTTTACCCGAATAGAGATTGTAGCAGTATGTTTTAAATAAAAAGTTTTTAACAGTTGTTGAACACTTGTTAAATTTTCTTGCTAGCATATTCGCACGAGTACATAAAGATTTGTAATGTCTTTTAATATCCGAGTTGTCACTAAGTTTGTCGTTAATTATATGTCCGAGATATTTTATTTCGCTAACACGTTCAATTATAATATCGTTTAACACGACAGGAGGAACAATGAGTTGTTTATAAGAAGGAGGCTTAAAAACCATAACTTTGCACTTTCACAGTTGTAGCTTAAGAAAGACAGTTTAGAAAACTGTCTTTGTTTTAAAATAGTTACAAATAAAAATTCTTCCCATATTAATATGCAAATTTAAATTTAAAATAATGGTTATTTTTTAGTGGGAATTCGACTCTGATTTTAAAGAAAACAGCATAAAAAAACGTGAACTATTAGTACTATTCATAACAAATTTCATAGAAATAGCAAATAAGAGTTTTTCCATATCAACTGTACTGCAAACAAAATTCTATCTAAAGCAAGCGATATTTTTGACAAACTTACTTCGAATATACACTACAGACGAAATAGTTAACGAATTTGAAGAAAAGATAAAAAATTTGGAGGAAACGGTTAAAATGGCGGAAATAGAGGAAGACAGAAGACACCCTCCAGTGCCCTTAAGAAACTCCATTTTGGTGTCGGAAAATCAACAAAGTAGAGCAAATAGCGCGAACTTACAAAGATTAAATACTAATCTTAATAAAACTGCTGCCCCAGTCACTGCACAAAAGGATAGCGCCTCCCCGCAACCAAATCCAAGAATTGTTTCATTTCAGTTTTAATAATTATTAATTATAATTAATTATAGGGGAGTCCATAAAATATGTCACACTTTTTACGTGTATAGAAAAAAATCATGACATGAGCCGAAAAATCTGATTTCAGATTCGAAACCTTCGACTTAAAATTTACTTAAAAAAATTAGTCCGATGCCAGATTTTTTTTTCTGTTGTACTGTGTTATT
>OY294044.1:100805607-101160339 GCA_958510825.1 Brachypterus glaber
GGATAAGAGCTGATGTCCCAGACATATTCCAAATATGGGTTTGACCTTGTTTGAATTCATAACATTCCTAATATTTTCTATGGTGACTCTACACATTTCTGGGTTACCAGGACCGTTACTCAAAAATAAACCATCATAGTCGTCAATATTGACTTTATGATTCCATGGTACCAAGTCTACTCTGCACCCTCTTTTTAAAAGGCATCGAATTTGATTGTATTTTAGACCACAGTCTATAGCACATATTCTCGGGGTTCCTTTTTCATTGTACACTTTTACCGACTGAAAAAAGAGATGTTTAAAAAATATAAAAAATTATCAAACAATTTCAGATTTTCAGTAATTCACGGGTATGCCTGATGCGGATTGATTCCGCAGCTTTTCTTAGATAACGTTCTCGAATATCAAAAATCATTCGAGTGCAATAAAAACCAGTCGCCAATGAATTTCATATCCTATCCAATACATACAGATAATAAGACAATTACCAGCTTTATTTTAAATAAAGAAACTCAATAATAATCCACACGTGGCTTTTACTTTATAGACTGAACAATTATTTCTTTTATCCACGGCCGTGATTAACAGGCCTATTAATCACGGGTCTGTAAAAATAAACCGTTTAAACTTCAAAACAGCCGTGGATAATAGTATATTATTCAATGAGCGTATAATAATAATAATGACATTTACAAGAAAATAATTTGAAAAGTGACAGTTAAGTGGGTAATATACTTTATCCACTTAACTGTCACTTGTTAAATTATTTTCTTGTAAATGTCATTAAAAGTTTTAATACAAATATGAATTTCTAAGCTATTTATTGGATAAAACTTGTATGTTACACGTGAGTAAACTAATATTGCCGTTTCTAAAATTAACCCACGAGGCTGAAGGCCAAATGAGTGTTACGCCCATGTTAATGGTATAGGAAAATAGCGTTACAGTCCAAAATGATCAAAATTTCCTTTACGTAATACTTGAAAGTTCCCTAGCATTCTAATTTGAATATTAATAAACCCAAATGTTTTCTTAATACTAAATAGAACGCATACGTATCTATAGATAAAATCTAATTCTAACTTTTTTTGAAATTAGAATAGGATTAATGCTATTTTATGTAAAAAAATGTTTCTAAACAATGCTATCAATGTCCAAATAAACATCTGCCTTATCTTAAAGAATAGTAATAAGGGGCTGTCCATATATTACGTAACGCATTTTTCAAAAAAATTGACCCCCCCTCCCCCCTGTGTAACAAACTGTCACATTTACCAACACCCCCCCCCTGTGTAACGCGTAACAATATAAAAATTTTGTTTCGCAATAAATTTAACTGTATTCTCACTATTGATTCGTTTTTCTCAAAAAAACAAACATGAACCTAAAATATAGTATAACATTACCTTAAAAAAAATTTACACGAAAAAATCACTCAAACTTAAAAATAATATTAATAATCAATATCACACAGGGAAAAAATACAAGATACCTCTTTTACACTGAGTGTCACATATAACACGTATATTGTTTATGAACAGGTACACAAAATAGTACACACATTGGTGTTCTGTGAGTACACATTCCGCGCGAAAATGTATCATCGCCGATGATTCATCGGCAAGATCACGCAAGAACAGGGCCGTAAGATTTTTTTTTAATATCAACGTCAACAGTTTTTTTACTAATTACAATATTATTTAAATATGCATAGTTTCGTCAATTTTTGCGTGAAAAAGGGAATTATGGGCCACTAAATAGTAATTTATGTTGAAATAAAAATACATCTGCCAAGCTTAGGAAATAAACATTAAATTTATTGAACTCCGTTACGTAACGTTTACGTAGACCCCCCTCCTTCCTTTCACAAACTGTAACAATTTCTCTGACCCCCCCTAGGCGCGTTACGTAATATATGGACAGCCCCTAAGTACTATTCACAAATGACTAAATTTTTCGAATTTTTACCTAGCTAAGGTGATTTGATGACTATATATGAAACTACAACAACGGTTCTGAGAATAATATAAGTTGAAAGAGTCTAACAAATATATCTGGAAAAGGCTTATGCTTAAATATTGAAAGCGAGTAAACCAAACTTGTTAATTTTAAAAAATGTTTCAAATATGTAATTTTTTTTACCTTAACCGAAACTTGTTCAACCAAGTTACTTAAATTAGGATCCTTTAAATTTAAATGTTCGTTATTGACTGGTAATTTCTGTACAATTTTTCCCAAAATTGACCCCTTTTCCCTGATTATTTTAGTTAAAGCTCTGGTGTCAACACCCTGTATACCAGGTATGTTTTCTTTCTCCATCCATTCTGACAAAGTTTGTGTGCTTTTCCAATGGCTAGGTGTATCGCAATTTTCACCTACTACTAGCCCGGCAGCCCATATTTTGTGAGATTCAAAAAAACTAAAACAAAAATAAAAAGTCAGTAGGAAATACAGTTTAGAAAATACAGATTCCCTACAATGTGCCTTTTGGTTGAATTCGTAAAATCCACAGAGCCCGCCTTTGTATGAATCAAGTGAACCCCCTGCTTCAGGGTGCGAGCCTAGAGGGGCGCCGACGAGGGGTGTTTTTTAGCCTGAGCTTTTATTTTTCCGAGGGTGTTTTTTTTTTTACTTTTGCTAGGGGCGCCAAGTTTGGTAGAAACCGTCAGGGATAAAGATTTTTTTCTTGAGGGAATTTTGTTTTGTAGGGGTGCCAAGTTTGGTAGAAACTGTCAGGGACAAAGCTTTTTCACTTGAGGGTATTTTGTAGGGCGCCAAATTTTTGTTGAAACCGTCAGAGGGACAAAGCTTTTTTTTTGAGGGTATTTTTTTTGCTAGGGGCGCCAAGTTCAAGGCATGCTTCAGGGCGCCGAAATGCAAAGGCCGGCCCTGAAAATCCATAGTCGGATTGTGCCTTACTTGGCCCCGTCAGCGCCGCTTACGGTGGGACAAAAAAGAACCTTTAATAAAAAAAGCGCACTTTAGGGAAACAAACTGTATTTATAATTTGGTATTATTTTTAAGTAAATAATTATTTTCTTTGAAGAGATAAGCTGATTGGCATTTTTCTATTTAATTAACTGTTTTTGTGGATAAAAGACTTTCTATTAAAAGTCCAAACTTAAACTGTAGTCTACTAGCTCACTCAGTATTATGATTGTATAAAATATATCATTTCCCTCATATATTTTAAACCAATCAAATTTCAAGAAAATGTCATAATTGACCAATCCTGTTAATTTAAGAGCGATTAAATAGCATCTCGCTATTTAGATAAGTGACTATTATGCCGATAGCTTAAAATTACCAAAAATACAGCTGCTTGAAAATAATCTTAAAATATACCCCTTCACCTAATGATTTAAATCTCCTAAACTACAAGCAGCTGTATTTTTAGTAATTTTGCTTTAAGAGAAATGTTTTTAACTTAAGTTAAAAACATTTGCTTTAAAGAAAAATTACCAAAAATACAGCTGCTATTAATTAATAATTCATAAAAAAGCTCTCGACATGAGGTTTCGATGAATTATTAAGTTTCAAACATTTTCTAAGCAAAATTAACAAAAAATTTTAAGCAAAATTAACAAAACACAGCTATAGCTCTGCTGTGCCCTTACCAAGACTTTTTATTATTTTTGCTAAAAATTCATAATACCGGAAAGAAAACGTGACATAAGAACGGACAGACAGACGGACGGACAGACAGACCGACGGATAGACATTTTTTTTTGTAGAAAAACTTTCCTTTTTCGGGGTCGAAGTATAAAAATTTTATAATTCAAATTAAAAATGATATTATTGAAAAAGTGATATCCGACGTTTGGTTTTTTATATCTCTAGATTCAATTTTTTTTTTTGGTAAATTACTTACTAGGGAAGACCATTTTCGTCCATTTTATGTTCAGGTATGCCATAGTTTCCTATTAATGGGTAAGTTAATACCAGAATTTGGGAATGGTAACTTGGATCCGTTAACGATTCTGGATAACCTACCATACCAGTTTGAAAAACTGGAAAAAAGTCAAAAAAATATTAAAAAGAAAAATATGATACCTATTTTTCTATGAATTTTTAACTTTAACAATTTAGGATATAATATATTATATTATATTATATTATTAATATAATATATTATATTATTATTATATATTATATTTATATGAACTTTTAGCCATAAAAAAAGCCAAGCAATTACATGATATTTAGGGATACTCTTTATATAAAAAGTAACGTGACTTGACATAGGAGGGGTTCAGTTCCGGTTTGACACTTTGTGACGAGCGGTCTAAACAAAAATAATATACCTATATCAACTATTTTTTATTCATATATTTTTTAAAATTTTTTAAATATTGGCGCTATGTGTAGTAGGGTGGAGCGAAAAAAAAATTTACAGAAAGTCGTGTAAGTCAAAAATAAATATTTCCGGCATTTTTTTTTGTTTCAAGTGCTTCCACGGTGCACCGGCTCCACCACTTTTCATTTTAGCGCACATCTGGAAGATTTAAAGGTCTAGATATAAATAGAGTCTTAAGGCTTTCCTAATTAGGAAGATGGAGTGAAATATTTTTTTTCACGCCAGCACTGCAGAAAGTTGTGTGAGTCAAAAAATAATATTTCCGGAAAAAAAATCGGTCTGATCAATTTTTTGTTTAATAATTGCTGTAATTATTGCAATAAATATTTTCTATGGTCAGAACTTATTTTTTCTTAAAAATATAAATTGGCCTGAAATGCATTAGATATAGTACTGGCCTGTAAAAGAGTAGGCCTTTGTTATTAAAATACGCCTGCGTCAGCTATGAGTCGACTCTACTCGACACGACTCTAACCAGAAAAAATTAAAAAATTCCAGTCAATTCAAAAAAAAAAAAAAATCGTGGCGGTGGAAGGGATGCAAAAAAAAAACAAAAAATTCTCCTATTTCCCAACTATATCTTTTCCGACGTCAGGTATCTTCATTTTCAAAAATAAAATTGATATATAACCACGCTCCACCCTATTGTATAAAGCATGTAGTTTCGAAAAAATAAACCTGCCAACAAAAAAGAAGTAAAAATATTTTTATAAAAAGTAAAAAAAATAACAATATTTGAAAAAATAATTTTTTTTTAGCAAAATTTTATTTTGTTAAAGAAAATCTAAAGAATATTTTTTCAATATAATATATTACTATAGTAAATGGTCTCTCATAACAAAATAACTGTTTTTAACCCGCCACCATTTTAATCAAAAACAATACAATCCGATAACCCTTAGATCAATTTTGACCCCCGATAATGAGTTTTGTGGTTTTAACCATCACTCCTCATATATAAATGGCTCGTAACTGCGCTATTGTTTACATTAAATTTATTTTGAGGTTAGAACATGTTTTCTTATAATACCACGTTAAAAGATTATTAATATCTGCATATGAAACTCTAAAAATAAAAACAAAATCAAAACAGTTAAATAAAAATTTTATAATCTAGTAAACAGCGCATTGCGCCACTGTGCGTATTTTAACCCACTACAAAATATAACCACGTGCTTTTTAAGTTAACCTACCGACTTCACCCTCGGTCGGCACCAAAGCTCCAAAAGACCTTCCGGAAAATATGGTGCCATCTTCCAGAACCAAAAAACACGGCACATGGTCACTTTTTATTCCCATTTGGGCTTATTATTTGGCTGGTACGGAAGTCGGAATGATATCGACGTACGCGGTAGCGTTGTTGATATCGGACTACTAAGTGACAAGGAAAATACACAGGCAACCGTAGACAACAAAATAAACTAAATGACCAGTGAAGACCGAGAATAATATAATAAAAACTGGAAGATTAGGGATCCAGGTTAAAATGTAGGTATATTTTGAATGTATATTATGTACTGTACATATAATAAAACCGGTTAATATCTTTTATAACAGGTACCTAGCTGTACAGGGCCGGCATGTAGCAATGGACGCAGTGCAATTTTTTTTTCGAGATCAACGATCCCGGATCAAGTTATCGGGCCTAATCAGTTGAACTGAGTTCTTTTAGTAGACATCAAACTGCTGTCAGCAATACAATCACATGATGTTTAGACATCAAAAGATCATGATCTTACTAAAAAAACACAAAATTCTGACCAAACAAAACTATAGGTATATAAACCTCGATATAAACATTCCGCTATAGTTCATTAAATCAATTTAAAAAAAGTATATAGGTAACAAAAAAATGCAAATACAAAAATTTACAAAAAAATATGTATAGGTATCGAAAAAAAAGTAAAAAATTAATAAGATTTTGACTTTTTACAGCAAAAATACTGTTGACAAAAATAACTAAACCTTCCTCTATACAGTCTGTAAAAACAGAGTTGGTAGGATCACGTAGAAAAAAAATCCAAAAATAATTAAAAACAGTTTCCAGAATTGTTTTTTTTTTTGTTTGGCTAGCTGGCGCAAAAGTAATAGTTTCTACCCCTTAATTAAGAATTTAAAAAATCCAGGCGAGAAATTACGCTAACAACATATCTAGACAGACCGAAAGGCAGAATTTTAAAAAGAATCAGGGCCGCATTTAATGAAGTTGCTACACTAGCAATTTTGCGCAAAAAAACAATAAAAAAAAAGGGGATGAAATTCAGCCGCTCAAGTCCGGTCTATGAAACATTTATACCCGCGCAGACCCGTCATTTTCAATAGGGTAGTTTTAAAAATTTGCCAATCCCTGATACTTTGGCATCCCATGAAATTCGGATTCAAAATCAAGCAGTAATTGAGATACATTTTGAATTCGAAATTAGATTAAACGGGAAGAAAAAATAATCTACCCCTTTAAGGGCCACTTGCACCAACTTTTGGTCTGGGATTATCTCGAGTTTAAGTTAAAAATGCTTTTGAATGGTCGGCCGTCAATTTAATCCAAGTTTAAAGTTAAACCATCAAGTGGCCCTAAATCCATTGAAAATCATATGTGTATAAAATTTCCTTTTAATAATTTGCTTCATAAACATTATCTTTGGGGGATGTTATATGAGAAAACATACGTTTTCTCATGAGAATATTGTTTTTTAAAGTTATAAATAAAAAGTACTTAGCAGTTACAGAAATAGGTAAAATTTGAACTTCTTGAACAGAAAAAAAATATTACGCAAAAACTACAAAAGTTAACTGAATTTTAAGAATAAATATTAATTCAGCAGCTAAAAATCCATAAGGAAACCTATGTTTGTTAGGGCATTAATAAATCCCTGCTCCTTGGTAAAAGTTTCAAGTTTAAAACGATTTAGCAAAAAAATGCCATCAAATCATCCTTTTTTTTTGTACATCCTAGAATAATAATCAGAAAAAACATCACAGGTGCCAGACCTTTTCACTAAAATTTTTTGAAACTAGCTGTGCCAGGTTATTGTTGCATACCTACATGATCAGTTTTTTCGTGGAATGCTTCTTTTAAGGGGCCTTCCTACCTTCAAAGTTTAAAAATATTTTGTTTTTAAATACTTTTTATATAGAAATAAAAGATTCATTGCAGGTATGTTTATTTATAAATGGCACTTTAAAAATCTAAAAAAATGTATTCTTTAAATATAAACATACCTACAAAATTTCTGAATGATTTTTTAGGATCTATATAAAAAAAAATGTTTTTTAAATTTGGAAGTAGAAAGACCCCTTAATTTCAGAACCTGCGTATGAAATAAGTTCCGAACGAATACACTTTCGAGTAGGCCATATAAAATTAACAATTTTTTAAAAACTTCCACTTTTTCACATTAATAGTCGTACATAAATAGGTATGATTTTTTATTCGATTGATTCTAAAAGCGACACTTTTTGTTCATGTTTTACGGGCGAAAAGTTGAACTTTGTGGCCCTAGAGCCAAAAAGTTTTTTTTGGCAGCTAACTAAAACTTGGTATTTTTAAGCTTTTTAAAAAAAATGCTTTACTTTTACTGTAATATTTATAAAGAAATATGACCTTTTGGTCTTGAACTAACCGTTCTTTTTGACCAGATACAGTTATTATAATTTCATACAAAATAAAAAAAATTCCAAAACAACCTCAAAATATGTCAACTGATTAATCTGTATTCACCCACTAAAATAAATTAAAAACACAAAATTTCAATTGTAAAATCACTTTCAATGTATAGAACGGTTTCACAAGTATTATTTTCACAACAGACACATTTTAACAGAAATTAATCACCAAGATATAGCTTTTTTAATTCTAAAATGAAAGCGCTATCAAAAGAAACGATTCAATTGTTTTTGTAGTGATTTGATTGGACAGCAAAAGGAATATTTTTTGCACTTTAAAATTAAGTTTATATTAATAATTTATTATAATTAGAAACAATCGAATAAAAAATATTGTATAATAAACGGGCAAAAAGTTAAATTTTGATTTCGTAGGTTTATTACCCTCGGGCCGGCCCTATCGGCCTGCCCTCGGCTTCTAAAAACGCACTCAATCGAAAAATTTAAATTTTCGCCCTTGTATTATAAATAACTATTATTTGGATCTGAAAGTTTAATTTGGAATTCAAAATAAAATACGAATTAGACATACTTATACTTTATTTACTAATATTAAATTCTCTTAATATTATATAATTAATACAAATTTAGACAATACATGTATATTGTATAGAATTATACAATTATGACAGAAACAAAACACTGCTACAAAATGTTATATTAAAACCTAAAGATTAGGTTTTAAGTCCTAAACTTTTAAATCACTTATAATTATAAATTATTCAGTACCAGGAAAATAAAAGTTTTTTTTTTAAATATAAAAAATAAAACTTTTTGTGAATTTCTTTCCTTTTAAACGCTATGATATAGCGATAAACATTAAAAAATCAGCGCAATTTGACAAACACCAACTCTACATTATATCTATCAAAGTTTTTGAAAAATAGTCTTGAAGAATCAAACATCTACATTAATTAATTAAAGTTTTTAACTTAAATATAGTAATATAGATATTCGGTAAATTTTAATAAAAACCGAATTTCCACGGATTTAATTAAAATTGGATACCAACTGATAAAAACTTAAATGTCAATAAGAACATATTCAAATAAAAGAACACTGCATAAATATGCTATCAAATCATTTTTTAAAGTTTTGTTAGCATATTTACCTAAAACAAGTGATGCAATAAACAGATCTTTCACCCATTCCGTTGCAATTCAGTTATTAAAAGGGACACAAAAGGATTAATTTATATTTTCTAATTTTCGTAATTTTATTTATTTAATATAAAGTTTTTAGTGACCCGAATTGAAAATGCAAAATTTGCTATAACCTTTAATATTTAAGTGTTTCAAATGCGAATGGTCGAGCACAAATAGTAAACATGCCAAATTTTATGAAACTTTTTTATTTTTAGGCATGTAACTATACACAAAATTTTTATCAAATATATTTCAGTTTAAATTATAGTTTAAAACTCTGACTATAATATATCAAACTGTGTTCTATAATTCTAAATTGACGTGGTTTAAGAAAAAAAAACATAAATTTACACAATTTTTGCGCTGAAGTTAAAATTACATAAAAAATACGTTTGACTTAGCTGATGAAGTGCGTTTTCAAATATTTCATCATGCCAAAGGTCCTGAAACGTTTGACTCCGATTACCTTGAAAAGCGCATCATCGCAGATGGCGAACTGTTTGTTTTTGGGGTCATACAGGTCTTTTTCTTTGATGATGGACCAGACCTTCTTCACAACCTCGTGCCTGGCCATGGAGTCTTCGCCGACGAGCGATGCCAATTCGGGGGAGAGTTTCATGGCCTTGGTGTAGCCACCGCCTCCGCGTTTAGCGCCACCTCCCTAAAAAACAAAAGAAATCTAGCTGTAGAGAAAATATAAAATGCTGCCGATTGCAATTTTTCAAAAAAAATAAATAAAAAGAAATATTGAAAAGAAAAACGATACAAAAACGAACAATTTTCACAAAAAATATTTGCACTTTTTACTTACAGCAAACATCAAATGTTTGAAATTTTAGTATGTATATTTAAAATACATTTTTTAAAAATTTTCCTTCCTTTTTTCATGCGTTTCAAGTCTTTTAAGACCAATGTTTTTTTTTGTAACTTTTCCCGACTAATTTCACACTTTTTTTGCCGGTCTGTGAATAAGTATTCCCGAAAACGCATAACGCTAAAGACTTAATTTAGAGGCATATTTGCCTGATATCTCTAGTTGCGTATTATATTTTAGCAAATTTAGAAAAATCATACAAAAGTTCTTATATACTCTACTATACAGGCTGTCCAATAAATTATGAAATTAATTTTAAGGGATGATTCTACATAGGAAAATACGAAAAAAAGTTCCTATAAACATGTCTAAAAATGTTTCGTAAGGGAGCTAAGCCCCTTATTAGTTTTTATCCAAAACGTTTTTCTGTGTAATTTTTTTGCATTTTTATTTTTGGAATGTGATTCCTCAGGTTAAAATACATAAAAAAGGTACTCTTGTTCTTATACTGTAGGATTAACCGTTTTCGAGAAAAATTTATTTGAAAGGGGAAATTTCACGGATCGAGGACGATAAATTAAGTAATAATGTTTAAAACCAAAATTTTAATGATGCAGAGTTATTATATATTAAAAACTAAAAAAAAAAGTTTCTATGCATGTAGGTCGAAAAATCGCTTTTTAAGGTGCTATGGCCCTTTAAAAATGGTGCATTTTTAGGAGCCCATAGCTCCCTTAGGATTGATTTTTGGAAGTACCCGTATATGATTTTTTTTCTTAGTTTTTGATCACATTGCACTATTGAAATTAAGGTTTTCAACATTTTAGTACTTAATTTTTCTCGAAAACTGTTAATCCTTCAGTATTAGAACAAGAGTAAATTTTTTATGTATTTTGACCTAAGGAATCATATTCCAAAAATAAAATTACAAAAAAGTTACACAGGGAAAAGGCAAAAAACTAATAAGGCCCCCAGTTTCGCACACCCCTGTTTAAAATGAGTACATGAAGATGGGCTTTATTAAGGTTAGTTTACATATAAAACCTTTTGTGACCACGATAACTTGAGAACTAAAGACATCAAATTATTTAAAAATCAGAGATAGGTTCATTTTTTTTTATTTTTTTTTTTCAAAAAACGAAAAGTTGTTCTTTTCCAAATGAAGTATGTATGTTATTTCAATAGGGGAAATTATTATTTTGGTTGACAGCAGTATTTTTTTCTATAAGGGTTTCCTTACTTTTTTGCCGCCACCCTTCTTCTTGCTTCCTTGCCAGTCTTCATCTGAGTCGGAATCGGAACCTCCCTTCTTCTTCTTGGGGGGAAGTTTGCGTCCCTTTACAGGCTTAGTGGCTTTTTTGGGGGAGTACTCCTCCTCGGATTCGGCCTCCGACTGTTCGCTAGCCTCAGAATCGTCAGCGGCTTTCTTGGATTTTTTCGCTGGTGGTTTTTTAGCTGCTGATCCACGTTTTTTGGTCTTCTTGTCTTCCTCAGAGTCCTCTTCCTAAATTGAAAAAAAAAAATAGATATTTTTATTATTATTATATTTTAAAGTCCAAACGCAAGACTCTTTGGGGAAAGAAAAATGGAAGTTTGGAAAAAGTGACAATTAAAAACTCAAGGTTTATCTTAAATTAAAAAAAAAACTACAAGGAAAAAAATATAGGTATAATTTCTTGTATTTTTCTCACCTCTTCTTCCTCCTCCTCTTCATCTTCGTCTTCTTCAGAAGCGTCCTTGGCAGCGCCCTTCTTCTTGTCCTTGGCGCTCACGAACTCCATGACCAAGTCGTCGATTTCCTTCTTCCTCGACTGTAAGTCAGCGTCCAGTTTATCTTCCAATTCTTTGCGTACTTTTTTGGCGGATGTTGATGCCAAATCAGCGTCCTTGAGGATGGCTGAAAAAGAAAAACGCATACTGATAAACAGTGCTCGGCTCGGATCAAGGAATTCGTTTACCGGGTGTTTTCACAATTATTTAAGTTCCCTGAGAGGTTAAACCAGATTTTCCCCGACCAAAATCATAAAATTCACCGACTCAAACGTAAAAAAAATCAATATTTTTTTCCGCATACAGTCTGCCCCTTTAACTTTTGAATTGTTTACGATATAAACTTTTTATAAAACGTTAAAACATCAGTGGCGGATCCACGGGGGGACAATGGGGGTAATTACCCCCTGCCCCCAGGATAAAATAATTGTACGTTTTTGTAGAACTTAAGAGTGACATTCGTAAAACTTTTCGCCTGCGGCGCTAGAGTTCCTTGTATATTTGGTGAAATTTTAAATGTAACTAATTTCAAATTAAAAAGACTGGTTTAAAATTAACATAGCACTTCGAATTTGTACGTTATTTCTTAATTTAAGAATATACAATTTTATTTTTTGGATTTTACCCCCCCCAGGACCACTTCCTGGATCCGCCCTTGTATAAGCCCAAATTATTTTTTAGGGGACATAATGACGCTAGGGCTGCCGTTCTAAGCTGAAAGGTCCTATCTACATAGGTTTAACATACACAGATAGGACCTTTCAGCTTAGAAGGCAGAGGGGTACACTGGTAGACCAATCAAAACGCAGCATTTTTAACTTAAACTCAGTTAAGTCGAGATAATACCAGTACCCAGGTAGCAAGGGATGTTATATTACAAGAAATTAACATCACTTTTGGGTGTATTTTTAAACTAAATCATAACATCACATAATATTGAAAAATAACATGTATTTAACATCACATTTGCAACGTAACACGCGAGACATGTCCAAACCTAGCGAAATGTGGATATATCGCATGTCACATATTAACGTGGCTTTCACGTGAATGTCATGTTATTTTGCTTCTCACCGACGTTCGAAGCGAAAAAATCGATATAAGATGATGTTGATAGAGTAAATTATTATAAGGAAATTGTATACACATTATACGATTTCCAATGTATAGGGGGCTCTGCCGGGCTTCTCAAGACCACGGACACGGATTAAAGGAATATATTCTCCGCTTAATCTGCAATTTCGTATTTAGAATCTATCTGTTTCAATCTGTGATTGTTTCAATTACTGATTAATTTTAAATCCGATTTATTTTATAGGGTTATAGCGTTTTTAATGGTTTTAATTTAGAAAAAGCTAATATATTAAAATATTTAAATATTAAAGTACCAGTAACGGCATCCATAAGATATTAGATATAACAGGAATGTGGATTTATGATGTCACAAACACGTTATTTTCGGGATGTCGTTGTGTGATGTTATTAGGGGCGGACTTAGGACATCCCCACCATGCTACATTCTTGTTAAATGAGACTACAATCTTAACATCACATGTCACATATTAACGTGACTTTCACGTGAATGTCATGTTATTTTGCTACCTGAGTATAATGGTGCAAGTGGCCCTGAATAGCAGATTTTAATTTTATGAATGTCCCTTAGTGAGTTTTGATATCATGTGGTTATATTTCAAGCAAATATAAATACTTTATTTTATCGCGCTTGATAATAAAAATAAATAAACAATTATCTTTAATACTTATAAAAATGGCGCCATTTATATAAGTACATATTAACAAAATGAAAATTAACATTTTAAAAATTCCTATTAATTAATAAATGACTTTAAATGCAATAAAAAAAAACGCTTTAAGCCACAGCCCGTCAAAGCTAAAAAATAAGAAGTGAAAGCTAATTTTCAAATCTTTCTAGTACAAACACAAAATTAACGCTTATTTAATTAAATTTTAATTAGGCATTGAAAAGTTTCTCTGTATTTATGTTACTTTTAAAGAGGAAGAGGTGAATGCAAGGGCGTAATTTTGGTACTTTTAAATTTTGAAAATTATTTTTTTTCAATTATTTGGGAAAATGCAATATAGCAGGTAGCAAAATAACATGACATTCACGTGAAAGCCACGTTAATATGTGACATGTGATGTTAAGATTGTAGTCTCATTTAACAAGAATGTAGCATGGTGGGGATGTCCTAAGTCCGCCCCTAATAACATCACACAATGACATCCCGAAAATAACGTGTTTGTGACATCATAAATCCACATTCCTGTTATATCTAATATCTTATGGATGCCGTTACTGTTACTTTAATATTTAAATAATATCCTAGGATATTAGCTTTTTCTAAATTAAAACCATTAAAAACGCTATAACTCTATAAAAAAATCGGATTTAAAATCAATCAATAATTGAAACAATCACAGATTGAAACAGATAGATTCTAAATACGAAATTGCAGGTTAAGCGAAGAATATATTCCTTTAATCCGTGTCCGTGGTCTTGAGAAGCCCGGCAGAGCCCCCTATCCATTGGAAATCGTATAATGTGTATACAATTTCCTTATAATAATTTACTCTATCAACATCATCTTATATCGATTTTTTTGCTTGGAACGTCGGTGAGAAGCAAAATAACATGACATTCACGTGAAAGCCACGTTAATATGTGACATGCGATATATTCACAGCGTTGTTAATTATTTGTTATTAAATAACATGTTTGTCACGTCACACGTGTTACGTTGCAAATGTGATGTTAAATAGATGTTATTTTTCAATATTATGTGATGTTATGATTTAGTTTAAAAATACACCCAAAAGTGATGTTAATTTCTTGTAATATAACATCCCTTGCTACCTGGGACCATTTACTGTGAATAATATATAATGGAATGCGTAGCATTACATATCTTCACGGCTTGTTTTTTTAATTTTAATGGTTGCTGAAAAATTATAGCAAAGGAATTTTGCTTTTTTTTTTTATTTTTTAAGTAAAACTTTTTCAAAAAATGTGTCACAATAAAAATACCAAATTTTTCTAAATAATTCTTGTGAAAAGTTATGTTTCTGAAAAATTAAAGCGTTTTTCAGTAGATTTTTAACAAACCAAGGCTTTCCCGTCTACGTTAAAATTGGGAAAGCAAACATACAATAAAGACTTTACCCTCGAAAAAATAATAATTCGGAATTTATACATATAAATTATTAATAATAACAAAATGCGATAAAAACGTTTATAAATTGTGAAAATAATATCTATATGCATTGTTACAGTAGGTATTACTTGGTACGCCAAACCCGAAGCCAACTTTTAAAGCGAAAAAGGTTTGTTAATGATAAGAAAATCCGGATAAAAATTATAGAAAATATTTTCTTCGATGCATAATGAATCAATTTTTTAAACAATCTTTTTGCTGTCGATGATTCTTTCAAGAAAAAAACCGAAATATAAATTGGTCTGCAACAGAATGGACGCTTAGTTGTACAGTCGAGAAAAATCGTCAAACACCTATTCGTAATATTCGGAAAAAAAAGTGAAAATACGCATAATTTGGGGGAGACAAACTCCTACATAAATCAGAAATAATTTTTTACATCGATTTTGTCCATACCATATTAGCCTCCGTATCGTAAATACAGAGATATTTCGAATTTTAAAAACGCAAAAACTCCGTATGCCCAACATAGCGTCACGCAGCCATTGTTCAAGTAGTATAGCGAACATAAATTCTACAAGAGTAAAATGCTTGATTTCGGTCCATAACCCGTTAAAATTCATTAGAGAAAAATATCAACAAAATAATTACAAGCTTAGTTTTATAGGTTTGAAACGCGACAATACAATAAATAAGCGAAAAAATTAACTTACCGGCAATTTCTTTGCGAAGGTCTTCTTTTGAGATGTCTGCCATGTTGAAGAGTGAGACAGAAACAAAACGACTGACAAAGACGGAAGAATGAACTGGACTGATTCGCGTAGCCCAGTGTTGCTTTCGAAGCGTCCTACACAACAACACCATTGTTGCCAAACTTCCGGTTTATAAATTAATCTCCGACAAACATAAATTATATTTATCCATGTTTACAATATTTAACTATATCAAAGAGATTTTCTGCTGGTACTAAACTTATTTGATTTGAATAAAACATTTTAATTTTACCATCCCCCCAGCAAAAGGCCTCGATATAAAATATTTTCCATCCAATTTCCAAATTGGTTGGTTATAAAAGGCAACGTTGAAGTATATTTCATTGAGTACCTGTGTGTTTTCACCCCCTACCATTAAATAACTGCCAAAAATTTAAAATGGGCATCTCAAAGAACTGGTTATTTTAGCAATTGTTTTGTTGGTACTTAAATTTTTAATCAATAAATTAGTTTGGTAGGTACATACGTGTCTTTTGTCCAAAATGCATGATATGTAGAAAATCTAATATTGATCTTACAGAGAGAAGTGGTAGGTACCCTATTTTTAATAATATTTATTTGTTTTCAGGATATGTATTTTTCACTTTTGAAATTCCACATTTTTTACAATTAACAATAAGCTTGAAATGCTTTCCTCCAATAGAAGAATAACCTCGAGAATAAGAAAACAATTTGGATCAAAATACCTATATTTTGATTTGTTAAAGTCCAGTCCAAGTAAAAGAACTCTGTATTATTTCTGGGGATTTGTGCTCCTGTAGAAGAAAGCTACATCCTATTTTAAAGAAAAACAAAGATTCCTGCTTTCAACTAAAATAGAAGCAATCCATATATTTAATGTAGCATTCTTCTACTCATATTAAGTGGCCGAAAGCATAGTTTTGGGCTTCCTTAACAGATGGCGCCAGAAGTATTTTCAGTTTTAAAATAAAAACTCCCTTGAAGATGTCGTTTATGTAGCGATTTCCGTCTTTCGAATTTCCGATTGTTTTATTTTTGTCGGCTCAAAGAAAGACAAAGACGGCCAACTGGGCGACGCACAAGGTAAAAAATGACAAACGCGCACACCGGTCGACCGGTTTACAAGTTTCGGGCGCTGTTGCCGTACATTGCTATATTTCTGGCCTTACGATAATATTAAATTGTTAATTATTAAAATTGTTTACTCAAGTTACATTTACACAATGATTGCGTGTAAAACTTTAGAGTAGGCATGTAAATAATAAAAACGGTTTTGTTTTTTTTTTGTTTTAAAACAAGTTTTTTTGTATTAAAAAAAACACGTTTTTTAACATCCCTACTTTAGAGATGTATTTCACAAAAATAAGTCGTATAAATATATATTGCTATGGTGCCAGATTTGATGTTGAAACATCATGTTTCTTAACCAATTTTTAAGAATAATTTAGAAAAACATCTGCGGTGCCACATTTTAACCAATTTTAAATAATATTTGCAAGAATTTTTGCCTGCGGCGCCGGATTTTCTATTTCCTAATTTTAAATATTTATTATAATTGCCGGTTTAGGTATTTCGAAATCGTTGCCAATTTTAAATATTTTTTTTTATTAACAACATCCTGCGGCGCCACATTTGCATTTTTAAAGCATTTTCAAAATATTTGCAAACATTTTCGTGCTGGATTTGCTATTTACTAAGGAAACGTTCAAGTATTACGTAACGCAAATTTTGGTCATTTTGGACCAAAGAATATTTGCAAAAAATTTCGCCTGCGGCGCTGGTTTTACTATTTCCCAAAAAGAGTAATTACAATTTAAAAAAATCTGGGCTACATTTGCATTTTTTTAACTAAATTTTAAAAGTTTTTACCTGTGGCGCCAGTTATTGCTTATTCTATGATAACTTTTGAGAATAATTTCAACGAAAATTGCCTGTGACTTTTGCATTTTTTAACGAATTTTTAAGAAAATTTGCAAAAATTGTCGCCTTTGTTATCTTCTAAATAGTTTTTTGCATTAGTAAGGAAATTTTTAAATTTTGGGTCAGGGAAAACTATCAATAGTGAGGGAAAATTCATTTTCGAGTTTCGATGGAAACCCTGTCCGAACTAATTTCTATTTAACAAATTTTTTTGTTGGTTTACTGTTAGTTAAAAAGTCAGATAACCTGAGTGCCTATTCACAAGCTCGCATAAGAACATAAAACATAAGAATGCGATGTCGTGATTGGCTTGATGGGCCAACATGTATCTTCTATCACGGCATCGCATTCTTATGTTTTATGTTCTTTTGCAAGCTTCAGGACATGCCTTGACATTCTGGTCTATTCACTGACATTCATTATCATATAATAATTTTTGGATTTACCCTGATAGCACCAAAACCTTCTAAGAATATTCTTAAAATAAATAGCCGGAAGTACAGCATGCTTCTTAGAAGCATGTCTATTTTGCTCAGGATATTCTAAGAACGATTAAAGAAATGCAAAGGATACCGTTTTAATCGTGCTGGGAGTTCCTAAGAAGGTTCTTAAAAGCCTCTGCATCAAATAAGAATGTTTTAAGAAGCATGTTAAGAATATTCTTAGAAGTAGGTACATGTACTTTTAAGAATATTCTTAGCATGCTTCTAAAAATATTCTAATTTGATGCATTTAAGTAATAATATTGAATATTGCGCATGCGCAAACAAAGTAGGTAGGCGTTTCAGAATTCTGCATTAATGTAGTTTTTTTCTTTCTTTCAATTTTATTTTATAATACTCTATCCTTTTTATGGAGTGATATCATAAATTTGGACATGGCGAAAATTTTTACAACTTTGTGCTAAACCTAATAATTAAAGTATATAAAAATCTTTAGATATAGCATCCATCAGGTAAGATTCATATGGGATATGCAGTTTTACTGTGAAAGTAAACTTTGTACCAAACATAAAAATCATGCGCCACACAAAAATCCAATGTTTAGAGAAAAAAATAGTAAATAATTATCATTTCAAAAAATAATAAATTTTATTTTTTGTCTAAAACTATATAATAATGACTTTATGTCTAAAAATACATCCATTTCTACTACTACTACGGTAAAAATGTTATTAACTACAATTTTAAGAATATTTGTAATTCTAACCTAATAAAATTAAAATAATATAACGCCATATTACTATTCTAAAAACATTCCCATTAGAATATTTTAAGAATATGTATTTGAGCATATTCTTAGCAAAATACTCTAATCATGCTTAGCATGTGCACTATAGCATTATTCTAAAAATATTCCCATTAGAATATTTTAAGAATATGTATTGGGAATATTCTTAGCAAAATACTCTAATCATGCTAAGAATGTTTAGAGTAGAAGCACTTATGCTACTACAGCAGTGCACCTTTTAAGAACATGCTTAGCATGTTTACAGCATTATGCTAAGAACCTTTTCAAGGGAACGATTAAAAAACCTTCTTAGGATGAAGTGTGTTATCAGGGTACCCCCTCCCCCAGGACCGTTTCCTGGATCCGCCCCTGTAAAAAGCGACGAATAAAACAAAAAAGGCCACCTTTTCAAATTCCCAAATAAAAGGTTTAATTTTCTTAACTACAAGGTTCAATTTTCCCAACTGCCAAACATTGGAGCAAACTTTGAAATTTTCAAACTTTCAACATTAACAATTTTGAGGTCTGTCGCATGAAGAATATTTGCACAATCACTGAAATAGATTTTAATAACGAAAATACCTCTCTCACTTGATATGGTGATCACCGATTATCGATAAGCCCTCGGATAAGCCTCTCTACCATTGGTAGGTAATCTGGTTTAATTAGTTATTATAGTCAGGCGCGGATGCAACGGGGCAATAGGGGCAATTGCCGCCACCCCCCCCGGGTCAAGCAAAGCCTATGTGTTTTTATTTCATAATTTTTTTCAAGACAGAAGAATAGCTAATCTTTTAAATGGAAGAATTAAATGGATAATGTATGTTATCAGTTTTTTCTTTGTTCAGAACAAATTTTCTGGAAGATAGATAAAATCGATCAGAAATTGCAAAGCAAAATACTGGATCCGCCCCTGATTATAATAAATGAATTAACAGCTTAAAATATTTTTAGCTCTTAAATAATTTCTAAGTGGTGATTAAATATTTAGATTAGGGTTTATGGACTATATTCGTCAAAAAAAAATTATAATACAATTTATATTATACAGGGTGATTTGCCAAATCACTCGTTGTTTGCTCGTTTTTTGGTCTAGAAATAAAAAAAAGTAATTTTTTTAGTTGAATCTGATAATTAATTATTTGTTATAATTATTGACAATTAACGCCTACAACAACATTTTTGGGTTAAATAGGTAATGTCGCTATAATCGTACCACCCTCGGTACCACCTAACATATTTTTTTTATTTTTTCGTAATTGGTTACATTTCAGAACTTGCTCTTTGTTTTAAGTTAAAGTATAATTATTTTTTAACATATAAAAATAAAAATTTACTTAACTTTATGACATTTACAAGCAATATTTTACGTGTTTTATTAAGGTCTGCAAACGGTACGATTTAGGAGCCTGGTAGCCTAAATCGTACCTAGTAAATTAACTTAACGTAATTATTTATTGTTGGTTTAAATAAAATATATTATGAAAAGATAAAAAGGCTTTTCCATTTACACATGAAAATTTATTTGACTACGTGTTGTTAGCCATGAACTTAACGGACTCAGGGGCGGATTTATTTCACTTTAAGGGGGGGGGCATCCATAAGGAAATTTCGCTTTCGCCAAAAATATAATTTTGAAGGTATTTCTATGCTAATATATCTCGCTAAATCCACCCATGAACGGACTTTACGGGTAGTAACTTGTATGTATTTTTAATTGTCAATAACTAAGAATAAATATTTCAAATTAAAACTTTCTACGATTTCTTAACAAAAAGTTACCGAAATAAAAAATAATAAAACCTTTAATTATGTCCTACAGGAATTAAATCCTGGATGATTTACGAGATTCAGTACAGGTAAGATTTATGAAACTTCCTTCTTATTGCATAAAAATTGAAATATAACGTATAAACTAAAAATATGTTAATTATTCTGACATTAATTAATGTAATTACACATAAAACGATGTGGTAATTGTAATTACTAAAAAGAAATATCATTAGAAAAACTTTTGTGGACAGTTTAAGCAATTTTTTTTTGTCGGACCTTATCTACACATTGAGGTTAATTTACAAGGACTACATTGTGTATGCAAGGGCGTAGATGAGGAGGGTAATGGGGGTAATTACCCGGGGGTAATTACCCCCTCATAGGGTTGGGCGCCAATTTTTTTGCTGCAAGGGAGCCAAGTTTGGAAGAAACCGCCAGGGACAAAGCTTTTTTCCTTGAGGGCATTTTTTCTTTTTCTAGGGGTGCCAAATTTAAGGCTTGCTTCAGGGCGCCGAAAGGCCGGCCCTGGGTATTACCCCCCCATAGAAGAAAAACATCTACGCCCTTGTGTGTATGAGGGTTAATCTCCAAAGCTAGTTTGTGGTGGAGGGATGAATTAGCGCAAAAAACACCGTAGACAAAATTAGCGCAGAAAGAAAGTGAAAACTTTTTCAGCGAACTACAAAAACAGTGCGGTACAAAAATCGTGCTTTCAAATACAGGCTGTATTTACAGCGCAAGGCAATATTCCCGCAAGGGGAAAATCGCGCATGAAATAACATTAACAGATTAAAATAAACTAGACCTCAACCAAAGCAACCAACCTTGAACCTTTAGTATAAAATATTCTTTTAATCATTTTAATATAATATCTCAAACATTAATTTTATCAAAATATAACTACAATTTAAAGTTCTCATCATTTATTTCATCCAGGTTTATTTCTTCTTTCATCCCTAAATAATTTAGTCCCCGAACCATTTAGTTCAAAGATTATTTTAAACACAAACAAACTAAACCAAATTTTGACAAATTTATTTATACATAAATCTGGAAATATATTGGGAGGAAATTGACGTACCTATACTAAAAATTATTAAGGCATCTAAAAAAATTTTATAATTTCGGATTTTGTTTATTATTATTTTTTTATTTTCTCAATTTTTGATTTTCGCAGATTTAGAATTGTTAAAGATATTTTATATTTGCATTAAAAATACCCATTTAGTCTTGCATTAAAAAATACCTGTTCTTTTGGTTGCACCATTTCTGCAGCGCTATTTTTGTTTGCACTATTTTTTTGCACTCAATATGGCAGGTCGTATTACGCGCAAAAGAATATTTGCGGAACATATATTCCAGGCGTTAAAGCTTCTGTGTTTAAATCCTGTTGTGAGATACAACTGTATTGTTTTTGAATAAATTAATAAGTTGATTAATTTTTTCATTTATTTTACCGATTTTTTATTTTAATATTTTAAATATTATTATAAAAAACAAAATAGTAACGCCACTGGTTGTTATTTATGTGCAAGCTATTTTTTAGGGTGAACGATTCGTATAAAAAACGACTAGCCATAGGTCAGTGTTTGACGGCGAGAATAAGAGCTTCTACAATTTGGCAACAACGCACGGGCGCTTCTCCGTACCCGCCATGAAGGTTCGGACAAGTTTTTAGTGAATGCAGTTTTGCTGCCATGCAACTAAAACGTTTTCGTTGTACCATGACCTGGTTTTCGAGTGCACGCCGTGTGCTACTATCCAACTCAAAAACGTATTATCAAGGGTTCCTATTTTAGGGGCTCTCTCTCTTTTCAGATCTGTGGTTTAAGCTGCCAGGGATATCCAACCAGTCCTCGTCGGTATATTAGGGGCTGATGGGCGATTTCCCATAAGCCGGAAAACAGACTAGTTTAGGCTGTTGGCGACACTGATTTTTAGCTTAATTACTTTTTAATTTTTAAGGTTATCTTTTTACTACTCATATCAGTACGTAGTAGTATGATCATAGAGTCTACTAAAAAACGTTTTTTTTTTGTTTTTTATTCGCTTTTTTTGTTTTTTTTTCGTACCCAATTCTCAACAAAAAAATTGTTTTAATTAATAAACTGTCTTTTAGTTATTAAATTAGTACAATTATATTATTTTTTTAAATATTTAGAACTTCAATTTGGTTCGACTCAGATAAAAGTCGCAAATAAGTTAGGTTAGGATCCGAACATTAACCCTTCGCTAGGCGCGCGGTCTACGATCGTAGACCATGCTTTTTTTTTAGCTGGGTAACTTTTTACACGGAGTGTTTACGCTTGCGCCCCTTCGAGTAGCTGTGCATTATGTATCAATCTATTAGATCAGTAATAATTCACACTTTGAATGGGTATAATATTGTTTTTATTCATATTGAAACCTGCCTGGTCTACAATTGTAGACCGCGCGACTAACCACGTTACCTTTTTTATTTTTGCATTTGTTTATTTTGTGTAAGTTTTTATGGTTTCTTTTTGTGAATATTTTTTTTCAAAGTTAGTTATTAGTTTAAAGATAAATTAAAGATACAATATGTCTTTATCACCAAAAAAAAATAGCCGTTTATAGGAAGACACTGGCACGAGTCTTTTTGGGCATGAAAGAGCTCATACGTAATGTTTTTGATAAATAAGGTAATTTTCTGTTCTATAAAAGTAAAAATTACTTTGGACACTAAATGTGCCTAAGAAGGGAAAATGCTCAAAATATCATAACTACGATTGCAAAGAGCACATGTACAAGGCGCATGAGTTACTAAAATATTGCATGATTTCGAGTCAAATTTTATAATATTTTTTTCTTTTAATTTAGGTATTTTTTATTTTTTTATAATCGTATATGTTAAAAAAAAAACAAATATTTTAGTTTCAGAAAGTTTGTTAAGTTATTTTTATTTTTTTTTTACAAATTACCGTACAGATGTAAAATATATGTTAGAATTGTATATAATTTTTCTTTTACCCTTAACACTTACTAAAACAATAATAATTTGAAAAAAATATATAAATAACTTTTAAATACAACCAAATAAATAACATAAGATATTTGGTTTTTAAAAATATAAATGTGTTTGTTTTGAAACAAAAAATAAAATGGTCTACAAGTGTAGACCACGCGACTAATCTCGTAACTAAAACAAGCGCGCCTAACGAAGGGTTAAATTATTGAGTTCAACGTTTTGTGAATATTTTATGATTTTTTTTTCTGATAGTTAATACACCATTAGAGTCCTGGCTGCCAGGACTTGGACCTGGTTATCCATTGTGCCAGAACCTGGTTATCCATTAGTTGTAAATTTGTATATGTATTTAGATTAAAAAAAAAAACAAAAAAAAACAGAGGTCGTTGTTTTAAAACAAAAAAAACTTGTTTAAAAAAAAAAAACAAAACTGTTTTTTATTATTTACGTCCCTAAAGTCTACTACAAATTCCACGAAAATCTTACGAAATACTAGCTCTTTCTTCCTTCTAGGAGGTAATCCCTTATAATTTCTTCGGAATTTCCTTCAAGATTACCTCAAAAAATCTTAAGAATTTCCTAAAAAAAGGTCCCAGAATAGGTCAAGATGATTATTCTTAGGATTTTCTTAAAGGAAGGTACCTCCAAGATTTCCTTAAATTTATACACTTGAATTACTACGTGGTTTACCCCTCTCAAGAGAGAAAAAATTGACAAAAAAAATTCTTTGAATTAAAGTATTTCAGGTAAAGAAGTAAGCATTCTCAACCTGAGAATTTCGAAATACACGTATGAGGTGAACATAAATTTCTCAAAAAATTATCTTGAATATACACATATCTTAAATTTAGATAGAAACTTTTTAGATCTTAATTATGTCTGTACGCCTAAAGACATAAAAAGATATCTTATGAACTCCTTTTTAGGGATGTTTAAAAGATATCTAATTATGATGTCTTTTAAGTATCGGTATCGGTAAAACGTCTTAACTTCGATACTCATCGTTAAAAATAAATTAAAATATAGATTTTATAGATATACCTATTCCTACACTGTGAAAAATGTGTAAATTTACATGCTAAATCAGAGGTAATATGTTGCCAAGCAGATTCACCTAAAATTTACGAGATTAAACGTGTAATTTTACAATTTAGGAGATTTAACTTCTAATTTTACATTGTTTTAGGAATATTACGTACATGTAAATGTAATATTCCTAAAAAAATGTAAAATTACAGGTTAAATCTCGTAAATTTTACGTGCAACTGCTTGGCAACATATTACCTCTGATTTAGCATGTAAATTTACACATTTTTTTGATAAATAAAAAACAAGCCGTGAAGATATATAATGCTAAGCATTCAATTATATACTATTCATAGTAAATGGTATATTGTATTTACCAAGAACTTGAAAAAAAATAAAATAAAAAAAATATATATATTTTTTTTAAAAAAGATCTTATTTATTTTTCTTAAAAAAAAACATAAAAATTATTCAAAATTTTTCAATTTTTTTTAATTTTCTTTTTGCGAAAAACGAAAATTAAAAAAAGCCATTAAAGAAATTAAAAAAAAAACTTAAAGAAGTAATTTTCACAAAAAAAAAATAATTTCATATTCGTTTGGACTTTTTTGGTAGAAATAATATATATATATATAATAAAAGTAATTTTTCCTGAAAAAGATACGTTAATCGGAATTTTCTTCAAGCTGTTTCGATTTTTTTAAAAGTTTAACCCCCCATAACTTTTTTGCTTTCAAAATTGGTAGAATTGATCCTTAAAAGTAATTTTTCCTAAAAAAGTTACCTAAATCTGATTTTTTTTCAGCCTTTTTCGATAAAAAAAAGAGTACAATAATTAGAATGAGAGGTAAGTTTTGTCATATTATGACGTCGTTAAGACGTCTTTAATATGCATATACGGCGAAAACCAACGTTCATAAGACGTCTTTAAGATATCTTTGTGCTGTCTGGGTTAGTTTTTTTTAAGTTTTAATTTGTTAATTTTTAGATTATACTTTCTTTTTGAAAGAAGTAGATAGATAGTTAGTTATTACTAAAAGTTAGTTATTACTAATAACTTATTAGGGGTTAACACAATCAGGCCTATTCACATGTTCCATTGAGATTCAAATTTGTGGCAATATTGACAAAAATTGCAAGGTCAATTGCAACCTCAACTGTATTAAAACTGCATGGTATTGTATTTTTTGTCAATATTTAATAGATTTCAATGGTACATGTCAATAGGCCTGAATGCAAGGAAAGATAAAACAATAAAAACTTTTTAACAATGAACCGACTTCTATGTCTCTAAAAAGTAAAAAATAAAAGATACTTAAGTCGGTGCCAATTTCACCATTCCCTAAATTAATTAGTAACAATTATTTTTTTATTAATTTATTATTGTTTGCTGTGAAATTGGCACCGACTTAAGTATTTTTTATTTTTGACTTTTTGAGATACAGAACTTGTAGATTTGGAACATCATGTAAGCTAAATTATAGTTGTCCTTCCATCTCGGCAAGCTGGTGACGTCATTATCTTAAAGATAAATAAAAGTAATATTTTTATTTCAGCGCCCAAGAGTCCAACCAACCTTATTTTAAACGAAATACTAAAGTAAATCTTGTTAAACTTTAAGCGTTAAGTAATAATCAAATAACGTCTTATGGTAAAATCACAAAATTTATCATTTTCTCTTTGTATTTTAATATTACAGGTCCAGAGAATCAAGTTTAGCGGCATTTAATTTTTTTTCAATGTGCCGTAATATTTGAGTAACCCCTTAATCAAGTTATCCGGCTTATCCGAGTTATCGGATATTTATCTAAAAATTTGGTTGGTAGTAGAATCAAATTAAGTCATTTTTAAGTGAAATTGCGTTAAAATGATTAGATTTATCATAATTATCCGGATTACCCGGCATTATCCTAGCGTCAAATTGAAACGGGACCACCTTATGAATGTCTTCTTTAAGTCGAAAAAAGTTTCATTAAATTCCGTTCATTCTATCCAAAGTTATGCGGGAACAATCATAAAAAAACAAAGTACACGTCGAATTGATAACCTCCTCCTTTTTGGAAGTCGGTTAAAAAGACGAATTAATTCCTTTATTAAGAAACCTTAATTTCTTAAATGATGATAATATTTAATTGAATTATTTTCTCATTACTTTTTTTAATCGTAGATAGGCGTTCAGTATGTAAGATAAATAATGTAACCCTCGACATATTGAACACTACACATAGCTTTTGGAGGGGTTATTCACCATAAAAGCAAGCTCCCCCAGGTCTTTTTTTTCCTTATTTATAGAGGTTTTAAATTTTCAGGATGGCTGATCTTAACTTCTATCCTATACACCAAGTCCCTGAGCAATCGGACTTAAAATATGATTTTTAAGAAAATGTGGGTACATTTATCAAAAAATACATTGGCACCCAGGGACCAATCCATGGATTGTGCAATTTCTCGGAGGGGGCGATTTACCAAAATAATTCTTGGAGGGGACTGTTTTCCTAATGTGCTTACTGGTATAGGTATTAGAAAATATTATTTATAATTCTCGGTGGGGACTTTTACACAACCCCACTTGTATAGTATCTTTTACACGAGAAATCAAATTTAATATTTGTATCAACAAATGCATCAACATTTTTGGGTTCAGTGACATAACAAATATTAGCAATATATATAAGGGACAAATCAATGTATTCTGCAGAAAGTTTTCTCAAACGGGACAATTTGCCAAAATAATTCTCAGAAGGAGCGATTTGCCAAATATAATAGTTACCTACCTCTTAAATGTTAAATTAAGTTTTAAGCAATGGAATCTCAAGTCCTTTTGACTGCAACTTTATACATATAAACTATATCTATCTATATTTTTAGACGAAATATTAATTTCGGTCAAAAGAGTATGCCAAAACTTTTTGGTAACGTTCCAAGTTACAAGTATTGGCCTTGAAAGAATGCATCGTGAAGGCCATGGACGATGCTATTTTCTTTTGGGTGCGACCGCATCAAAGGATACCACCTTGTTGATCCTACACAAGGATATGCCTAATTTCTCGCCCAATCAATTTTTTCATATTTACATTTTTTTATACTACTGTCCGACCACGTAACCTTGGCTAGTTTAAGGATTTTTTATATCTGCAACGTCGCTCTATGTCGCCAATGAATGATGTGTATTGGGATCGTTTGCTAGGAGAGGCCACAGAACACCAATGAGAGGCAACTCAGTTCTTTCTGATTCCGATGCCCCGCTAGCCAAGGTTATGTGCTCGGACAGTAACTGAAATGGTCAAAGGATAGCTTATTGAAGATAAATAGAAAAAAGAGCATATTTTGAAGAGGAATAGGTTCACACTCACTTTGCAAAGACATGAGGGCTTACTTAGGATATTTTGGCGAAAGGTAGACAGGGCTAATATGGAAAACTGCTCACAAATAACAAAAAAAAAATAAAGTGTAGAAGTTTTATGAAATTGGCTAGGATAGAGTGAGATGGAGAGTTACATCAAACTTCTAGGGACTTAATTTAATGATAATGATGAGCTGAAGATGCTACTAGCGAAGCTTCTAGCAATATGAAACGTTGGATGGTTGTTAGTTTTTAAACAAGGTATTAAAAAGTTTAACAAAGGTTTCGTTTTTTGCTACCAAGGTCTCCTTAACTATGTTAGGATTAGGTAAAGCACACATTCAAGGTTTCTTGATTCAAATGTCACAAAAATGCATTAGATATATCTAAATTATACAAGTCGTTAGCATATATCTAGGCGTAAAAATGTTAATGCATTGTCTACATGCACATTACTATTTTTGATTTTTTTACCCATTTTGTTGGGTGTTCCAAGTTATGGACCGTAACAAAAAATGCCGCTGCCAGGAGCGGATCGGCTTCTTCAGGCCCCATCGGGAAAATGTTAAAAAGGGCAAGTAAAACCTCCTCAAAATCCAAGAAAAATAGGATAATCGAGGACCTGGACACAGTGGTCTCAGAGAAAAAAAAAGTGATAAACGTCTGCTTTTTTGCATAGGGCCATTTTTAACACCGCTGATTACGAAAAAAATAGTGAAAAAATTGAAAAAAAAATATCGAGATTAGGGTGGTTCAAAATTTTTGAAAAAAGTCCGATTTAGCTGAAATTTGACATAAAGGCTTCTTTAGGTAATATTAATACGGGCCAATACCCGAAAACTTAAAATTCAAAATGGCGGAATAAATATGGCCGATTTCTTTTTAAAATTTTGCCAAAATTAAAGAAAATAAGGCACAAAACAAACAAAAATTGAGAGATTCAACCCAATCTGATATGGGTTATTTTCCTTATATATACTACTAATTACTATAAATATTTCATGATTTTCTACTGGCCCGTTTTTTTTTAAATTTAATTTAAAAAAAAATATTGAAAACTTGGCAAAATATGAGTATATTTTCTATTCTATCCATATATTAAACAAAATTACCCTAAAATAATTACAGATTGACGAATAAAAACTATTTTTCGTACGACCTACAAGTACACAAAATAAAGAAAAATGCATGTTCACTATATATTCTCGTTACGATATTTTTATATCGCACGAGTACATAGTGCATATTTAAGTGAAATGACAACTATGCACACTCATTTATCCAAACGATTACATATAGCTTTCATTTTGAGAAAAGTCATATGAAGTTTATACAATTTTGAAATGTCAAAATTAATCACAGGTAATTGTTTAAAATATACATTTTTAAAGAGTCTAGAATGTAGATCGAACGTAAAATGTTGTTCGCAACTCGTTTGCGACAAGTCCTTAGTACACTCGAATGATTTTTTGACTTTGGCTATTTTGTGCAACGCTGATTACGAAAAAAATAGTGAATAAATTAAAAAAAAACGGACATTAGGGTGGTTCAAAAATTTTGAAAAATGTCCGATTTAGGTGAAATTTGGCATAAGGGCTTCTTTTGGTAATATTAATAAGGACCAATACCCAAAAACTCAAAATTCAAAATGTCGGAATAAATATGGCCGATTTTTTTTTTAAATTTAGCCAAAATTTATTTATATATTTATAAATTTGTATATATATATTTTCTTTTTAATTTTTGTTTTCAAGGGGATTATTCCGTAAATATATAAATAAATAAATAAATAAAATTAAAGAAAATAACAAAACAAACAAAAATTGAGAGAAAATTATCCATAACAGAATGGTTTAAATCTCTCAATTTTTGTTTGTTAATCTGCAGCGGTGCAAAAAAGAGACCTGTGCAAAAAAATGACTTGTGTCACTTTTTTTTCTGACGCGAATTTGGATTACGATTTTTCTATCTTAAATATTCAAAATAATTTATGTATGGGTTAAATAGTTTTTCTTCGTAAATCTGTAATTATTTTAGGGCAATTTTGTTTAATATATGGATAGAATAGAAAAATTACCAATTTTTTAATATTTTTTTTTCAAAATTAAATTAAAAAAAAAAAACGGGTCTGTAGAAAATCATGAAATTTTTACAGTAATTAGTAGTTTATATAAGGAAAATAACCCATAACAGATTGGGTTGAATCTCTCAATTTTTGTTTGTTTTGTGCCTTATTTTCGTTAATTTTGAAAAGTTTTTAAAAGAAATCGGCCATATTTATTCTGCTGTTTTGAATTTTAAGTTTTTGGATATTGGTCCGTATTAATATTAACAAAACAAGGGTTTATGCCAAATTTTAGCTAAATCGGAAATTTTTCAACATTTTTGAAGCACCCTAATGTCGAATTTTTTTCACTTTTTTTTCTCTGGGACCACTGTGCTGGAGTAGCCAAAATTGAACAAATAACACATTTAGCAGTGGCGCCCGTTGGTTTTTGTCGACCCTGCCTTAAAGCCCACCCTCCACTGGCTGCTGACAACAAAATTGTACTTTTCACTAGTAGGTATTATAATAAATTTTTAAAGTTTTTTTTTATTTTAAATTATCCAAAAATTTCTTTAAAAAAATTTCAAAAAAGTGGCGGACAAAAAGAATATATAGTACATTCTTAGATAATAGAAGACGCTCAAATTTTCCAAAGAGTTCCGGAAACGACCTTATTTGGGTAGCGTAGCATTTTTACTTTCGAGCGAAGACAGAAATGTAGAAAGTTATGAAAAAAATACAGATATTCAGTTTTTTTTTCTTGCGATTTTTGCATGTTTGCCTGTTCAGAAGTCAAGAGTCCACACTGTAGACTCTACAAACTTTAATAGATCACAAACAAACTTTATACCTAAAGTTTAAAGGATTCCCCAAGAGAGTATATTTTTTATTTTTTTTGCACTCTACAAATAAGAGTAGTTTACTAATAAACAAAAATTTAAAAATGGATCTGTAGAAAATCTGTAATTTTTGAGTTGGAATGTCCTTCTAGACTCCACAATATACCGCCATTGATTTATCTTGAGCAAATTAATTATGAAAATAAGAATTAAAACAATAACAGGTTGACTGCCGATTGCGGCTGCAAACTATATGAGAAAGTCAAAGATATTCGTCAACAAGTGGGTGAAACGATACTCGAAAATGAAAAATGTTGACTTACCAGATCGTGGTTCAACAGGAAAGGTTTCGGCTAAGCACGAAAAAATGATTTTAAACATGTTTTCGCAGAATCCTCAATTAACCCTGGGCCAAGGGATAAAAAACTGATGCAGAAAGGTTTGGATATATCACATAAAACAATTCGTACTCATCTGCCGATTGCGGCTGCAAACTATATGAGAAAGTCAAAGATATTCGTCAACAAGTGGGTGAAACGATACTCGAAAATGAAAAATGTTGACTTACCAGATCGTGGTTCAACAGGAAAGGTTTCGGCTAAGCACGAAAAAATGATTTTAAACATGTTTTCGCAGAATCCTCAATTAACCCTGGGCCAAGGGATAAAAAACTGATGCAGAAAGGTTTGGATATATCACATAAAACAATTCGTACTCATCTCCAGGCTAAAGAAGTACAATAAAGAAACCTTTGCTGAGTAAAACAGAGAGAAAAACTACTAGCGTGGGCCGATGAAGCTTCCTTTTGGGGTTACGTTATCACCACCAATCGATTGATCCAGTGAACCGTGAAACACCCTGTAAAGATTCATGTTTGGGGGTATCTCTCGGAAAAAGGTTTTGGATTTTTATTTCTCTTTAGGTATAATTTGAACGCTAAAAAAATGGTCGAGATTTACAAAAAAGCTTTTATACCGACTGCCAAACGTTGATATGGCGATAAGCAGTGGATTCTCCAAGAGGACAACGACCCCAAACATCGAAGCAAGTTGTGTAGCCAGTGGAAGAGGACATCATCACGCTGAATTGGCCGTCCCAATCGCCCGACGCAAACCCCATTGAGAATGTGTGGTCATTCATTAAGTACAAGCTTCGCGGGAAAAAGGTATACAATACACATTAAAGCATCTATCAAGAGAAATTCGGACAATATGTAGGTCTTTGCCGAAGGAATACGCAAAAAATCTCGTTTAAAGTATGCCCCGACGATGCCAGGCGATCATTGACTCAAATCGAGACTGGACAAGTTACTAACTTATTTGCATTGATTTATCATTCATTAACTGTAATTAAATGTAAAAAATATAGTATAAATATATTCTTAAATAAACAATGCGAGACACCCTCTTACTTGACCAACTGTATGTTCACTTTGTTTTGCTTTAAGACTCCTTGCAGTAGGATTTTTTGACGAGTCGCTCCTGCATAAACTGCATCCGACGGCGTTTCTTAAACCAACGCCCTGTTTTTTTTACGATAACACAGAGCCCGTCCAGCCGAAAATCAATAAGCACTTTATAAATATAACCATCCCTACTTCACGTGGATCAAACACATTTTTTCGCGGACGTGCGAAGGTTGATTTACCCAATAATTAACACTAAACTAACCAAGTATTTAACCAATAAAATGAAATGTGTCAAATAATTATCATATTTTATTGGTCAAATTCTTAGATTAGTTTAGTGTTAATTATGAATCAATTAGTTTAAAATTTGATTTAAAACTAGACATGTTAATTAATGCCAAGGGAAAAATAAGCATTTTCTGTAGGAAAAGATTTAAAGGTCAGGAAAAATATTTTAATACATATGTAAATTATGTAGGTATGAAAATTTAGTGTTTTTTAATCGGTCACAACAAGAAAACAATGGAACATCCCATATATTTTTTAAATTTTAAAATTCGCATTAAATTTGCTTTATTTTGATATGTAACACTTTATATCTATCTCCTGTAATTTTTGAGTTATTTAAGTTTTTAGCGAAAATTTAGCAAATTCAAGCACCCTTAAAAAAATTAATTTCTCCTTGAATTTTCAAATTGGAGAAAAGTTGTTTTGTGGTTTACTTAATGATACTTAACCTAATTATTCTAAGCTGAAACATAACCCAAAATTTATGCAGGATGTCTCAGAAAGTAGGTCAAATCTAACAAATTATTTTTTTTAAAGGTACCCTATATATATATATATATATATATATATATATATATATATATATATATATTTATTTGGTTAAATAAAGAATTAAATTTGCTTTAAAATAAGTTTACCCTATACATAACATTAACCGTTTTCGAGTTATTCCCAAATTATTGTGAAAAAAGGCGTATTTCTGTAAATTTTGTAAAGTTGTATTTAATCAAGTAGGCCTACCGGCTTAACTTAAATGTCATTTAATTATCGTGATAAATTGGAGTAAAATAAGCCGTAAAGATATGTAGTGCTGCGCGTTCAGTTCTATACTATTCACAGTAAATGGTATATTGCAATTTTCGAAATACATGAAAAAAAAATTCAAAAAAAAATCAAAAAGAACTTTTTTTTTAAATAATTTTTTTCTTTTAAGTATTTGGGAAGTTGCAAAGAAAAAAATTTACTTAAAAAAAAGTTATTGATTTTTTTTCATGTATTTGGGAAATTGCAATGTACCATTTACTGTGAATAGTATAGAATGGAATAAGCAGCATTACATATCTTCACGGCTTGTTTTACTCGAATTTATCATGATAATTACAATGACATTTAAGTTAAGCCGGTAGGCCTACTTGATTAAATACAACTTTAAAAATTTAAAGAAATACGCCTTTTCTCACAATAATTTGGAAATAACTCGAAAACGGTTAATATATAGGGTATCCTATACTTATTTTAAAGAAAATTTAATTCTTTATTTAACCAAATAAAAAAATATGTAGGGTACCATTAAAAAAAATTAAAATCACGTTTTGCCAACTTCTTTTACAAAAAATCAGAAATTTTCAAAACGCATATTTTTGTCTTTTTTTGTATAAAATACTCATTTCGTTATATATATATATATATATATATATATATATATATATATATATATATATATATATATATATATATACTATTGGGGTACTTAATAAATTTACAAAAATACGCATTTTTTCACAATAATTTGGAAATAACTCGAAAACGGCCAATGTTAGGTATAGGGTAGCCTCTATTTATTTTAAAGCAAATTTAATTCTTTATTTAACTAAATAAAAAAATATGTAGGGTGCTATTAAAAAAATGAGTTATGGCTATTTTAAATTTGTTAGATTTTACCTGCTTTCTGAGACACCCTGTATAAATTTTGGGTTCTGTTTCGGCTTAGGATAATTCGGTTAAGTATCATTAAGTAAACCACAAAACAACTTTTATCCTACTTAAAAAATCAAGGAGAAATTAATTTTTTTAGGGGTGCTTGAATTAGCTAACTTTTCACTAAAAACTTGAATAACTCAAAAACTACCAAAGATAGCCATAAAGTATTACACAAAATAAAGCAAATTTAATGCAAATTTTAAAAATTAAAAAATATATGGGGTGTTCCATTTAAAAAATCAAAGTTGAGTGCCACTTCCGCTATAACCAGAAGTGGCACAAGCATACAAATATTATTAATCGATTGGCCATATTCAAAAACACCAAAGTGCAAAATATCATATTTTTAAAACTATTGGTTCTCCATCAACTTTTAATAGGCCACTTCCATAAACTTTTAATAGGCCACTTCCAAACCCTAAATATTTGTTGATATTGTCATTTAGGAGTGTTTATTCCTTAATTAGAAAGTACTTGATACCTAACGTAAAATTGACCACTGGGGCTATTTGTCGCATTTGGTTTGGGGCTAGTTGTCGCATGATCTGGAGATATGTTCAAGGTATAACATTTCCTTTTTTTTATTAAAAACTGTGTTATAAAGTGAAACTTTGTAGGATAGCAAATAAATGATTTTAATAAATTAAATTAGGTTAAAAAAAAATCGAAAAAAATATTATTTAATTATAAAGTTGACAATTTTGGTACAAGAGCGAAAAGTTAGATAACAATCGGCTTTTGGGAAGGCACATGCCTTATTAGTTATTTATAATTTTTATAAATGATTTATATTTCTTCAAAAAAATATACTTTAAGTGCCGCGACGGGGCATGTTGTCGCATTTGGGGAGAATTCACAAAAAAATCATAACTCTAATACCCTATAAAATTTGTTTTTTCTTTAAATAATATCAAACATGCAGCTAAAATTACCATTTGGTCACTAAAAAAAAAAAACTAAAATAAAGGAAAAAACTGACTTTGAATGAAAAGTGCGACAACTAGCCCCGGTTACCCCTACACTAACATTTACTAGACAATAGAAAAAAGTAGGTACTGTTAAAATCGAGGTCAAAATAAAAATAGTAGTTTGTGATACGAGGACGAAACATACTGTTTTCAGGGCGATTACGGAGATTGCCATCCGAGCTATGCGAGCGAGGTTGGCAACCATAATTGCACTAAAAATAGTTATCGTCCGTGTGTCACACACTACTTTTTATTTAATTGAAATATATTAATAAACACATACAAATACAATACAAATACAAATATGTATTATCGATAACAAATTTGAGGTTTAAATTCAAATGTCAACAGTTTCAATATCAATCAACCAGTCAACGTCGACTATTTTACTTTTGCGGCCTAGGCTGAACAATTAAAATTTTCGTACCTACAGGTTTATTATGGCAGGTTCAGAGCAAAACTAAATTGAAAACTTAAACTTTTGGCAACTGCCTTTAGCCGTAGCCGTTTTTTTCCGAACACCACTGAATTTGAAAAGAAAATTAATTCGTAATATAAAGCTCGAAGGACCAGGTAATATCCGGCTCAAAGGACTATCTGCCCTGCTAAGACAAGTTGTCCTATCTGCAAATTAGATGTTTTGAGATATGGCCAGTTTTATTATTTTTGTTTGCACTTTTTGAAAACATGTTTAATAAATATGGCGAAAGGTTCTACTTTATTTTAAATAAAAAATACTTGATATCCTTGAAAAAAAAATGTTTTTGTTTTTGCAGAAAAATAAATTGTTATACTAGGTGTCTTTAATCAAGAAGAAGTTTTTTTTTCTGACGCCAAAAACTCTTTTCACAGATTGAGGGTTGTCTGGAGATTAAAAAACCGTTAAAATCAAAATCATCCCCGAGACCTTTTCGAGAAAATTGGGTTTAAAGAGGCTGAAAGGGACCTAAATTTAGTTTTCTAGGGATTTCATGAACACGGTTACCTCTACGAAAAAAGCTGTTCTATTATAAAAGATAGACAAATAATTAATTTATTTTTAATGATCTCACTAGCTCAAACCCTTACCGTTTTATAGCTCCAACAAAGTTGCCTATTAAAATAGCATATTATCAATCGGATCTAGGAGACTTTGCCGAAAAATTTACCTCGAAACTTTTACCGCGAAAACTTTTACCGCAAAAACTTTTACCGCGAAAACATTTACCGCGCAACGATTTAACCGCGAAATGTTTCACCGCGAAAAAGTAATTACAGCGGAAAATTATTACCGCGAAAACATTTACCGCGGAAACTATTATTGCGACAATAAAAATGGCGCATACTTTTACGTCGTAATAATATAATCGCGCATACTTTCGCAGCGCAATAATATAATCGCGCTTGAATTTTAATTAAAAAAAATAAACTTAAAATATATATTATAATTTTTTGAATGAAATGCTTAATTTATAATCATAGTTTTATTTTTATTTTTTATCAAAAACAAAACCAAACAAACCAAACCAAATAATTTAATCATATTTATGTTTTTTAAAATACTAAAATTATAACATCAATATAAAGAAATTAGTTATATATTATATTATATTAAATTTATTAGTAACATAATCATAAATTTACTTACATATATTTTTAAAAACCAAACCAAACAATTTAGCTATATTACAATTTTATTAATTCTGCAATTATAAAACTGAAAAAAACAAATTGGTAATATAATATATTAAACTTGGCGTAGCTAACGAAAAAGTATTATAAAAAAAAACGTATTTTTATAATTTAAAATTAGACGCGGAATGTGCTTTGCGCGTTAAATATTTTCGCTGCTATTATTTTCGCTATTTATTTTTCGGGGTAATTGTATTTCGCTATTAAAAATTTTCGTGGTAATAGTTTTCGCTATTTTTATTTCGCTTTAATATTTTTTTGCGTTAAATTTTTATCGCTGTTAATCCTTTGCGAGGAAAAAAACATTTCGCGGCAATTTTTTCGCCGAAATATTTTCGCGATATTTGTTTTCGCGGTAAATTTTTCGACAAAGGCTCCCGTTCCCCAATAGCATATTATTAATCATTTTTTAAACATGCATAATTTGGGTTTTTGTAAAAAAAGTCCAAAACAACAATTCTAACAAAAAAAAATAGGATTCTTAGTTAAATTCTACAGAAAGTAACATTTTGTTTATCTTAATAGCTCGAATTGTTCAAGAGAAATACGGCTCCAAATGTTATCGTTTTAAATTCCATGTTACAATTTTTCCCTTCATATGCAATAAATTATGATACTTTTCTTTAAATATCTTAAAACCGAGTAAGCAAAATAAAAAAAAATCATATAAATGGAAAAAAACGTTAATAATTAACATTTTGCTACATGTTAATATTATCCTCCAAATAAAAGTTGGCGCCCCTAAAAATTACCTTCAAAAAAACAAGCTTTGTCCCTAACGGTTTCTACCAAATGCCCTTCAAGAACAAATTGAAGCCCCAAAAATTACCTTTAAGAAAAAGTGCTTTGTCACTGGCGTTTTATACCAAACTTGGCTTATCCCCCCCTGGCCACCCCCTAGTAACGGCCCTGCCTGAGGCTATTTAAATATTTTTTAGTATATAACTTAATTTTTGTCCGAAGTTAAAATAGTGACTTTTTCAGAATAGTCATATTAAATATTTGAAAATTCAAAAACTGGAAATTTGAAGGTCTATTTTTTGAAACTATATATTTTTTTGACACCCTGTATAATATTAATATAATATTTAACTAAAATAACTATGCAATTTTAAAATAGGCTTATTAAGGTATTCCAAAAAATATTTTTGGCCTATCAGTATAGGTGTTAGGTACCAGTTTTTTGACCTGTATTAGCATAAAGGATAATTTTTTATTTTCAGCCCCTACAAAAAGCCCTATACATATTTTGTGTAGGGATAAAAAAAATTATGAATGTTCCTTTATTATCCTAAATTACTTTCCCATTTTAAAAGTTTCCATTATTAAGGCTTTTGTTAATTAAAAAATAAAAATTGGAAAATGGAAAAATAAAAACTTAAAAGCCAACAGGGCCCTGCTCAAATTTTTTTAAAAAAATCTCAATTTTGGCAGGTAAGTTGCTTTAAACATACTACAACTTTTTTATACTAGTCATCCTGAATTTTCCCAAAAAAAATTTTCGGCCCGGTCTACCATGTAATAACTCGATTTTCCTAAACTATACTTTTTATAAACATTAAAAGTTTTCAAAATATATAGCTGTTATAAAATCAAAACAAATATATATATATATATATATATATATATATATATATATATATATATATTTATTTATTTATTTATTTTTGATTTTGGCTATGGCATACGATTAATGGAAAAATATTCCGTCCTTTTTTAAAAGGAAATCAGTATATTCAGTGTTCAGAAAACGTTCTCTTAAATTTTTAATTAAAATCTACAATAAATCAATATCGTCAACATTTCCAGAGATGGAAAATTGTCTAAAAAAAGTTGAAAAAACGAATTAAAATTTTTACCGAAGAATTATGGCCGCCACCAACTGAGATTTCTGTTTGCCCGAGAGCTTGATGCGATATTGTTTCGTATCGGAAGTAGACACCGGCAATTGTTTAAGTGCCTGATTTTAATTTAAAGTCAAAGCCCTATAAAATTTTAAATACACAGAAAATATATTTTAACATTCAATTAAACATTTTATTTGCGTTTTATAATGAACTATATGAGTTGTGAAAAAAAGTTAAACTAACCGCTATTTCAATTTCGGTGGTAATTTTAGGCTTTTAATACTTAGGGACGGAAAACAACTGATAATTAAAAAAATGCCTCGGCAACTGCAAACTTTGCGCCACTTTAGTTAAAAGTTGATGATTAAAAAAAAAGTCAACCCTAACCGTGGGTTCTTTTAGAGTAAAGGCGATAATTGGGGAATAGGTACCTATTCAAATAAATTTTGTTTTATAAGAAAAAAAAATAAAAATATTGAGAAATATTTTTTATAAAAAAGTTTTTTTTTATTAACACAATATTAATTAGTATTTATTAAGTTTCAATCCATTTTCCAAAAAGTGAGCATTTTTTAGCTTCGAGAAAATGGTAGGGTAATGTGGAATACCTATATTTTGTAGATAACAATTATAAAAATTTAAAAAATAATAGTATATTGTTTTACTAAGAGGAAAAGTGAAGCTTTTTTTACTAGTCTGTAGAATTAGAATAGAGTCCGGAAACTACAGACGAGTAAAAAAAAGCACTTTTCCTCTGAGTGAAACATACTATTTTTTCTTCAAGCATCCTATATATTTTTTTAATTATTAATTTTTGAGTTTAATTTATTCAGTAATAAAGTATATTTTTTTATTAAAATAGGCCAATAAAACCCTTTCGAAATAAACTTAAACCTTCCTTAGCTCATTTTAAAATTTTTTCGTAGGCTAAATAGTACACTTTTCGCGATTTCAATGGTAACTTGTCTAATGTAGCATTTGCAATTTCGGAGAGATTTGTAGGTGTATAAACCATATATTCTTCTTCAATCATTTTAAATCAATTTTACACAAGGTTTTTGCAAAGAATCTCGAGTCAACCACCTGTTTACATAATAAACAAACAAGTTTGATGTATGACTGTCATCAAAGTCAAAGAGTGCTGCCGCCAGTGGTGGTTTTGCTAACTAACTTTTTTTTTACGGCGTACAATAATGAACTAATTTTTTTACTGTAAAAAAATAGATCACTTCTAACTAGTTATAAAATATGAACCTTTTAGTACGCCTGAAGAAAAAACATTTTTTTTTGTAAAGCGCAATTTTGCCAACTTTTCTATTAAAGTAGCAGCTTTTCTTCGATTTTTTTTCCAGAAAAACAAATGATGATAAAAAAGCTCATATTTTTGCCACTTTTCGACTGATTTTTTACGGTGTATAATATGGAGATATGCTAAGGCCATATTCAATTTCCAATGAATTTAAATTCTGATTTCTATCAATTCGCAGATATCGTAATTTTTCTTGTTTATTCTTTTTTGAACGCGTTTGTCAAATACTGGCTCTCGTATATCCGACACTCATCCCATTGCAGCCCCAAATGCCCCTTCATCGAGATTTGCTGTCCAGTGAATATCAATCCTTTCCAATTCTTCATTATTTGGACGTGTTTAACTGAAACTCGAATTTGCATGTACGAAACAATTGAAATCTAATTTAAGACTGAAAATAATACACTGCCCAGTAAAAGAGCTTTCCCATTTTTCACCTCCGCCCGTAAAATGGATTTTTTATTATTATAGATTCACTTTCAGCAACCATAAAAACCTTAATATACCAATTTTCACGAAAACTACTCTCTGCCCCTTTAGGGGTAAAGTTAGATTTTTTTATAATCAGATTCACTTTCAACAACCTCAAAAACCCCAATATAACAATTTTCACGAAAACTACCTCCCACTCCTCAGGGGGTGGATTTAGAAAAATTTTATTATCAGATTCACTTTCAGCAACCTCAAAAACCCCAATACACCAGTTTTTGTCGACCCCAAAATTCCCGCCTTCGTCATTTTTCTAGAAAATAGTAAGGGATATTAAAAAAATTCAGAAACCGTCTTTTCTAGTCTCACCTATACTTCAAGCTAAATACTACCTATATGGCACTTTCATAATAATACTCTTTGGCCCTGTGGCAAAATCTAAATTTTTCCCCATGGTAAACGATTTTTTATTTATGAAATTAAAAGATCTTTAAATTACAATTGTTCAGTTTCATGTCTTTTTTTCTGCGCTCATTTGTTTTTTAGTTATGGGTTGTCAAGATTGACTTAATTAATAGTTCCTAATTTTTTAACCATTGCAGATATTAAAAAGTTTTAAATGTGTTACTTTTAGCTTTATTAATATTAATTAATTTTAAGTAAACAATTTAAAAAAGGTCCTAAGTGCCATCACAACTCTTATTATCCATTATTTAAAAACTGGATTACTATATTTGTTATTTGTGAGATGCAGGCAAGCATTTTAATATCTGCAATGGTTAAAAAATCAGGAACAATTAATTAAGTAAATTTTGATAGCCTATAACTAAAAACCAAACAAGCGCAGAAAAAAAAAGATATGAAAGTGAACTATTCTAATTTAAAGATCTTTTAATTTCATAATTAAAAAATCGTTTACCATGAGGAAAAAAAAGAGGTCGTCACAGGGCCAACGAGTATTATTATGAAAGCGTCATTCGGTATTTAATTTGTAGTACAGGTGAGACTATAAAACAGGGTTCATGATATTTTTAATATCCCTTATCATTTTCGTTTGGACTAAAATGACCAGGGCGGGAATTCTGGATCACCCTGTACATCCAGAAACCTAGTTACTAATTACACAGATCAACAGCTGGAAAGGTGCCTGGGTTTTGTCAATGGATTCTGACCTTACTTAATGCCTATTTACTAGCCTGATAACAAAAAGTTTTCTACTACACACAGTTTTCGAGATAATTGACCCCAAACTTGTTAAAATAGTATAGCTAGTAAGTATGGAGAGCCCCAAATAAGCTTAAAATTTTGACAAATAATACAATATTTTTGAAAATTGGTATCCTAGGGTTTTTGAGATTGCTGAAATCGGATACTTACGATGTTAAAATTTTAAAATTCAAACTAATATGTTGTCAAAAATTTTGAATAATTTAATGTTTTTTGCCGAAAATTAGTGATTAAGTATTTTTGAGGTCGCTGAAACCATCTCACTATCATAGTTATATCGTTAATAGGAAAACTACGGACAGTATTATTTTGACCTCATTTGGTCTCATCAGCAGTGTATTCCCAAAGTCCATTAATTGCAATGTGCATCAAATTATCTGAATATGTACACTAGTGTAGTGAAAAAGGTAGGGGAACAGGGGACACAGTGAGTCATTGGGCACAACGAATCGTTGACTATAACTCTACCAATATTAGTTTTAGAAACACCGCTTTCTAAAAGTAAGTCACCGCTAAGAAGACGTTTCTCTAGATAAAGGGTCAGTTGCCGGCAAACCTGCGTGACGTGTGTTGAAGCGAAGAGGTGGCTGCATAAAAATAAGTATGGAAGTATTTTTTTTGTTAATCTGTTAATTAGGTATATTTGTACTTAAATTCCAGTGTAATTTGGAATTTTTATATTCTTTATTAACTCTAGTCAGCTAGTCAAAGACCGATTGGACAGTGGCTCATGATCCACTGTGCCCCAACTATGATTAAATGTTCCTGTATTTTTATAATTAAAATTATTGTAGATATTTTGCTTTCCCATTTGGAAAATTTTCAAAATTTAGGAAAGCCCTGTATTCGTGAAAAATTTTTAATTTTTTTTGCGTATTTTTACGTTTTATGACGTTTTATGTCGATATAAATCAATTTCAAGCAAAAAAAAAAAATTGTTGGTCGATTGGTCGGTCTGTCTGGAAAATCTTGTGGGCACGATAACTTAAGAAGGCTCTAAGCTAGAGACTTTGGCATACAGGTATGTTACCAAATGTTCTCGCTCGGTATTGTTTGTGGTGAACAATATTTTTTTACAAAAATTTGAAAATTTTATTATAGGGGTTTTTAAGATTGCTGAAATCGAATTTGATAATAAAAAAATTCTACTCCACCCCCGCAGGGGTGAGAGGGTAAATATTTTAAAATATTTTTCATATTTTCGTGAAAATTAGAATATGGGGGTTTTTGAGGTTGCTAAAACTAAATCTTGAAATTATTTTTTCCAAATCCACCCCCTTAGGGGTGGTGATGATTTTTTTGAAAATTGGTTTATAGGGGTTTTCGACGATGCTGAAAGTCAAAAAGTCCAAAACGTCAACAATCAATGTATACATTTAACATTGTTTTTCAGGGTCTTGATTTACGTTAGTTTATTTTGACTTTTGTTTTTTTTTTCTTACTTAAGAGTTTCATTTTCAAGGTTTTGATTTACCTACGTTAATTAATTTTAAGTTTTGTTTTTTGTTACCAAAGAGTTTTATATAAGTTTATTTAACTATGTAGGTATCTAAAATAAACATTTTTTTTAATTAATAAATTGACTTTTATTTAAATATCACGATTAACTGTACCCTATACTGACTCCCTGTACCCCTTGCAGTGATTCACTGTACCCCGTACTGGGGGCTCAGTGAATCAAATGACATACTGTCAAAAAAGTACTTGTACAAAATCATGGTCTATTCATTTTTAATTTAAACCTGGAAATTATGTTAGCTTGAAGATCAAAGAAACGTAGTATGAAAAAAAATCTGAGTTATTGTCTAAACTTTTAAAAATATGCGCTCTGAAAAAGTAAGTGACTCACTGTGCCCCCTGTTCCCCTACTTTTTTGAAATTAAAAATGCTTCGGTCCGGAAAATATTGTACACCTTGGTGGTACTCCGTTTAAAAAAAAAATTAGCGTCCTGGCTTAGAATCTTGTGTCCCCATAACTTTATAAAAGTTGTGAAAAAGTCAAATATTGAGTTCAATGTATCCTAGGTTCATGTAGACCTAGTTTGGTCTATTCGAAAGCGGTAATTATATATGTTTTAAGTCATAAATATATTTTTTGTCCATAAAAAGGCCAAAAAATACACTTTTGATACTGTAATTTTATCTTTGAGAAAGTTAAGGGGGCACAAGATGTTAAGCCAGGACGCTCATTTTTTGTAATTGGAGTACCACCAACACTGAAAGAAATTACATTGAACAGGTGTAAAAAAATACACTCTATAAATGTGTAAATTTTACACCTTTATATAAATGTACATCAACATTGATGTGACACTACACAGGTGAGGTGATTTTGACCCAGAGTGTGTATTTTTACATCCATACCTTCTGCAACAATACACTCGGAGCTCAAGAAAGTGTATTTTTATAAACATACATTTAGCAAAAATACACCCGAAGTGTAAAAATCACACTTCTGATGTACAAGCCAGCCAATCGCTGGCGTTAAGCTAGTCACGTGACTCGAGAAGCCAGAATTCCTGCTTCATTGAGTCTGATGACTGTCGACCATTATAATTGTTTACGTTTGTAAGAGCGTACGTATAATTTTGTGTGTGATAGATTTTTCAAAGAAATAATTGGTAAGTGTTGATTAAAAGTAAATATTTAAAAAGTGTGATTAATACAATATCCTTAAAACATACATTTTATAATATTTTACTTATTTAGGCGGTAACACTGGCCTGCAAATTTTGAGTTGTTAAGACTTGTGTATGTTTTCTGTTTCTATTTTATATTGGTACTTTTTGTAGCGCTGATTACAAATATACATTTTATTTTTCTGTTGCGTAGTTTTTCCATAAAACACTATTCATAAATAGAAAAATAACAAAATGGTTATTCTATTTTTTTTTAATAAATTGAAGGGTTTTAGGTAAACAGTATATTTACACGTTGGTGTAAACTTTACACACTGGATGTAAAAATATAATACACACCGCATTTATATTAACGCTTCGAGTGTAAATTCACATCAGCAGCAGCTGCAAGTAAATTACCCATGCACGTGGATGTAAAAATTTATCTCAGTGAAGGTGTACAACATTTTCCGGACCCAAGCATTGGAGATTTCAAAAAAGTACAATTTTTCAGTACACCCTAATGTACATCTTAAAAATATCTGGTAGGAGCAATGATTGAATACGAAACAATTTTTTTTTCTGGTTGCCAAAAATCTGGTTTTCGATATTTTCATAACCGGGTATATCCAAAACGGAAGTTTTAAAAATGTAAAAAAAGTACTTATTGATGGTCTTAACAAGTAGGTATGCAAAATATGAAAAAAATTGAAGATGGTCGTGTCTCATCGCGTGTTGGTTAGTCTCAGAATAGCCAGAATAGCACCAAGAGAAAAGTTTTAATTAATGTTTTTGCCTTTATAAAAAAAGACAATTGACTTAATTATTTTATTATAATAACAACTATTTTCAGTCTTGTTTATTGATCTGGTTGCCCCAACTAAATCTTTTTCCAGTGTAAATATATTATACATTGTATAGTATGTCTTTCTTAATTTTTATTTTATTTTAAGGGCGTTCAATAAAGCCGCCTGTGTATATTTTAATTTAATACTGAAAAACGACGATTTTAGATCGAGTTACCATACTACGTAGCAGTATCAATATGGTATTAGGTTATTAAATGACATATTGCCTAAGGTCAACGATCGAGGTTCAACTTGTACGAAAAATAAAAAATAATCAGTTTCGGTCCATTAAACATCTAAAAGACAGATTGTGTGGCAAAATATACGTACGCCACTCTGCATAATATGATATATTATAATTGAGATCTAGCTATCTTGGAAATAACATTTTTTTGCTTTCCGCTATCTTAACAGATTAAGCTAAGATATTAGTTTAGTAAACTCAATAAAATGGGTACCCAACAAATCTTTTTTTAAACAGAGCTCTGCAAAAAAAGTTAAATGAAATAAAGAAAAATCCTATTTAGATAAATATAATTCTCCGCATGAAAGAAAGTCTCCGACGTAAGGGGGAGGAATCATTCACACTCTCTTCTTTCCGTCAAGAGCGTTATAAGGCGTGCGTGCCTACCTGGGGCCTTCCACTTGCACACACATTTCAAACATATTTTCCATAGACACAGATCCGTGCGTCAAACTTTACTTATAGTTCTCCGCATGAAAGAAAGTCTCCGACGCAAGGGGGAGGAATCATTCGCGCTCTCTTATTTCCGTCAAGAGCGTTATAAGGCGTGCGTGCCCACAACGGGCCTCCCACTTGCACACACATTCCAAACATGTTTCCCGTAAAATGATAAAAATTTGCGTTACGTAATACTTTCCTAAGATTTTTGGAGGTTATCTCCAAAACTAATCGGATGAGGTGCTAATTTGACCTCAAATTCGGATTCAGCACCTCAAAATACATAGGAATACAATGGTCTCCTAAAATATTCCGGACCTTTTTTTATCGCTGCTAAATAATTATCGCCCAATTTCTGTTCTTAACAATTTCGCCAAGGTTTTTGAAATTTGCATTTATAATAAAATATATCCACTTACAAAACATTTAATATCAGAATTTCAGCACGGCTTTATGGCAAATAGATCCACTGTGACAAATTTATCTTGTTTTTCGCAATATTTACATGAAACTCTCGATCAGTGTGGACAAGTTGACGTTATTTTGACGGACTTCGAAAAAGCATTTGATAAGATTGACCCTAGAATTGTTGTTAATAAATTAAGTCAGTTTGGATTTTCAGAGTCAATGAAAATGTTTTTTCTTTCCTATTTGTTATTTAGAAAACAATTTGTAACTTATAATGGTTATTCATCTAAATTATTTTTTGCTACGTCAGGGGTACCCCAGGGGTCCAATTTAGGTCCTTTGCTTTTTCTTTACTTTATTAATGACATAACTAATTTTATTACTTGTTTAAAACTCTTATTTGCGGATGATTTAAAGTTATTTTTAAAAATTTCTGATTTAGCTGATTGTTTGCTTCTTCAAGAGCAGTTGAATCAGTTGTATATTTGGTGCAAGCGCAATAACTTGTTCCTGAATATTAAAAAATGCAAAGTTATAAGTTATACAAGAAAAATATACAACATTGATTTTAACTACTCAATAAATAATGAAAGTTTGTCCAGATGTTTAGAAGTTAAAGATCTAGGGGTTATATTTGACTCAAAGTTAACCTTTAACAGTCACATTGATACAATCTGTAAAGCGGCAAATAGAATACTTGGGTTTTTAATTAGAAATTGTCAAAAGTTTAAGACTGAGCCTTCCATTAAATCTTTGTACTTTTCTTTGGTACGTACAAAGCTGGAATATGCCTCCTTAATATGGTATCCAAAAACAGCTATTCAAAAGATCTGTATAGAAAGTGTGCAACGAAAATTTTTAAAATTTCTCAACTTCAAAGTTCGCGGCATTTATCCACCTCGAGGTTTCGACGAGGAAGTTTTACGAAACCGATTTTCGATCGAAGCGCTTGAAAATCGAAGAACTATTAGGTCTATTTCTTTTATGTATAAAATTATTCATAATTATATTGACTGTCCACTACTTCTTGAACAAATTAAGTTTTTAGTTCCTCGTATAAATGCGCGTGAGACTGAATTATTCTCGTTGCCTATTCCTAGAACTAACCTATTATTAAAGTCGCCAATCTATTTAATAAGCCACAACTTTAACAGTTATTGTGTTAACTGCGACTTGTTTTTTGAAAAGCTTTTACCTATTTTAAGAAAAGTAAAATTGAATTTACCTCCAATAATTTCCAACTAAGGTTTAATTTTGTATTTAAATAATATACATATACCTATATATTTTTTTGTAATTTCTCTAGTAATTTAATTAACTTTTTTTTTTTAACTTTTGTAATTTAATTATTTTTTGTAATTTAATTAATCTTAATTATTTTTTTTTCTTTGTAATTTGGTTAATTTTTGTAAATTTTCTATTATTTTTATTTATGTTTAATATTTAATTTATTTGTCCTGTAATTGGATTTATTCTGTTGGGCAATAAAGATTATTATTATTATTATTATTATTATTATTATTATTATTATTATTATTATTATTATTATTATTATTATTATTATTATTATTATTATTATTATTATTTATTAATTATCACAGGGGAACACCGTGTTTTTTCGTGTAAATTTAAAAATAAATTATTAAAAAATAATTGTATGAAAAAACCTTAGGAACAGATTTTTTTAATTAAAATACAGATTCGTATAATTGTGTCAGATACAAAGAAATCATTAATTTTCCAAGTAATGAAATAAAGTTTAACCAAATACATCGACATCGTTTCTATACAATGCGTGTAAAAATTTCCAATTCTGTGGTCAGTGTCGCATGATCGGTATTTCTTTTTTCATGCCAGATAACCTCCTTAAACTTTCTGTGGAAAAAAAAAATATTTCAGCTTTATAATGACACTTGACATGACGAAAGTAGTTTCTATTGCAAGTAATATGAATTAAAAATAATTTTAAATATAGTTCGATCTCTATAGATATTGCATTTCAAGTGTAAAACTATCACGCTTGGTACAAAAAAGAATGTCTGAGACCAATCATCACCAAATAGGTAATATAACATTACTAAATAATCAAGCAACATATAAAACAGTTTAGCATAATTATTACCATGGTTTGGTTCTTGCAACAAATTTCTTAGTTGATTAACTTAAGTACGTTTGGTAATGCGTTAAATAATACTTCCTATATCTTTATATTTAAAAGCTCCATATGATAGATACATTTTGCCGTTGTTGTTGCCATTGTGATTGTGGTTGCTATTGCTGTAGCTGTCGATGTTATTACTGCTATGCTGTTGTTGTTACTCTTTAGGCAATATTTTTTGAATTTGATTAAAAAATTGAAAGTAAGTATTGCGTCGGTTGGCTCATATAGCACTTTAGAAGCTTTAAAGCTCATAATAGTATTTTCTACCGTGGTTTATATATTAGTTTTTTCACTACTAGCACTATTTAACTAGTTTTATTCAAATAATAAAGTAAATTATTAACATAAATTATATTTCTTGAAATTTTCGTAAAAATCAAGTAGCCTTGATCAATGATATTTGCTCAAATAAATACTCTGAACTGAAGTTTAAAAATTTAGTTTTTTTTTAAATTTTTTTTCATAATATTTAGCCAATTATTGATTGTATTAATTGGTAATAATTATAATTAATTATATTTAATAAATAAAAAGTTATTTCAAGCTATTTTCTTGGGTTTAATTAGTAAAAATTGCACAAAGAACTCAAACATCTAAAGTGACAGAAATCAATTGTTTATAAAATTTACTCCTACTAGGAGAGAAAAAATTATTATTGCTATAGGTGAAGAAGATCGATTTCACAGTCTGAAAACATGATAAATAATCGTATGTTCTAAAGCTAGTAGTGAAAAAACATAATTATGTTGTGTACGTATTATAAAATGATTTTGCATTTTAAATTAAGTTATTAGGTTAAAGCAATTATATCAATAGTTTTGTAAATATTTTTAATTAGGCAGTTGGTAATTATTTTTTAATTACAAATTAAAAAGAAATAGGTATTTTTGCAATTAAATTCTATTTTTAAGGTAACAATTCTATTTAAGAAATGTTTTTCTTAGTCTTTTTAATACTCTTCACAGCTCTCTAGTTGGAAGAGTATTATACGATGATTTTCGAAAATCGTTAATTACACTGTCCCACAGAGAAAATATACTTTTTTTCTGACATATCTTATCTTGAAGCATTTTTTCTTCTGATTTCAAATCTGTTTTCAGATTTGGGCTACGACCGCACAGTTTTTATATACAGGGTGTTTTAGAAAAAAAAATATTTTTAAAATTACTGTAGAATTTGCTTTTATGAATATTTTTTAATCAAATTGGGCCACTTATAAAAAAAGGATGCGCTTTTAAGACTTTGGAAGTTTTTTTTAAATGTCGACCTCCATTTTTTTTTACACTGAAAAAATTTTTTTTTTTGCTGTCAAATTTTTAAAAGATTACAATAATTTTTAAAAAGTATAAATAATTAAAAAGTACGACTAACTCCAAATTTTCAGAAAACATTGTATTGACCAAAAGAAATAGTCCAAACCAATTAAAACAAAATCTACTATAAACAAAAAGTTATAAAGGGCATCACTTTTAAATACACAAACCCAAAGTAATAATATTTTTGGAAGTTTATCGCGAAAAACACAATATACTATCCGCTGTAAAGAGTAAAATATAGAATGCGAAGCATTACAATTCTTCATGGCTTGTTTTAAATCTATTTCTATTTTCATCATAACAACAAATTAAATAAAAAATAACTCCAAATACGTAACAGTTAAACATAACATCCGGAAAATTTTTCCAGATATAGGTATTTTTATAGTATAGAAATGAGGGGGTCAGTGAAAAAGTGGTACAAGTGATTATTTTAACAAAATTATTTTAAGTATAAATCTGCCTAGTTAATTTTAAGTTTCGTTCATAAAGTAGGTTTATGTTTGTTTTTAACCTCGTACTATTCTACTTAATTAAGCATCCCCTAAGTCCAGGACTTGTGTGGGCTAGTAGTAGAGGGAACCACCGGCTTTAATTGACTTTCGAACCAATATATCTAGGGAGTACGCCTTCGCCAAATTTCAATTATTAATTAACTGAAAAAGGCAATCGGCGCCAGTGAGGTTTGAACTCACGATCATTAGATCAGTGTCAGGCTATATCGATGCCATTGACCACTGAGCTAAATCTTCCCTATATATATAGGTAGTTTATGGTTTTGTTTAAAGTACATTGATGCAAGGGTAGTTAGGCTTGGTAGTGGTTCTTATGTACAGAAGATTGTCCAAACAATATCCAAACAAAACCTGATTTATCGACAGCGATAGTGAAATGTACAAGTGCACTTGTACCACTTTTCTACTGCCCCTTAAATGTTTTTCTCAATTTACGTGCACAGCGAGCTATATTTACAATTATGGCGAAGGCGCCAACACTGTATGGACAAAAAAGCCATCTAGATGATCTAGATTAAGGCCTATCCATAAGCATGCATAAGAACATAAAACAAAAGGATTCGATGTCGTGATTGGCTTACAAGATACATGGCGGCACATCAGCCAATATGTACTATGTTGTTATGCGAGCCTGTGGATATGCCCTTAGATGCATCTGCCGCAATTTTTTAAAAAGCATTAATGGATAGGCATGGAAATCGTAAATTTTACAACGTCGCGAGGTTGTGTCTGTTTGACAGATAAAATAATTAATTTTTAAAGTAAGGTTATGTATTTGTCAAATTGAAAACGTGTCAAAGCAAAAACACGATATCCGCTTGATTTGAGAAATAAAATTAGTGGAATAAAATTTATCGAAAAAAATAAAACAACTTAACATAACTTTTTTAATTACAAAGTATTGTAAGAATTATTTAAACAGTACAATAGGAAAAAATAACAAAAAAATCCAGTGCTTACCACTGTGTTTTACCCTAGACGATCGTTGTCATAAGTTAAACCTCCCTTTTAAAATCTGTTGTCAGAATGATATGATTTTCAAGTAAAAAAGCATTAATAAGTTTAATTAATTTCATTATTTTGACAACAGATTTTAAAGGGCGATCTAGGATAAAACACAGTAGTGGATTTTTTATTTTTTTGTATTGTACTATTTAAATAATTCTTAAAATACTTTATAATTAAAAAAATATGTTAAGTTGTATTATTTTTTTTACTGTGTTTTTGCTCTGATACGTTTTTAATTTCACGAATAAATAACCTTGTATACTTTTAAAATTCATTCTTATTTTTCAGACAAAATCAAACTGTGTTGTTAAATTTACGATTTCAATGCATACCTTGATAAAATATATTAATGCTTTTTAAAAAATTGCGGCAGGGTTAATTTTTTTAATGGCTTCACTTATTGAATTAAAATTAATAACCTGTTAAGTATATTCTATAGAATAAACTATATTCGTAGATTAACTTTATAGTTCTTAGAAATAAAATCTAGGATTTAAAATAACACTACCTATAATAGGTAAAAGGATATAAATTTTAAAAATATCAAATTGTCTGCTCAATTCAGTTTGGTTTTGATTTGAAATTAAAGTTATAGTGTGATATTTAACATTTAAATTTTGATGCCATCCATCGATAGGGTTGCTCGAGAATCTAGATATCGAGATTTCTCGTCTTGTCTTGATTTCGAGAGAATAGAGTGTAATTTATCATATAAAAACTCAGGACAAGACAAGACAGGAGTGCCGCGGCGCATCGTCAAGGATCAAGGGTTTTTGTACTTTATATATATAGAATAGAATAGAATAGAATAGAATAGAATAGAATAGAAAGTATTTATTGCCTAAAAAAGAAAATTACAAATATACATTTTTAGTATTACACAGTCTTTTTTAAAGCAAAAGGGTCACATTCGCAAGCGATCTTCCATGTGCCCTGAAAGCACCTAAAAATTAATTACAAATCATAAAATTACAAAAAAATGCAAAAAAATGAAAAACGATATATTGCTTCGGAATCGGACCCATGCGAAAGAAACCCCCCTCCCCAAGTCGGCAATGACCTACAGCAAGACGCAAAAATTGTTAAAAAACTAACATGTATGACGAAGAAATACGTGTGCGATTACTGGGACTCCAGTAATGTTGAAAATATTTTGGATTTAAATTTACTAAGCGTAAGTTTTTTATCATTGTTATAAATATTATTCCAAAGCCTATCTGCGAACAAAGTAAACGACTTTTAGTAAGAAGTAGTTTTATGAAGCGGAACCTTGAAATTATTTTTGTTTCGGTTATTATAAGAATGGAGGTGGCACTGAAATTTATTTAATAAATAGGCTGGCTAATTATTTTTAAAAAGTTTAAACAATAAAACGGACATATGCATGAGTCTTCTATTTGTCATATTTAATATTCTGTGCTCTCTTAAGAAAGGTTTAATGTGACTCCTATAACTTATTGAGAAAGAATAGCGCATGCAAGAATTCTGAACTTTTTGTATAAGATACGCAGTATTTTGAGTTATTGATGAATGATACACACTACCAAAATCAAACAAAGAAAGTACAAGTGAGCTACATAGTCTATATTTTGTGTTTTCATTAATTACATTCTTATAAATGTTTAATTTTTTTAAGCGCATGTATGCAATTCTTATTTTAGACACTATATGAGTTTGGACTTTTTACTAATACACCCAAATTACGAGCACAGCTTTTTATAGGAATATTTCCCCCGTTTAGTTTAATTTCAAAATTTGCCTCATTTAATATATTTTTTGATTTTTTGGAGCCCACCAAAAGAATATGTGATTTTGATGTATTTAATTTTAAGTTATGATCAAGTGCGTACTGTTGTATATTATTTAAGTCTTTTGTAATATGGTTGTTAGCCAGTAAATGAGTGGCAGGATCAAAAGAATAAAAAACCTGCGAGTCATCTGCAAACTGATGAAGTTCACAAGACGAAAGGCAATCTACCATATCCGCGACGTATATGCTAAAAAACAAAGGTCCTAAAATAGACCCTTGTGGTACACCATTTGAAATAGGCTTATCCTCTGAAATGATAGTTTTATTATTGACTTCCAAGCTGACACTTTGTTTTCGATTTAAAAAATAATTTTTTACCCACCCTATGAATTTATCAGAAAACACATAATAATGCAATTTAGCAAGTAACATTTCTTGATGTAAAGTTTCGAATGCTTTGGAAAAATCTAGTAGACATAGGCAAGTAATTAAACCCTTATCGATTGCATCCCTCATATAGTCAACTACGTCTATCAATGCTGTAGAAACACTGTAATTTACTCGAAAACCAGACTGTTTTTTGGGTAACAAATTAAAGTTAGTTAAATATTTATAAATTAAATTATAAATGTGCTTTTCTATAATTTTAGATAATGGACTTAAAATGCTTATTGGTCTAAGATCTGATATACTCAGAGGTTTGTTCACTTTACAAATTGGTTTTACAAGAGCCCATTTCCATAAATCCGGTGTCTTACATTCATTGATAGATGCATTGCAAATATGAGTAAGTGCCGGAATACAGTAGGGGACACAAAGTTTGATGTCCTTTATAGAAATTTTGTCAATACCAATAGCATTTGATTTAATACTAGAAATAAGTTTAGATACTTGTTCTTCCTGAATAGGTTCCATTTCTAAAGTAGAATTTACGTTTTTATGAGTATTGTTTTTGTAAAAATTATTTTTTTCTGCCGAAACAGTAGAATTCATTTGTCCTATAGAAATAAAATAGTTATTTAGATTTTCAGCGTTACCTAAATGTTCAGGAATATTGAGATTGTTTTTTTTTTGTTAAATTTAAATTGTTTGCAGCTGTCCAAAGTTTTTTATTGTCTTTACTTACTGATTCAAAAAAAGCTTCTTTTTCCCTTTTAATAGATTCACTAGTGTAATCTTTTAATTCCCTGTAGTAATTTGAGTTTGCATCGGTTTTGTTTTTAAGATATTTACGTTTCGCATTGTCTCTTAATCTCATCATCTTTTTTATTACATGAGTTAACCAAGGAGTATAAGGTTTTTCTACAATTTTAATTTTTTTTAATGAAGCGTGTAAATTCATTAGACTCATAATTTGGTTATTAAAATAATTCACTTTATCATTTATATCAGAGATTGAAAAAACTTGATTCCAGTCAGAATTCGCGCAATCATAATTAAAGCGATCAAAATTATTATTATTATAATTTCTACAGTATTTGTATTTTAAGGGAGTTTTAATTTTGTTTTTATATATATATATATATATATATATATATATATATATATATATATATATATATATATATATATATATATACATCACACTATCTATTTTGCTTCATTACATATTGCGGTCAAATTGCGTCCTGCAGAAGGAGCTAGTTTAGACATTATTGACCTAAAATATATTGTTTAAAAAAGGATTTCGAGTTGATTGGTATATATTTTATTGGAATTATCTTATTTTTCAAATATACATTTTTTTCATTATTGCCAATATTTTGACTCCGTTTATATTAGCGATCATTATGAATCCAACTTGTATATCTGGCTTTCATATTACCGACTATTTTACTTCCATTTCAACATACAACTTTCATAAGCTGCACTATTTTGCTTCCGCAACGTTGCCAAGCTTAACGTACTATTTTATAAGCAGTTCATTTGAAACACTGACAGACTATTCCGCATATATTTGAATATTATATTTTAATGGTTTAATTTATGTTAATTTTTTACCTGTCGTTTTAGTTGCTGGATTACTCATTTTATATACTTGTTCACTCGTTAAAAAACAAATAGCGAATAAAAAACCAATATATTAATAGCATACATCCCTATCCAAAAAATTTAAAGGTACACAACCTGGATTTACACTAGTATAGTCAATTCAAACAATAACTATCTTTTTGGGGATTATTAGGGTAGGTTTATTATAATACCCCCCAATGTTCCCGGGGCAACTTAAAACATGACATGTGAACCGGGCACTTTATTGGTTATTTTAGTTCCAAATGTAAAATGTAGCATAGAGTATAAAATCGATTTATGTTGAAGGAAAAATTAAATTATTACCATCAAATATAATTTTTCTCGGGTGCCCCCTGGTTGTGTTTTTCTATTGTAATAGAAATGTGAAATTTAACATGGATATGAAGTACTCCATATCCATGAGTTTAATGTTTAATCAATGTAAATTAAACAAATATAACATTTATATAAAGTTGGCGCTAAAATTATTATCGGATCTCCGTAATATACGGAGTCAAAATATATTATACGGAGTCAAAATATTATATACGGAGTCAAAATATATTATACGGAGTCAAAATATTATATACGGAGTCAAAATAATATATACGGAGTCAAAATATACTATACGGAGTCAAAATAGAAATAAAAAATATCTATCGTCGATTCAAAGGCAATTGGAAAATTAATGGTTTTAAACATTAGGTATAAAAAAACAAGGCATTATTTATATATTTAAAGTATTGTATGTAAAATGAAAAATACTATACTTACCTGTCGTTTTAGATGCTGGATTACTCATTTTATATCAAAAATAAAGCACTGCACTTGTTCACTCTTTAAAGGCATGCCGAATAAAGAACCACATAACCAAGATTACTAATCCCCACATATTAATCCCCACCCAAAAATTTAAAGTACACCCCCTGGATTTACACTAGTATAGTCAATTAAAACAATAACGATCTTTTTGGGCATTATTTGTAATTTATACTAGGATATTGTTTATGTGGTTTAAGAACAGTAACAAAAATCAAAACCTATTCAAAAATAATAGTGGCCACCGGGGCACAGTAACCATATTACAATCTTAAAAAGTATTGCGTTATATTTGGCAGATAACAAAAACCACAACCAGGGAGACAAATTATATTTGATGGTTTAGTCAGATGCTGGCGGCGGTCCGACGTTGAGCCGATGTAATATTTCGATTATCATTAAGCCGACGGCGGACCTACGTTGAGCTGATTTAGTATTTCAATTATCATTTGCCATCATTTTGCCGACCGACGATCAGACGTCATTCCAACGTCAAAAAGCGATGATCATTTGCCATCACTTTACCGCCCATCGGCCGCCGAATTATTTTTTATTGGGTAGGTTTATTATAATAAAAAAAATCCCCCAATGCCCCCGAGGGCACGCTTAAATTATTCTGACGCTTCCAAATAATAATAAAAACTTAAAACATAACGTGGCCCCGGGCACTTTATTAGTTATTTTACTTCCAAATGTAAAATGTAGCATAGAATATGAAATCAATTTATGTTCAAGGAAAAATAAAAATTATAACCATCAAATATAATTTGTCTCCGAAGTGCCCCCTGGTTGTGTGTTCTGTTATCTCGTTTTCTAGTATAATAGAAATGTAAAATTTAACACGAATATGGAGTATTTAATGGTTTACGTAACACATAAGTTTATATAAAGTTATGTAAAGTTAGCGCCAATATTATTTTCGGGTCTCCGTAATATACGGAGTCAAAATATATTATATGGAGTCAAAATATTATATACGGAGCCAAAATATATTATTATACGGAGTCAAAATATTATATACGGAGTCAAAATATATTATACGGAGTCAAAATAGAAATAAAAAATATCTAAGGTTAATATAATAACTTAAAAAGTATGGCGTTATATTTTTCGCAATCTATAACACATATATAAAATTCAATTACACTTTTGATACTCTATTTTTTATTTTTGTATGGAAATAGTTTTTTAGTACATCGCTATGTTTCATTTTAGGCAGTAAAATTGTTCTATGCTTCGATTTTTTTTTTGTGATAACTTCGCCAATGACTAAGGTAAAGTAAAACTTTTTGTTTGTTAGTTTGAGTTATTTAAGTAAAAAATGTATTCCACGATCCCCTTTCTATATAAAGTTCAATTTGAATTTTGCCACTCTATTTTTTTTTGTGTGTAACAGTTTTTGAGTACGTGTCATTTTAGGCGGTAAAATTGTTCTATGATTCGATTTTTTTGTGATAACTTCACCAATAACTATGGTAAAGTAAAACTTTTTGTTTTGTTAGTTTGAACAGGTATATACCTAAGTAAAAAATGTATCCCACGATCCCCTTTCTATTTAACTCGTTTAAAAGTTAAGAGGGGGCTACTAAACCATTTATAATTTAAATATGTACAACTATTTGTTCTTTTACCAATTCACGAAAGTTAAGAATTCATGTACCAAGACAATATTTAACAATACAACGTTGCCAAGCCGTCGGAAACAAATTAGTCGTCAATATGAAAGCGTATATTGATGATTCGTATATTGATCAGCGTGCGTCAGCGCCTCTATGTTTCAAAAGGTTGAACTAAAACCGACTATTTTGCATCCGATTAAACGTTAAATTTACAGGCGTACATACGTCACTCTACAAAACTATTAGTATTAGCGGAATAGTTATGATGCTATGTCTCACGTAATATGAAAAAAAGAGTTAAATATGGTTTAATGGTCATTTTATAAAGAAAAACTATTTTGACTCCGATATTCGGAGTCAAAATAATTCCGGAGTCAAAATGTAATGTGCAGGAGTAATGTGTGGACTCAATTTGGTCGGCCGGATATATATATATATATATATATATATATATATATATATATATATATATATATATATACCACTTAAAAGTTCTCTACACACGTGTAATAGTATATTACATACTGAGGTGGAAAATGTTTTATTTCCTGAGGGAAGGTTAGCTGACCAAGGGGTGTTAGCCCCGAAGGAAAAATTAAATTTTCCGCCTAATTTTGTATACTATTTTATTCACAATTTAACCTATTTTAATAATAATTGTATATTTTATGTTCCACGAAAAAACTGACACCATTTTTAAATTTATAAACACTGGTCAATTAGTTACACATTTTTGCTTTATCAATGCATGTATAGATGGCGATCTCAACGAAAATAAAATAAAAAAAATACTTTTATTTAATATTAACAATTTTAAAATATATAAATATATTGAATATAAATATTCATTCAACATAAATAATGAATATTAGTCTAAAAAAGTATAAAAATAAAAAAAAAGTTATGTATTTACTTCGTTAAACTACCGGCGGTGCCAGCACTTATTAGTAATCTTCAAGATGACTAGAGGAACTAGTTAAAGCCTCCAGATATCTTGGTGATCTTTCAGACAGCTAAATTGGTTGTAAATTTAATATTTCTTAGAAATACGAAAATATTGCAATTTAAATCTGTATCTGATGTTATTTGGAAAAAATAGGAACCTAAAACTGTTTTTTCCATAAAATTTAAATACATATAACCTTCTCTCTCTTCATCTCCTCTAACAATAACAAATCAAAAATCAAGAAGTATTGATTCTTGAAAATTAATTCTTGACTTGATAATTGTAATTACAGGGCATAGAATTTAAAGTGTGACACTCAATTTAAAAGTAAATTTTACTAAATTATGTGATTTTAATCTCTTTTAAATACACAGACCCACAAAAAAAAGTAAAAAAAAAGTATTTTGGGATGTTGAACACGAATCTGTCATAAAAAAGTTACTTCAAGTGCTTATTTTTTTTTGCTACACTGAAATTTCAAATGAGATTTTCACAAATTTAGACAGTTTTTTCAGTGTAGCAAAAAAATGAGCCCATGAAATGCTTTTTTTTTGTAGCAGATTCGTGTTTAGCATCCCAAAATACATAAGAATAGGTGGGTCTAAACCCTAGCACAGACAACTTTTTTTTTGTGGGCCTGTGTATTTAAAATGTATACGATAATTTGGTATTTTTTTTTTAAATTTGGTTTGGACTTTAAGTTTTATGCCCTGTAATTACAATTGTCAAGACAAGAATTAATTTTCAAGAATCAATACTTATTGATTTTTGATTTGTTATTGTTATAAATTTTTTCCAATGATAGGGGTTCACGAGAGCCAAGAAACAGTACTTCTCTTCTCGATTATAAATAGTCTTTTTTTTTGTGGGCCTTAATAAGGCATACCAAAAAAAAAAAAGTTGTCCGTCGAATCTGTAATAAAAAAAGCATTCCATGGGCTCATTTTTTTTGCTACACTGAAATAGTATAAGATTTTTACCATTTTAGACAGTTTTTCAGTGTAGCAAAAAAAAAGCCCATAAAGTGCCTTTTTATGACAAGTTCGTGTTCAGCATCCCAAAATATATAAGATCTTATATGTTTTGGGATCCACCGGTGGGTCTCAACCCCAGCACAGACAACTTTTTTTGTGGGCCTGTGATATTTGTTACACAATTTCCTGGTTTTAAGCGACAATCGTTAACAAGGTGTACGATAGCCCATCTCTAAATTGGGCCAGACTTTTGTCAACCAAACTTTGCGAAAGTGTAGCAAAACGATCGAGGCGCCCTCTGTGGACGATACGAAACTCGCAGGTCACTAACCGAATGAGACGAGAAACTATAATAAAAATAACAAAATCCGACCATAGGCAGCAGGAGCATTCAACAGGAGCCCGGCCTAGCAGCATTTTTAGGCCACATTAAGTTCTCATTGTAAACAATAATAGAAAGTCTTGGTACCCGTTCTTCGCACGGGATACTTAATTATTTCGCTAATGGAAAGTCTGTTAACCTACGAATTTAAACGTCAATCTATCATAAATACTTCCCGATATAGTATATTACATATGTAATATACTAATAGGAAAAATGGTGTACATAACTCGTTGGAAAGTGTATTTCATACACTCGTGGGGTTTCCTCACTCGCCTTGTGGTTCGTTCGTAAACCTTTCCACTCGCGTGAAATATGTCACTTTTCACACTAGTTTAACTCGCCAGGCGAGTAAGGAAACCCTACGAGTGTATGAAATACATTTTCCAACGAGTTATGTACACTATTTTCCCTACGATCCCGAAAAAATATGAAGTTTATCATTTTAAAATTTTCTAATTTTTATTAATTTTTAAAAAAGGCAAAGCACAAAATAACTATAAATAGCATACAAATTTATATATGTAGGTATGTCAAACAGGAAATATGATTTTCATTTAGATTTAGTTTTCTTGGTTTTATATTTATTAAAATACATAGCTGTTTAATGGGTTGCCTATTCCTAAATAAATGCAAACTTGAGTTTGCTTATTAAATTAGATTTCTGTGGTTATATTGCCATATAAGACAGTAAAATTGTACAGTTTTACATTTCGTAAGAAAAATACTGTGTATTTTGATGTTTTTTATGTAATGTAAGGTAACTAAATAAAAAATTATATATTTTTTATAAGATCTCAACTGTCTAGACTAGACAGTAATGGTCAAAATAGTAAACGTTATAACTATAGTTTCTATTTTTGACATGAAAATATTTGGATTAAAACATAGATATAAAAGGCTGTGGTGAAAGGTGGTTTATAAAACAAGGTGAATAAAATTAGTAGAATCTACGAGGTAAATATCTAAATAAAATTAGGCAAGCCTCCATACATAAATATCACACGAGTGTGATATAAAAATATCAAACTAGTGCGATATGAGGCGTTTTCTAAAGAACAAAAGAGTGTGCTATATGTCATTTTCATAGAGGATCGTAGGAAAAATATCTATCTGGATATGAAAAAATTGGACTTATGGGTTAATCGGCACGCTCAAATGCTAGACATTTCTGTGCCTATAGCATATTTATTGAATTGTATTTTTTTTATCAATAAATATTATTATTATTATTATTATTATAATTGTGTTATGGATATGAATTTTCACAATGAAAATGCGTATGAACTTTCTATGTTTTTCTACTACAGGAATACAGAGGTTCATAAGAGTGCCCAGGTAGCAAGGGATGTTATATTACAAGAAATTAACATCACTTTTGGGTGTATTTTTAAACTAAATCATAACATCACATAATATTGAAAAATAACATGTATTTAACATCACATTTGCAACGTAACACGTGTGACGTGACAACTATGTTATTTAATAACAAATATTTAGCAATGCTGTGAATATATCGCATGTCACATATTAACGTGGATTTCACGTGAATGTCATGTTATTTTGCTTCTCACCGACGTTCAAAGCAAAAAAATCGATATAAGATGATGTTGATAGAGTAAATTATTATAAGGAAATTGTATACACATTATACGATTTCCAATGGCTCTGCCGAGCCTCCCAAGACCACGGACACGGATTAAAGGAATATATTCTCCGCTTAATCTGCAATTTCGTATTTAGAATCTATCTGTTTCAATCTGTGATTGATTCAAATACTGGTTGATTTTAAATCCGATTTTTTTTTATAGGCTTATAGCGTTTTTAATGGTTTTATTTAGAAAAAGCTAATATCCTAGGATATTATTTAAATATTAAAGTACCAGTAACGGCATCCATAAGATGTAACAGGAATGTGTATTTATGATGTCACAAACACGTTATTTTCGGGATGTCAATGTGTGATGTTATTAGGGGCGGACTTAGGACATCCCCACCATGCTACATTCTTGTTAAATGAGACTACCACTTAACATCACATGTCACATATTAACGTGGCTTTCACGTGAATGTCATGTTATTTTGCTACCTGGGTGGCGACATTTGAAAAATCCTACAATGTTTGCGAATTCTTATCACGAAAATTTAAGGCACACAAATACAAAGTGTGCGGAGTATTGATTTAGGATAATCGAAATTGCATTGATTGGAATTTTCTGTATGCCAGTTTTTTTTATTCGAGTTTGAATTTTTAGGTCAAATTATCCCATGTAGGCCACTAAAAATCGAAAGTCTTTTCTTGCTGTAAAATTAATTATTTAATAGCTCTTATTTCTTTAAATCTTCTTTTTGGTGGTCTACACTGATAAAACAGTTTATTTGTGTCAACAAAATATTTGGTTGGATATGGCCAATTGAATTATTTGGTTGTGACAAATAAATTTTATTTCTGTCAAATAAACTATTTTGTTCCCATTAATAAATCATTTTTAAATTAAAGTATTTGTTTACATAAACTAAATATTTATTTGACTCAAATAAAATTTGATACAACCAAATAATTTAATTGGCCATATCCAAACAAATCCTTTTTATCAGTGTACCTGGCATAATTTTGTCCTTAATTTCTTGATTGTCGAGTGTAATTTTAATGAATTCTAGTGATTTTAAAAATATTTTTTCTATTTTGCGACTCTTATAAGCTCATAATCACACTCACACTCATAAGAGGTCTCTACTTTTTTCTTTTGGATTGGCAACAAACAAAAGCCTATCGCTTGACGTTTTCCGCGCAAATGCGATCGTGGCTTTAAAGTTTAATTTTCTCAAAAGTTTATTGTTTAGGTTATGTTTTACCGTGTTAAAATTGTGATATGACTATAAAATATATTAAAATAATATTTTTACTTAGAATTTTAAACATGGCGAAAATTGTAATGTCAACACGAAACAAAAATCCCTAAATCATTCATAAATTAAAATGTAAGTTTTTAAAAAAATTAGAGCAAAATAGAAAAATTGTATAAAGCACTCGTTTCTTAACAAGTTTGGACTTTTTAAAGTACTAGTTATGAAACTAGTACTTTAATATACTATTTGACTTCCTTCGTACTGGACCTCTCGGGTTATTCTTAGATATTAATCATTTTAATTTTAATTTTTTTATTATAGTTATAATTATTCACAGTGCGACCCTGCAATTTTATAGTTTTAAGAGATGTGCACCAAAAGTTTTTTTTAGATTAATAAAATAGGTTTATTGGTTATTAAAAATCACTATGTTTAAAAATCGCAACAGATCCTTTTGATAATTTAAAGCCTATTTTAATATTTTTTTTTATTTTTATTTTTTTTTAAACTCTTTTAAACGTATTATCTTGCCTAATAAACTTATTTAAAAAAAATTACGCTAGTGAGCCCTTCAGTTAACCTTAAAAAAAGTTTAAACAATTATAAATCCTATTAAATACCATTTATTGTGCGTTAATACCTGAATTAAATTACAAATTAGTATTGTATTTTTCTTAAACATCTAAAAACTAAAAACTTTTAAAAAACGTTACCTTAAAAACTAAATTAAATCCTATTAGATGAAAATTTTCAGAAGTGCATCATACCTGAATTACATTTACTGCAAGGATTTGTGAATCACCTCTTTTGGAAAGGCCTGGTCCCATTGCTGGGAAGAGAGAACGCTCTTAAATGGCCCAAGAATTTAAATATAATTGCCAATAATTATCAAGGAGAAATTTTCGATGGCAATATGGCATAAAGACAGTGTTTCCTATTTAGAGAGTGGCTTTGGAATTTGGTCAGAACAGGCTGGGGAGTCTATTCACAGAGAATTCCTTACTGTCTGGAATAAACACAAAATGAATAATGTTAACGACCCACGCTATGGTCAGCAACTTTTAAAGGCAGTTATTGAATTTTCATCTAATAGGATTTAATTTAGTTTTTAAGGTAACGTTTTTTAAAAGTTTTATTAATCTAAAAAAAACTTTTGGTGCACATCTCTTAAAACTTATAAAATGCAGGGTCGCACTGTGTATTAATTACCCAACTTGATATAAAAAAAGTAACACTTTGAATTTTTAAATTAAAATGTAATTATTCGTAGCAATCTTAATTTAAAAAATCTATTAAAAGTATGTATTTCAAATGCAACATAAAATTACACTAGGCAACAAATCGCAACTTTTTTTTTGCCCCGATAGGAAAGTAAATTTTTATTACTTATTAGAGGGCGAAGAATCCAAATCTGACCTTAGTCCAGAAAATAATTACGCTTTTTTCAAAACCTTTAAAAAAGAGTAGGATTTTAAAATTTTTAGGGTATATTATGAAAAATTCGAGGAATTCAAAAATCTATATTTGAAGGATCTACTGTCACAGTAAGTGAGAGAAAAAAAAATAAAAGGCTTAAAATTAAAGTGCGGAGTTTACTTAATTGCTCATTTTTTGGCAAATATCAAATTTGTACAAAAATATCATAGGACTTAATTTGTAGATTATAAAATTCTCTAGAATTCTCTACATATTTATACATTATTTTTTCATTGTGCTTAGTTTGTTCGTGAAAAGTAAATTAATGAAAAAGCAATAAAATTAAAGCACACAGTGTAAACTTTTTTTCCCAAGACCAAAAAATATATTTTTGTTATCCATTTAAAGGAGCAGAATCCGAATTGGACTTAAAAAAAAATCCAGCTCATCTCAAATTAGCATAATTACATGTAGGTGCTAAAATTAAAAAATACTTTACAAAAAACAATACTGCTTATTTTTTTTTTTCGTTTTTTTTTTTTAATGGTTTTACTTCATATCACTTCTTTACTTAAGGACCGTATTACATAAAATACTTTTAGTTTATCTTTGACCCCTTAGGGATACTTTTTGGCGTTTTTGAGCATTAGTACTTGACACTTAGCTTGTCCCCTTGTATACCCCTCTCCTCACCCCCGCCCCTACTTAGTTGTATCACATGATAATTTTTTTTTATTTTTTTTCCCTAGAATCCCTGCTTATTCTACCTATGAGTTTAAAGTTTCCATAGTCTAAGTTTGGTATTTTTTGGCTAATATCGAGTCACCGAATTAAAATTTGTCCTTAGAATATTTTTATCTCCCATAACTTTAGAACAAAAGGGGGCTAAATTAATCATTTTTTACCACTTTTGTCTCATTTTTCTCAAAAAACTGAGGTAGTAGAAAAATTCTGAGATCAGATTCGGTCGACACAAAATTTGTCAAAAAACATATGACTGCAATCAGGGCAAGAAACCGTGTTGCCTAGTGTTATTAAAAGGACAAAAAATTAATCAAAAGTCGAGAAGTCTCAATGTATTTATTTTTTTAATTACACTCTTCTTAATTTTTTCTCGAAATCGATATAGAACGAGAAATCCAGATTTCTCGATTCTCGCGAAACCCTAATAATAATTCTGTCCTGCTTTGCACAAATTGAAATCAAATTATTTACTAACAATTAGATGATGGCATTGATAAAATCAAATCTAGACCACATTTTGTAGTTAAAAGAAAAACTATTCAACGGAAAAAATTCAATCGCGATTTTTTTCTAATTTGGCCTGATTTAAGTTGGCCTCGGCCTCGGTCCAGCTTAGTGCGATGGATGGGGGACGAGGCAGAGCCGAGGGGGGGCCGGACCGACCGAAGACACTGGCTGCAAAAATAACGGCGTATTTTTATCGGGAATTGCGAAGAACCGGCCCGGGCAAGTCGACAATTAGAGAGGCCGACAATTCTCGTCAGATTGAAGGTGCCTACTTATATCTTCACTTCTAATATCTTGTTTAAAAACTTAGAAAAATAGCAGGAATCCAATGGACAATTATTTTAAATAAGTTTAGATATTTTTTATTTTAGAAAAATCATTATTTTATTGGGCACGGAATAAATCGAAAAAACATCTATTGTAGCAGTTATGACTGCCACTGTTTTTAAAGATTACCTGATCTGTGTCACGTAATCATACGATGTTACCATTTTTTCAGAAGTTAGTATTTCTTTCTATTTGCACATATAAGATTGAGTACAGACTTATTGTATGGTCTTGTGGAAGTCTTGCGATGGTCCTTGATTCCATTTGCTGGGTCATTTTTCTTTTATTACAGAATTTGTCTTATTTTTGGTGTTTACTTTTGATAGCCTAAAATATAATAACAAACGTCTAGTAATCTACTACATTCAGTACTTGAGTTAGCTACTGATGTTTTTCAGCTAGTCTTACCTTTTTAATCACAGCTAAAGCTTCTGGAAGTCGGATAAAATCATTATCAAAGATTGTTTACCTAATTTTGAGGTTAGTTTTACTTCTACCCGCATTCAGGTATACAGTATGCATTGCATGGTCAGCTGATGACTTCAAGTCGGTTTATTTTCGTCGTATCATTTCTTAAACCATATGAAACGATTGTTAGATGTATGGCTAGGCATTTTAAACTTATTTAGAGTATTCTTTTTCTTTATTTTCAAGTATTATGGGGATTATGAATAGATGTTTTTTGTGTTGCCTACCCTCAAAATCGATTTGTTGTTCGTAGTTCCAAGTTTCGCCACGGGGGGAGTTTTGTACCTTGCCGGAGTTGAAGGGAGAGGCGTTCTTTTTCAAAACGACAAGCAATGGCGTTCAGGTCGTAAAATCAGAATCTGATTTTTGTGAAACCATCCGTGGTTTATGTTTGTGTAAAAATGTTGCAATAAGTTTGTAATGAAGTGTAGTATAATCCTACGTAATTAGTTCAAGCAGTTTTAATGGAAATTCCACAATATTCATCTTTCAAAGTAAGTCGCTTTTTGGTTACCTAAGTTACAAGTGTTTAACACGTTGTTTTCTTTATTTTCATTAGAGGCGTACAGATGAAGGCTTCAGGCTGCAGAGTATTCTAGTATTCAGCACTTACTGCTCCAATTAATTCAGTTTTGGACTGGGTAAGTTTATTTTAAATCTAATTACGGATTTCGATTTTTCATATCGATGGCTGAGTTCTAAAGTCGCTGTTCTTTCTTTCTAGATTGTTGGTGAAGTTTTTCCATTTCTGTTCTAACGTTCTTCGAATGTTTTGACGATACCTCTATCCCAAATTTTATGAATATTGTTGTAATTTAATATTTATTTATTTTTCATTGCATTTCTATCCAATTTTTATGAATCAATATTGAATCAATGTTTATTGAACTTGTTATTGAATGCATTTTTATTGAATTTTTAGTTAAGCCTGATATCTACGCGTACCACACGCCTATTTACTAGGGACAAATCCATGAATTGACAAAATCGAGTTATAGTTACACAATCGGGAAGTTACATAATCGGGAAAATTCTTATTAACTAAAATTCAACAACAATGACTTTTTAATATCAATAATCCTTATTATTGACACTAAGTCCAAAAACTTTTTAGTCCATAGTTTTGACCGTTATTAACCTTTTAATTTTTCAGGTATTCTAATCAAGATCTCAATCAAAACTGAAGAACACTCACTCTACACCCATCTACTAAAATGTCGCAGCAATCAGTTCTAGACCTGATCCCTCGAGCATCAAAGAAAATATTTTTTTTTTTACAATATTTGACTTTATTTTATTTAAAATAAAATTTAACTATTTACACTTGACTTTTACTCACTCTTAGCTAATATTTACAATTAACGGTTTTATTTTTCTTTCTGAAATTTAAAAACTCATGCATGCAGTTATCCGACGGATACATCACTATTCGAACCCAAATATTTCTTAAGATCTTTAACGTGCCAGTCTCCAATGGATTGACCGTTTTTATCCTGTAACACATAAACCAAATTTGACTTTTTACCTATTATCTTACATAACACGTACTTAGGCGCTAATTTTGACGCAAAATAATTTACTGCGCTGGAAAGAACTTTATTTCTTTTCCATACCTTCTCACCTATCGTGAACGTTACGTCACGCTTTCTAAGGTTATAGGCTCTTCTATTTCGCTCGTATGCTTCATGCAATTTAGTTTTTACATCCGCAAAAATGTCTTTTAACCCAACTAAATCCTTAAAATACATTTCCCGAGAATCCGGTTCCAACTCAACGTCTTGAGTGGACGAAACTTTGCCATAGTAAGCCCCTGTTAAAGGTACGATTCTTCCAAAATTGAGAAACGCCGGCGAATGTCCGTGGACCTCATTAACTGCAGTACGAAGCGCAAGACCTATTTTACCTATATTTTTATCCCATTCCCGGTGATTTTCTTTTATATAAGACCTTATCGCCGTTTCTACCGTTCGATTCTGTCTTTCTGTAGGATTTACTTGTGAATGAAATTTGGCATTGTACCAGATTTTTTGAACTTGATAGTCGTCCGCAAGCTTTTTGAAAGCTTTCCCAGCAAACTGAGTACCATTATCGACAATAATGTACTGCGGTACGCCATATATTAAGAACACCTGATTTTCTATAAATTTTATTACACCTTGAGCAGTAGCTGTTTTCAAAGGTTGTAAAAGTGTATATTTTGTGAACCAATCAGATACTACTAATAAATAACAAAACCCTCCATTCGATCTAGGTAATGGACCTATAAAATCTGTTGAAATACACTGCCAAGGGAAACTAATATTCTTTTCTTTACCCATCAACCCATGACGTGCATAATTCGGAACCTTTTGTTCAGCGCAAATTTTACAACACTTAACATATTTCAAAATATCTGATCTCATACGTGGCCAAAAATATTCTTGTGATACCCTATTAAAAGTTTTATAAAAACCCATGTGAGCTGCTAAAGGATCATCATGACATTCTTTCATAACAAGCACCCTACAGAGTCTCGGAACCAACAACTTCCACTCTTTAATATTCGTTTTAATACCTAAATTAGAACGATCAAATTTATATATTTTATCTTCTACAATTCTATACTCTTTATATTGATTTGGACTCTTCAATATCTTTTCTCTTAATGAAACATAGTACTCATCTTTACCATACTGTTCCGAATCAAATGATATTAAATTAACTGACGGAAATACTGGTTTTTCTGGTTCAACTTCTTCAAAAGCCCTACTTAATGCATCTGGAACTACTTGTAAACTACCCTTACGATATGTAATATTCATGTCATACTGTTGGAGTTTAACCGCCCATCTAGCAATTCTTCCTGTCGGGTCTTTAAAATTTGCTAAATACTTTAAACTAGAATGGTCTGTTATAACATTAAACCTAACTCCTTCAATATATCCCCTGAAACGATCAATCGCGAATAAAAGAGCTAAACATTCTTTTTCACCGGTGCTAAAATTTCTTTCTGATCTTGAGAGAGTTCTTGAGGCGTATGCAATAACCTTTTCCTTTCCCTCCTGAACCTGTGTTAACACTGCTCCCAAACCTACATTACTAGCGTCACATTGTATGGTGAAAACAAGGTCGTACCTAGCACTGGTTAAAACCGGAGCTGAAACAAGAGCTTCTTTTATTTTAACAAACGCGACTTCAGCTTCATTATTCCATTTAATTGGTTGTTTCTTTCCTAAACCTTTCAGCAAAGCATTAAGTGGTGCTACTAACGTTGCAAAATTTTTTACAAACCGTCTGTACCATGAACATAACCCTATAAACCGTTTAATCTCTGTAGTTGTACTAGGACGTTTATAATTTAACATATCCTGTACTTTTTCTATATCTGTGCGTAACCCTTCTCTATCCAAAACAAAACCCAAATACTTTAATGATTTTCTAAAAAATTTACACTTATCAAAATTTATTGTAAGATTAGCTTCTTTTAAAATACGATAAACCTCTTTTAGCAGACGTATATGTTCTTCAAAACTAGATGATACTATTATTATGTCATCTAAATATACAAAAATATATGGTTCAAAGGCAGCACCAAACAATTTATCCATCAATCGTTGTTGCCTTTGCGCCGCGTTAGCCAACCCAAAACACATACGATTAAAGTGAAATAGACCATAGCCAGGTACAGTGAAAGCGCATTTTTCCTTTGACCTTTCAGTCAGTGGAATCTGCCAAAAAGCTTTTTTCAGATCGATTGTAGAAATATATCTCGCCTTACCAAGCATACTTAAAATTCTATCAATTTTTGGTAATGGATAAGAATCCTTCTTTGTTTGAGCATTTAATTTTCTACCATCGAAACAAAGCCTATGCGATCCATCAGATTTTTTCACTAACAATACCGGACTATTATAATCGCTATTCGAAGGAGAGACTACCCCTTGTGCTAACATATCGATAAGACCAGCACAGTTAGAAAATGCAGATTTTAATACAGACAAATCAAGTATAATTTCAAGTGAAAATCAAGAGGAAATAAGTAAACCTGGTTTGAGGGTATTAAACCTTAATATACGAAGCCTGAAGTATAAAGCTGACAAACTTAACCTATTTTTATCGGAACACAAATACCCAGAGGTACTGTGTTTTTCAGAAGCTAGGGTAACTAGAGAAGAAGCTGAGGCCTTGGTTATCTACAACTACAGTCTTGCTGATCTTTATGGTCGTACTGAATGTGGAGGTGGAGGAGTAATCATTTTTGTGAGAAGTGACCTGAAATTTAAAGAAATTGGACTTGACTCTATTGAAAAAAAAGATAAATTGTTTGAGGTGGCTGCAGTAAGTATTGAATATGATAATGTAAACTATAATTTTTGTTGCCTTTATAGGTCCCCTATAGACCTCAAAATAAATCATGAGTTTTTTAAAAATTCTCTCGAGCAACTTCTAGATTTTCTCACAACATTGAGGGGAGAAAAGCTCATTTGCGCCGACTATAACTACAACTTTCTTGAGGAAAATGAAAACACTGGTCATATTTTAAATTTATTTTTCTCCTATGGGTATAACCAGGGTTTTAATGAAATATCTAGGGATGTATCGGGGACACTATTAGATAATATTTTTTTTACTTTAGACTCAAATAGTTGCCATAGCTCCACTGTTTCTTTCGGCTACTCGGACCATAGTGCCCAAATTCTTGAGCTTGTAAAAAACAACAGACATGAGCCAACAAAATATATTAACAAAAGACTTTTTAATCACAATAATAAAACCTACTTTAAATACTTGCTAGAAAATGAATTATGGATTAACATGTATGAGGAGCAGTCTGAAAATAAATTTACACTTTTTTTTCAGAATTTTAACTATATTTTTGATAAAGCTTTCCCTTTAAATAGAATAAAAAACAATTTTAAAGTGAAAAAAAACCCATGGGTTACAAAAACCTTGGTAGATGAAAGTAATTTTGTAAAAGAAGTGTATCACTTATATAATACAACGAGAGATCCCCAAATCAAAGAAACTTACAGATCATTAGTCAAAAATCATGAAAAAAATATTCAAAGTGCAAAGAGGCATTATTATGATAGTTATCTGTCTAATGCATCTGACAAAAATAAAGCTGCGTGGAACATAGTAAAGGAAAATATAAATACACGGTCAAAAAAAGTAAGTCTACCAAGTCTCAAGGATTCTCAAGATAGGCCATTTACACAATTAGAAACAGCTAACTCTTTTAATAAATTTTTTGTTGGCTCGATCGAATCACTCATTTCATCTAAAGTTCCAGATGTTTTACCCTCTCCAAAAATATTAAATAACTCCAAATCTCTTTTTTTAGAACCATTTATACCTCAAGAGGTCAAGGACATCATCAACTCTGTTTCAAAAAAAAAATCGGCTGGACTTGATGGGATCCCCTGCAGCTTGCTAAAGGAGGTTTCAGAGCAACTAATAGAACCCTTAACACATTTAATCAACTTTTCCTTAGAGTCAGGCCATTTTCCAAATGAACTGAAGACAGCAATAGTGGTCCCCATATACAAGAAAGGTAACCCAGATCTCATTGAAAACTACAGACCGGTCTCAATTCTGTCTGTGTTTTCAAAGATTTTTGAAAAAGCCTTTTATATAAGACTTTTAGATTTTGTATTAAAAACTGCAGTAATTACTTCCAGACAGTATGGCTTTACCCGGGGCAGATCCACGCAAGACGCCATTTTTGCTTTGGTGGATAAAGTCCTTAAACATTTTGATAATAAGAGGAAAACATGTGGGTTATTCTACGACCTTTCAAAAGCTTTTGATTCTATAAACCATAAGTTACTTTTAAAAAAACTATATGCGTATGGAGTGCGTGGGCCTGCTCTCAAATGGGTGGAGTCCTACTTGTCTGGAAGATATCAAACTGTTCGAGTTACAAATAGTGAAGGACATACGTTTTCTGATAGACTTCAGTGCAGGTCTGGAGTACCACAGGGTAGTATATTGGGGCCACTATTGTTCATAATTTTTATCAATGATTTAGCTTTTTACCCCCAAGCTCATTTAATTCTATTTGCTGATGACTCCTCTGAATTGGTAGCTGCAGGGGATTTTCCCTCACTCAGTTCAAACCTAAATACCTCCATACTAAACATGAATAGATGGTGCTCTGAAAACGGTTTGATTTTAAACTCATCTAAAACGAACCTTATTATGTTCCACCCTAAACATACTAAACCTAATTTGAGCATTATGGTCAGGGCAAATGGTAAAACGGTGGAGCAGAGTCAATGTGGGAAATTCCTTGGGGTGATCCTTGACTCTACGCTTAGTTGGAAGGAGCATATAGACAGTCTGATTAAAAAATTAGCCATAAAGAGTTACTGCATATTGCAATTAAGAGATACAGTTAGTTTACATACATTAAAAAACTTCTATTATGGATGCATTCATTCTATATTAGCATATGGACTCCTCTCATGGGGAAATAGTGCCCACACTGACAAAGTCCTCACTATTCAAAAAAGAATTATTCGATTAATGTTCAAGGCTCCTTACAATTCCTCGTGCAGGTCATTATTTACTGAAAATAGAATTATGACAATTTATAGTTTGTATATTTTTCAGTGCGTCATGTACATTAGAAAAAATAGAAATGATTTTGTCAGTTGTGGGGATGTAAACATGTACATCACTAGACAATCAGACTCTTTATATGCCCCTACAAGTAATCTTGTGCAGGTAAATAGGGGACCAAAGCTTACTGCGGTTAAACTTTACAACAACTTACCTTCTCATATAAAAAGTGCAGCCAGCCTCACACAATTTAAATCTAGGGCCAAGACTTTCTTGTCGGAAAACTGTTTCTACTCCGTAAAGGAGTTTTCCGACAAGAAATTTACATAATTTACATAATTTATATATTTAAGGTTTATTTAAATAAGTAGTAATGAATCTTTATCTTTCAATAATTTTTAGGTACCTATTAAGTTCTCTTAAGTTTTAAGTATTACCTAACTTGAATTTTTTTTGCTTGAAATTTTACTTGTAGATTTCTTGTATATTTTTATTTTTGTAATATCAAGATGACTATTTCTTATATGTATATTGTACATCTTTGGAAGTAAATAAATAATAATAATAATAATAATAATATCTTTTAATTCTTTAACTAAAATTTCTTGCATATACGGAGACATTTGGTATTGTCGCATTTTAAAAGGTTTGTTATCCCCAGTATCAATATCATGTTTCATTATATGAGTACACCCTAACTTATCTTTTTTTAGTTCTTTGAACAAATCTTTAACTTTATTAGCTAAATGTTCCTGATCACTACTTAACTCTAAAATTCCAAATTCATTACTAGAATTAATACTATTTATTTCTACTTTATTCAAAAATTTCCAAGAATTATTTTCGAAACTTAGAGATATAGAAAATTGTTTCAAAAAATCTACTCCAAAAATAAATTCTGTTTGCAAAGTCGGTACTACTAAAATTTTTAAAACATTTACTGTATCATTGACTGTAATTGGTAACTCCACAAAACCTAAAACTTTTTGATGTGCCTTATCAGCCGTAGTTACATATGGTATACTACTATTACAAATTTCTAAATTTAAACTTTTAATCAAACTAATTCCCAAATTTCCTATAACTGAACAGTTAGCGCCAGTATCTATTAATGCTACTATTTGCTTATTAGCGATACTTGCTTTTATATAAGGCCTATTATCATTTGGTAAATTTTCAAAAGGATTTAAATTTACTAAGGAAATTAAGTGATTTTTATAAAATGCTTTTACTTTTTCTAGCCAAATTGTCCAATTGAACCAATTGTCTTCGTAGCTACTAGTTATCTTACTATCAGGTATGGCCTTATGAAGTAGTGAGCGTCGGCCGGGATTTCCCACTACTGCTCTACATTTTTTTGACAATTAGAACAATCTTTTAAAAATACGTCTTTTTTTCCACAACGGTAACAAAACTTAGTCCTTTTTGCAAGACATTTACTAAAAACATGATTAATTCCATTACAATTATAACAGACTATTTGCTTTACTTGATTACTACTATTTACTGTACTATTATTTTCTGAACTGCTATTTTTCTGATTTTTATTACTATTAAAATTACTGCTACTATTACTACCAAAAGATTTATATCCATTATTTCTGAAATTTCTATTATAGTTACCATTACTATTATTATTATTTCTAAAATTGTTACTAAAATTACTATTTGAATTTATCTGACAACAGTGCCCTTCTTTACAAACATTTTTACTACTACTTGCTTTATTTACACAACTACTTTCCTCTGCAAAACTACTATCTTGAGTTTCTACCACATTTACCCTAGGTACTGATTTCTTATAAATTGCGTTTTTATTTGTTACACTTTTTTGTTTCAAAATGTAAGCTTCATCTAACTTTTTACAATACTTTCTGAGGTCTTCAATCGAGTTTACTTCTACTAATGATAACGGAGTAAAATAATGTGGAAGTATCCTTTCCCTAATTGTTTTCAATTTTGTAAAATCACTAGGATAACGCAAAAGTCTCTTAAATAATGTCTCCATAGCCGCTGTAAAAACTGAAATTGACTCATCTGGTTTTTGATACTTTGCCCTGATGTCATCCCAAGTATGATCATCTACACTAGCAGACAAAAATTCTTTCTTTAATAATCCTATTAACTCTGACCAATTATTAACTGAACTTTTAACTGACAAAAACCAAGAGAGCGCCGGCTCTTTAAATAAGTCATAAGCTGTTTTAAATAAAATTTCATCTGAGACGTTTCTACAAACTTTTAAATAATCTACTTTTTCAATGAACGAAAGTACGTCTCCAGTACCGTCAAAAGAAACACCCCATTTATAAACAGGTACAGGCTTTATAAAGTCCGGGTCTGATCTAGCCGAAGTATTAGCTGCTGCATGAAACGTTGTGTCATTTAAAGAAATTCTTGTCATATTAGTTTCATTGACCTTATTCTCATGCGCAGTATGAGCCTCAATCAAATCCGCCTCTAATTCTAAACAAGTGGCTTTAGAAATCTGTAAAAATTTTGTCCTATCTGCTTCTTTATCCTTTACTTCCGGAAACCTATTTAAACGCTTATTTATGTGCGCTAGATTTGACTTTATACGAATGAGTTGAGAAATTGAGTACTCAAACTCCTCAAGTTCTTTAACTAAAGTTTTTACAATATCAATATTATCATTAATAGCTTTTACCTCATTATTGAAATTAAACTCCGGATCGACATATTTATTGTCCTCCGTTTCCCTTGCTATAGCTCTACTCAATGTTTTAATTTTCGCATTTCTATCATTCCTAGCCGTTAAAGACCTAATACGCAATTCATAATTTATTTGCTCTACCGTCAAATATCTAAGATCCATTTTATTTAAATCTTCCATGATTAAAATTTTAATTTATTACTAAAATTTACTATCAAAAATCTGTCAAAATCTGTCAAAAATCTTTCGCAATCTCTCTTTAAATAGTCAATATTCTTTCTAAAAATATTCACTCTCAAAAATCTTTTGAAAATCTTTCAGAAATCTTTCAAAAATCTCTCGCAATCTCACTCAAAATTTGCAATATTTTTTCAAAAATACTTGCCCTGTCCGCCACTCTTTTTTAGATTCGGATCGGAACCAAAAACTCCACGATTTATTCTCGCGTACTACTACACCTTTTTTGTTCACCCTGTATATTTCAGAATTTCACAAACTCAAAAAATCTCTCATCTTTCATCAAACTTTAATCCATTCTATATATTTTAGAATTTCATAACCAAAAACCTCTCAACTTTATTTTCTCCTATATATTTTAGAACTAAAATAACTCACTGGCCAAACTTTTCTCTCTTTATTTTACTCTATATATTTCAGAATTAAAATAATCAAAACTATGCACCAAAATGTTTGCTTTTCAAAAAAAATTCTCTCTAACTTTTATTTTTACCCTGTATATTTCAGAATCAAAAATAACCAAAAACTGTACCACTGCGTCCAATACTTTTTTTTATTACGATCCTATATATTTTAGAATTCGAATAAAACTCAAAACTTTACCCTTTTGGTACTCTCAACCTATCCGTGGTTTCTTTTCTCCCTGTATACACCAAACTATTTTTTAAACATTGCACACCTATTGTTTAAATCAAATCAACAACCATATCCAGTTTTGTCTAAATATCTTAAAAATATCTTAAAAATATCTCAAAAAAAATTTTTTTTTTTTTTTTTTTTTTTTTTTTTTACTTTATATTTTTTTCACAAACTTCAAAAATTTAAAAGTTAAACTAGCTTAATCCCACGTTATTTGGGCGCCATTGTGTACCGCGTTTTCCTGTCTAGAATAAGTAAAAACTAAAAAATTATCAGGCGCTGCCCTGGTTACTTATTATAGAAAAGAAAATGTACGGTTGCGATCGGCTAACTGGCATCAGTACGGGCACAGGGGTTCATGGATTAAAAATTATGATAATAAGCTTAGTTTAACACCTTGGGCGCCAGAATCTTGTAAACATACATGTGCTTGGCAGTTTATGTGTTAAGATTCAAACACATAAAAAATAATGTACTAGAATATTAATTATCTTTTACAGCATGTATAAACCTGAAAAATAACTATGATTTGAATAGATTTGTATATCTTGTGTTGATTAGAATTTAAACAAAAACTCAAATATGTGCTGTTACAATGTTTATTTAAAATGACAAGTAGACAACTTTAATTAATCATATTAATTAAAATAAAATTATAAATTACCAAAAGTATGGTGAAAAGACCCCATTGCGAAATATAAAAAAAAATGTGGTGAACTACCCTATTGCAAAAATGTTAAAATATGTATACCAAAATTATTATGGTGAATAACCTAAATAAAAACAGTAATATAAGGTATGTGTTAATAAGTGAAAAATAGTAATCTAGGCGTACGGCCCAAAGTTGCAACTTTGTTTACAAACCAACCTAGAATATTCATAATAAAATAGAGCACCTTAATAAATATTAAAATTTGAGAACTTGGATATTTTACCAAAAATAAATATAGTACACCGCATTTTCATTATTTACACTAAAACTATAAAAACCTGTTAATTAAAGTTGTCCCTGGAACGACCAAATACGTTGTCCCACTCCCTGATGATGTACGTCACTGTGCAGAACATTTCCTTGTCCTTGCCTTGAGAACTCCTTACAAATTTGAACACGTTTGAAACTCAAACGCTTGAGGATCCATTGAAACGTTTGTAAACCTCTTGGCTTAAAAACGGTACTGCAATTTACTGAACATCTTGAAAAATCTTGAAGACTCTTGAAAACTAATGTGGAAAATTGAAGAACACCTCAATGAAAATTGAAGTTAAAGTTGAAATGGAAAGCTTCGCCATCGATACTCGTAAAATTTGAGATAACGGTAACGTTGTAAAATATAAAAGCTTCACCAACAATATTCATAAAATTTGGGATAGAGGTATCGTCAAAACATTCGAAGAACGTTAGAACAGAAATGGAAAAACTTCACCAACAATCTAGAAAGAAAGAACAGCGACTTTAGAACTCAGCCATCGATATGAAAAATCGAAATCCGTAATTAGATTTAAAATAAACTTACCCAGTCCAAAACTGAATTAATTGGAGCAGTAAGTGCTGAATACTAGAATACTCTGCAGCCTGAAGCCTTCATCTGTACGCCTCTAATGAAAATAAAGAAAACAACGTGTTAAACACTTGTAACTTAGGTAACCAAAAAGCGACTTACTTTGAAAGATGAATATTGTGGAATTTCCATTAAAACTGCTTGAACTAATTACGTAGGATTATACTACACTTCATTACAAACTTATTGCAACATTTTTACACAAACATAAACCACGGATGGTTTCACAAAAATCAGATTCTGATTTTACGACCTGAACGCCATTGCTTGTCGTTTTGAAAAAGAACGCCTCTCCCTTCAACTCCGGCAAGGTACAAAACTCCCCCCGTGGCGAAACTTGGAACTACGAACAACAAATCGATTTTGAGGGTAGGCAACACAAAAAACATCTATTCATAATCCCCATAATACTTGAAAATAAAGAAAAAGAATACTCTAAATAAGTTTAAAATGCCTAGCCATACATCTAACAATCGTTTCATATGGTTTAAGAAATGATACGACGAAAATAAACCGACTTGAAGTCATCAGCTGACCATGCAATGCATACTGTATACCTGAATGCGGGTAGAAGTAAAACTAACCTCAAAATTAGGTAAACAATCTTTGATAATGATTTTATCCGACTTCCAGAAGCTTTAGCTGTGATTAAAAAGGTAAGACTAGCTGAAAAACATCAGTAGCTAACTCAAGTACTGAATGTAGTAGATTACTAGACGTTTGTTATTATATTTTAGGCTATCAAAAGTAAACACCAAAAATAAGACAAATTCTGTAATAAAAGAAAAATGACCCAGCAAATGGAATCAAGGACCATCGCAAGACTTCCACAAGACCATACAATAAGTCTGTACTCAATCTTATATGTGCAAATAGAAAGAAATACTAACTTCTGAAAAAATGGTAACATCGTATGATTACGTGACACAGATCAGGTAATCTTTAAAAACAGTGGCAGTCATAACTGCTACACTATAAACAAATTTTTATGCGAAAAACGAGAGCAAAAAGTTTTGCGCAAAAGGTGGGTTGAAAGAACAGTAATTATATACCAAGGTAGAGAAGACATTTTTTATAGCCCAGCGTATTAAATTCCAAGCTGCGTAGCAGCAAGGATTTAAGAGTGCGACGCTATAATAGTCTTCTCTACCATGGTATATTAGTTTTTTCACTACTAGCACTAATTAACTATTTTTATTCAAATAATAAAATAAATTATTAACAGGAATGATATTTCTTTTTTTATAATAATCAAGTAGCCTTGATCAATGACATTTGCTAAAATAAATACTTTGAACTGACGTTTAAAAATTTAGTTTTTCAAATTTCTTTTTTCATAATATCTCATCATAATAGCTAATTATTAATTGGAAATAATTATAATTAATTATATTTAATAAATAGAAAGTTATTTAAAGCTATTTTATGGGGTTTAATTAGTAAAAATTGCACAAAGAACTGAAAAATCTAAAGTGAGAAATCAATTGTTTATAAAATTTACTCCTACTAGGAGAGAAAAAATTATTATTGCTATAGGTAAAGAAAATTGATTTCACAGTCTGAAAACATGATCAATAATGGTATGTTCTAAAGCTAGTAGTGAAAAAAAGTTCTTAAAACTTTTTTCTATTTTGCGACTCTTATAAGCTCATAATCACACGCATTTTGCGTGTTCTTATAGGCCCATAAGAGGTCTCTACTTTTTTTTCTGTTGGGTTGGCAACATACAAAAGCCTATCTCTTGACGTTTTGCGTGCAAATGTCAATGTCGATTTAAAGTTTAATTTTTTACAAAATTTTGTGTTTGGGTTATTTTTTACCGTGTTAAAATTGTGGACTGGTTAATTGTAGTGAAAAAAGAAGAGATGACTGTAAAATATATCAAAATATCATTTGTAAACTGTAATGCCAACACAAAACAAAAATCCCTAAATCAGTCATCAATTTAAATGTAAGTTTTTTAAATTTTAGAGCAAAATAGAAAAAATTTTATAAAGCACTCGTTTCATAACACGTTTTTAGAGTACTAGTATTTTAGAAAACTCGCCGCAAGCGGCTCGTTTTCTAAACTTGTACTCGTGCGCTAAAAACGTATGTTATGAAACTAGTACTTTAATATACTATTACTTTGTCGCTGTACTACATTGTTACAGATTACATTGTTAAATTACTACATGTAGAATAACTCAAAATTTATGACATTTCTGAGATTTAGTCACAGGACTTTCCTGAAGTGCCCGTTTAGCAGTGGTTCCTGGTATGATTTTGTCGACCTTGCCGTTGTATAAATTGTAATCTAGTCTAATACGATCTTCACGATTTATTTAATGAGTCATTAATAACACGGTGCTACAGTCATCCTGAATTTTTTAAGTGACCTAGTGGAGGTTGTAGGTCTGGTGTAGTATAATACGAAATATGAAAGTTGTCTAACACCCTCAAAATTAAAATTTATTGCAAAAAAATCGTTTTTGCGTCTTTTTGGGCACTCATAAATCAGTAACTCAGTCATTGACCGATTTTCAATTTCTCAAACGTTTTGGAAAGGGAAAATACCCCAGGTAGCAAAATAACATGGCATTCACGTAAAAGCCACGTTAATATGTGACATGTGATGTTAAGATTGTAGACACATTTAACAAGAATGTAGCATGGTGGGGATGTCCTAAGTCCGCCCCTAATAACATCACACAATGACATCCCGAAAATAACGTGTTTGTGACATCATAAATCCACATTCCTGCGCTGGTATATCTAATATCGTATGGATGCCGTTACTGGTACTCTAATATTTAAATAAAATCCTAGGATATTAGCTTTTTCTAAATAAAAACCTTAAAAACGCCATTACCCTATAAACAATTTCAGATTTAAAATCAATCAGTAATTGAAACAATCACAGATTGAAACATATAAATTATAAATACGAAATTGCAGATTTATCGGAGAATATTTTACCTTAATCCATGTCCGTGGTCTTGAGAAGCCCGGCAGAGCCTCCTATCCATTGGAAATCGAATAATGTGTATACAATTTCCTTATAATGATTTACTCTATCAACATCATCTTATATCGATTTTTTTGCTTTCAACGTCGGTGAGACGCAAAATAACATGACATTCACGTGAAAGCGTTGGTAAATATTTGTTATTAAATAACTTGGTTGTTACGTCTCACGTGTTACGTTGCAAATGTGATGTTAAATACATGTTATTTTTCAATATTATGTGATGTTATGATTTAGTTTAAAAATACAACCAAAATTGATGTTAATTTCTTGTAACATAACATCACTTGCTACCTGGGACAGGCGATAACTAGGTTTATTTATCGAGCAAACGTAAAAATTCTGACCTTTTTTTCACTTTTTCCAACGTTGACGGTGTTTTTTTTTATTTCGTCAAAAATGTTGCTATTTGCATTAATATACAAAAAGTATGTCGGCGAACCAGTGAAGTGACTGCGCCGGTTCTCGACCAGTTAACAGAAATTTTTGACTTTGAATCCACATAAAAACCTAATAATTTCGTAAAAGACCAATATTATTTCATTTTTTCATTTATTATGTATTTGAGAATAGTAATACATAAACTAATAGGCTTTTTTTAATCCCAGATAAACATAATTAATTAAAATAAAAAAAGTGCCATTTTGGGGGTTCTCGACCACCCCACACAGATCTCGACCACTTGTGTATTGGTTCTCGACCGTTTTTATCAATTTTAAAGTATCTTGTAATTAGAAAAAATACTGAGATTTAAAATGAAGAAACATATTTTTTTCAGAAAATATAAACTTTATTATCACAAAACAAATATTTAATTCATTTCAAAGACATACTATAAATGTATATAACATATTGGTTAACTAACTAGATAATACCTAAGTAAAGACTAATCACAACTTACCACATAAGTAAAAGTAATCACATTGGTTACGAATAGGAAAATTGAATTAGTTAGCTAAGTAAAAAATAAATAAACTATAATTCAAAAAAAAATAATAAAACTGACTAGCTATTAGTCGTGATCAATTACATTGATTACATACTAATACAGCCAGATACCTATTTAGTACCTGGTACAAATAAAAATATAATTCCAAAAATAAAACTTACTAATTATTTGTTTCTGACTAATTACATGCCCATACAAGTAGTTAACAAAGGGTTAACCACAAGTGTAGGTAGATCTATTTGAAAATATTATATATGAAATATTTAGAAGTATATACATTTTACACAATAATGTGTAAAATGTTAAAGTAGGTGTAGAAGTTACCTACTAGTCATCGGTTTACCCTTTGATGCTGTACTGTAATTAACTAAAATAAAACTGGTAGATAGATGATAACAAAATATAACCTAATTACATTCGTTACATTTGTAGTCTTTTCCTGCAGCAATGTAGTAAGGAATATTGCTAAATTTTGTACACTTTTTGTGATACCAGTTATCACAAAAATCACATCCTATGTTTTTTTATCATCATCATCTGTATCACTACTCAATCCTTCATAACACATGGCACATGGTGTCTTAGTTTTATCTGAATCATTTTCTTTGTTATTGTACTTAATTCTTTTACCTTTTTTAAACCGTGGATTTTTAAAAATCTTTCCCTGCTCAGGTTTTTCCCTTAAGGGCCCTAATTCCTTTTTGTTTTGTTTAACAATTTCCTTCTTCTGTTTTTCTTCTTCTTTGTCCTGTTTAGCTTTTTCTCTTGCTTCTTTTTTATTTTGTATTTCGATTTCCTTTCTCTGTTTTTCGTCATCTATCTTTAAATAATATTCTCTCCATTTGGGCGATGATATTGCACTTGGAGGTTTTTCTTGTAGCTTTGGCCTATTGGTGTTGCTGGTTCTTTTAATCGGAGTCGGATACCTAAGATGATTTTCAAAAGCAGTAAATGATCATTTATTTATTTTACTATTGTTAATAACGGGATTATCAGTCTGATCAACTTCTGAAATATTGTTTTGTTCTAGGTTTATTTGACCAGAGGGAATGTTACTAATTTTAATAACATTATCAGTATCATATTCCAGAAGAGCTTCATTTTCAAAAAAAATGTATTTTCATTATTAACTGAATCATTATTATCAATTAGTTTATCTTGAGTAGGATTTTCAGATAATTTATTATTCTTGTCATTAATATTAAATATAATATCCTAACTTTCCAGAGTGTTACTAATAAAAGTATCATTTACAGCATCATTAATAAAGGACGAAGTAAACGTGCTATTAAGAGTAATATCAGGAATAATATCTATTAGACTTTCCACAGTAGTACTATCCTGACTTTCCACAGTGTTAATATCCTGACTTTCCAGATTGTTAATATCCTGACTTTCCACAGACTTACTAATCAAAGTATCATTTACAGCATTATTAATAAAGGACGAAGTAAAAGTGCTATTAAGAGTAATATCAGGAATAATATCTATTAGACTAATTTTATTTGTGGATTGATTCAAAGAGGTTTCGTCAATATCAGTTACCTCTATCATCACATCTGCGATCTCCAAATGATTTTTCCCATTGGAATTATTCCTTTCGTCTAACTAACGACAAAGGCTCTTTTAGAGATTGTTTTTGTATTGTATCTCCGGATTTTCGGAGACCTGCTCTTTTTTTTGGACTAGTTATTTCAAGAACCTTTATTTCATTCAAAATGACATCCACATTTATACCATAAGCCGTCAGATTATCTCTTATCTTATTTATAACTTTTTCAGTTGATTTAAAATCTTGTAGTGTGAATTCAGCAGATTTTCTTTGGCATTTTCCTAACTTTTCTGCTGTGTTTAATACACATTTAGTGTAGTCTGGGTTTAAGGGGTACAATCCACACTTCCGAAATCCTTTTTGTATGTATATTTTTAGTTCCTCTTTATTTGACAAAACTTCATTAAAAATAGAACAAAAATTGACTTTTGTTACAGAACAATTTTCATTTTCTGGTCTGTTTTGCCAATTTCTCACGGTTTTCTTCCAATCTGTCTTCATTGGTTTAAAAACACCCACATCTGCAGGTTGCAAGATATGGGTAGTGTTAGGAGGTAAAGCATATAAAATAATTTGGTTTTCTTCACACCACTGACTTAATGCTAAAGTCATATGAGACTTATGGCCATCAATAAAGACAATTAGTGGTCTTTTAATATTTTGTTCTGATACCCATTTATTGAAGTCATTAGCCATGTATTCGAAAAATAATCTGATGTCATCCAACCTTTGTCTGATTTACCTAAAATCCAGTTACTTGGCATATTATCTACGACAGCTCTAGGTGGCCTGACATATGGTAATACTACCAGAGGAGGTGCTATAACTCCACTTGCATTAAAAATAATTAGCACAGTAACATTTTCCTTGTATTTGCCAAGTTTAATGCTGTAAAGATTTTTAAATCCCCTTGGACCTAGAACTTTGCCTGTTTTTGGACACAAAGAAAATCCGGATTCATCACCATTTAAAATTCTTCTTGGGTCCTCGAAAATATCTAATAAATTATTTTCATTCAAGAAGTCTTTTAATTCTTGAAACCACTTTCTGATGAATTCCTCTGTAACTATAGCCCTTGCCTTATTTATACTCTCAGCTTCCTTTCTGGTTATTTCTGGATTCCTTTTTAAAAAATTCATATACCATGTTTGACCTGGTTTTCCATTTTTAAATAAATTTAGTCCCGAGTCCTTATCAATTTTCGCCACAGTTTCCAATAACATTTCTTTTGTAATAGGAAAACCACATTTAGCTATATTTATAACCCAATCTTTAATTTTTTTTTCTCCCTCAATACTGAGCAACGGTGGAGGCCCTGGAAGCCTTAAATTTTCAGGAACCCTCCCTGAAAGCCTATCAAGAATGGTTGTTTTAGGGACCCCGAATTTTCTGCTAGCTTCTCTAATTTTCATTTTATTTTCCCTTATTTCACGCAAAGCTTCTTTTAAGTTTTCTGTAAAATACTGATAGGGTTTTCTTTGCTTTGTGTTTTTCTTTATTTTAATTTTGTCCTTTTTTTTAAATTGGATTTAAATTTTTCCACTAGAAATATAAATACCCAAGTAATTAGATATGTTATGTTTTAAGGGTTACAATTTAATTAATTAACCAGCTTCAATTAATTAATATGTAGGTAGATAATTAAGGTTATTGATACAGATTACTTAAAAAAACTAAGCGGTCGAGAACTAAATGAGTACAATTCAGTTCTTCGTCCATTCAATACCATATAATAACATGGTGGTCGAGAACGAAATGAGTACAATTTAGTTCTTCGACCACCCAATCTTTAAGTGAAGAATAAATATAATATTATTGTAATATGACGGACGCAAACTAAAATTTAGTTAACATCAATATAAGTCTTAGCAATAAATAAAAAAAATACATTAAATAAATTAGATTAAAAAACTTACGTTAATAAAAAAAAAATTAAAATAATGTTAGTTCTCGACCGCCCGGAAAAATGCTTTTATTTTTAATCTAATTTGCGACCATTAAATATTTAACAAAAATCGTTAAATATATTAAACTTTCTTCAATAAATATTAAATCTCAACCCTTCTTTTACCATGTAAAACAAAGGAAATTGACCTATCATATTCATAAAACGTTTTACTTACTATTTCTCACTGACGCCACCACTATCTTTTTGTTAAAAACGGCACACCCTTTCAGTTTGACTATCTGTCAGATACTACTTGATTTTATTTAAATAGTTCTGCGGGTTGACATAGGGTGAGCCACATATGTAAATTACCAGAAAAGCCGCGAGAATTAATGAAAACTAAAGTGGACGAGAAATATTACAGTGTCCTACTATGATCTTAAGATAAAGAGCAAAATGGTCGAGATCTAACGATGGTCGGCGAACCAGTTAAATGACCCCCACGAGTAAAATGAGCCATTAATATCATAGATAGAAGATAATTGACCAAGTTATTTCAAGAAACAAAGTTTTCGGGGCTGTCACTCGCGCTAGCCAATAATGTTACAATTGTCTTTTAGGTGAACAATGTGACACGTGTTAGATGACACGTGTTAGATATTGGGATTAAGTCGTCGTACAGTCTTAGTCAGGGATATAATGTTTTGGACCTTGTGGGAAAGGAAAGAGAGAGAGAGAGGGAGCGACTCTCCGCGAGACCTAACTTTGAAAAACCAACTTTTTAACTTCGTCGGATACCTTCGGTTTTACTCGGTAGGGCTGCAACGGCTAGTGCGCGAGGAGTGGCTTGCGCGAGTGACAGCGCGAAAACTTTTTTTTTGAAAATGTTTCATAACTTGGTCAATTATCGTCCGATCTTTAATATTAATGGCTCGCGAGGGTACGTACTTTTTGTGTATTATATAGCAACATTTTTGAGGAAATAATGTTCAAAAACACCGTCAAAGTTGGAAAAAGTGAAAAAAAAGTCAAAATTTTTGCATTTTCTCGATAAATAAACATAGTTATTGCATAAATTCCACAAAACAATACATATTGTTCGAAAGGCCTGTATTTTCCCTTTCCAAAACGTTTAAAAATTAAAAATCGGTCAATAATTGACTTTTCACTGATTTATGATTGCCCAAAAAAACGTAAAAACTATTTTTTTACAATAAATTTAAATTTTGAGGGTGTCGGAAAACTTTCAAAAGCCATTTGGTGTTGTACTATACCCGACTTATAACCTCCACTAGGTCACTTGGAAAGTTCAAGTTTTTTTTGTAGCACCGTGTAATGATAGATAGTGTTTTGTCTAAATAGACTCAACATCTTCATACATACATACATACATACATAATTAAGATATTAAATATTAAATTTTAGCTAGATATTTAAAAATCAGAAATATAAAATAAAGTTTATCTTCATTAATATTTTACAGATGTTTTAGTCATATTTACGACATAAACAAGATTATCCATAGTTAAATACATTAAAATACCATTACTGAAAATTTTTGTTTATTTCATTACTGAAAACAAATACAAATGTTTATTTAAAACTGGGTTAAAAATCTCCTAAATGCAAATATAATAGAATATAAGGAAAAAAAAAAAACAGATAATTTGCTGTTTTCGTTAAAGCTTTGAATCACAATACTTTTGTTTAACAGAAAGCTTGTAAATTTCTTCTTCTACTTCTTATTCCCCTTTTTTCTTTTTTCTTCTTAGATAAAAAGGCATTTTAAAATAAAGGTTCTAAAATTAAGGTCCCTAAAACATCTATTTGAAAGGACGACCATTTAATTTATGGAAGACGTACACGTACGCCCCCCATTAGCATCAAAGCCTCCCCCCAACTATATCGAAATCTAAAAGGTTGCATATTTTATGGATTCAAATAAAAAAGTTGCATATTTCACGAAAGGGTGGGTCCTTTTTTTATTTATTTTTTAGACATTAACTTTTTTGTGTCTAAGAAAAAAGTAAGTTGCATATTTTTTCATGGATTCATACAAAAGTTGCATAATTCACCTTTTTCTTTTTTTTTTAAGTCATTAACTTTTTTTTCGGGGGAAAAAAGTGTTTAGGCTAAAAAAGTTGACGTTTTTGACCTTCTCCCTCCACGAAATTTTCTTCGCTACGGCCTTGCCTATATTTGAGATACGCCTTTAAAAGAGTAGCTGCAGGTTACTGTTTTGAGCCTAACTCAATTTAGCAATTTTTTGAGATAAGCCGCTTTTTAAGGAAGGCGACAATATAACTTTACTAAGGACCACTAAGCACGATTCTTTATGCAAATTTAAAGACGGGATGCTGTGATAAATAATATACTACCATTTCTCCTGCCATACGGATGCTTGTGATATTTTTTTGGACAAGTTATTTATATACAAATATGTTTGCTCAAATGTTATTCATTTATCTAACGAAGTGTAGATTTAGAGGCATTTTGGTTAATGACTACAAGATATTAAATTATGTCAATAACTTGACTTGACATGAAAGAAAAATCGCTACATCGGGATTATGCTCTCCTTTGGTTACAACTTCGCTTTTCATCAGGGTTTTCAAATCTTCTTTTAATTTTGTTCCTAGAGCTTCCACAGCTTCTCTGGTAGGTAAGGTTTTCAAGATAACAACAATATCTGCTACATTATGTCCTGTGACCATAGTTCCCTTTTTAAATGAACCAACTTGGCGTACTTCGTCCAACTGGCAAGCGTGGGTAAAAATAGTCATTAATTATGAAAAAAGGTCAAATAATGATTATCTTATACGTAACATGTCTCAAATCTTAAAATAAAAATAGGACTTTTGGACACTTACACAGCCTCTATAACACATGGTGCGTCGGACTTGAAAATAGTCACTTCGTTAATTTATTCCGATTGGTCTAAAAATTTTGTACGAAATTTTTGGTCAATAAATCAAGTTAACTCGTTCTGCATCGAGCCCTAAAAAAGGGTTCTTCTGTCACATACGTGTTAATGTTGAGCTATCGACCTGAAATTTGGAACAGGTTATTTTTAGACAATCTAGAACAAATTTAGGGTTATCCATAAAAATATAATTTTGAAGGACCACCCTAGTGGACCCCTGTATCAATTATTACAGAATAATATATTATATTATAATTTATAGGGGCTGTTTATAGACACTCCTCCTTTAAAATCATAAAACTTATTAAAACTCATTATTTTCAAAATTAAATAATGTTTCTAATCTTACTAAAATATAGTATTTCTATGTAAATACACTACTTACAGCATTTTTTGTTCAGTAATTCTCACGATTTATGATTAAAAGAATCAGCCCATTAGAATATGTATTTTTCTACAATGTATTTTTATAATAAAATTACATATGTGCACGCAATTCTCCTTGATTTAATTAAATTTTCTATGCTTATTGCAATTATTATAACCTTAACACTTTGTACTGATATTTATACCCTAAAATTATAATAATTATACACGGAGAAAAAATCACCTTGCCTTCTTAGATAGATTGGCATACTCGATTCCCATTGTTAAGGGTGTAAAACTTTTATTTCGTTGTTCAGTTTTAATGGACTGCCGTCTATTTAGATTAGATAAAGAAAGAAGTTTTACAGAAAGAGATAAAAGTATAATTATTATTGTTTTAAAATAAAATTATGCATATTTTAGGTAAAAATAACATTTTAGATTATATTTTAAATTACATGAAGGTAAGATATTTGTTTTTTATTTAAGTAAAAAACTATTTATTTTTATAACAGCTATGTGTACAGTAGGTCTAAAGTTTCCTAGAGAACTTATGACCTACTCCTTAATTTGACAGTCATTGATAATACCCCGTTGTGTGTGAAGATTTTGTACTTGTTTTTGTGTTTAATAAGCTGTTTTATGTATTCTTTAATAATTTTGCATATCATGCACATTTGTTGCACTGTGATAAAATCCAAATATAATATTTTTAGGGAATTTTATTTTTGGGTTGGTTTTGACGACCTAAATTTATGTTGCCTAACGTATTGAACTGACTAAAATTTTTGACAAATAAAAAGTTTTATATTCCTAGTGTTGAATGATCCATTACTACTACAAAGTTATGTGAAAGAAGTCGGGAAAATATTATACGCTGCCCAACGAAGTAATAACTCTTCTCTCTAGAATAGGCATTTCAATTGTAAAAACTGACAAAAACGTAGCCAACATATACATTTGTCTGTCTTACTCGCACAGCTTTGTTCTAACAGAGACAACTATAACAGTTACTGGTAATTGTTATTGTGAATGCCTGAATATACCTACTATTTGTTTACAAACAAACCGAGATATCGGGGATACTTTATATTAACGGTATGCGTATTCTAGAGATAAGAGTTCTTAGTTCGTTGAAGCTGCCTTACTACTACTACTACTGCATAGTTTAACACAGTTCATAATATGAAAAAGAAGTCAAGGAAACGACTTCTTTTTCATATTATGAACTGTGTTAAACTATGCAGTAGTAGTAGAGCATTAACTACTGGAACACAAAATGTTTTGTCAATAAGATTGCTAATTAAAGCTGAAAAACGAACTATAAGTGTCCCATCCGTAACATGCATGGAAATACCCATGTGCTGATTCTTATAAAGATTGCCAAAAAACTAGAAAAATTATTAGAATTATAAAATATTAAATAAATAAAATAATATGTTTAATAGTAATTGATTTTTTGTTTGTGGGGGCAGGGGGGTCTAAAATCACCTAATAAAGTGTGACGTATTTTATGGACGACCCCTTACAAGGTCGCAGCACTTGAGTTACTTTCAGAAAATTGTACTCAAGTCGAGTACAATTTTCTAAAAATCTGTTAGTGTAAAAGTAAAATCCTAATCACAGTAACTCTCCATAATTCCTTCGTAAAAACAAATATATAGCATTTACTAAACCAAACTAGTCTTCCAAAGTATTAAATCTGAGCCTGCTACGATTTTTTGAAGTCGTTTTTTCGAGAAAACATACTAGCTATTTTTTTTTACATTAAAACTGATTACACAGGAGTGTTCAGTGTCCTCGAAAATGGGTTATTACCAAATTTGGCTAAAAAAATCCAATCGGCTATTTTTTTATGGGCGAAATAAGTTTTTGTTTAGACTGTGATAAACACTGTTATTTTTGTTTGGACTCTGAAATAAATAGATAATAAATAAATACATAAATAAAATTAAATAACTCATTATTGAAGTTGAAGTTGAACTTTAGGATTTATGGTTCATTTTTTTACCTTAGAATTAAATATGCGCATAGCCGACGCCGACAAATATTATGTGCCGCAACCGCCGATAAAAATAATAAACTTGAAAATAAATAAACAAGTCAATACAACTTCCACGAAATTATTTTATTCAAAATAACAATATTTATTTATTATTTATTCATTATTTATTTATTATTTATTTATTATTTATTTATTATTTATTTATTATTTATTTATTATTTATTTATTATTTATTTATTATTTATTTATTATTTTTTTATTATTTATTTATTCAGGCTTATTTTTTTTTTTAATAAAAGCGCTAAAGAAATAACTATAAATTAAACTAATTAATAAACTTTTTGTCAAAATATTTCTCTTCGGGGGTGATTTGGTTAAAAAAAAACAAAACGTTTCCCAAGGCTTATGCAAATTTGCTAAATCACATCACACTTGAATGTAAAATTTGACCCACTAAAATACCACCTTAACTAAATCACAAATAACCAATTATTAAAGAGACAAAATAATAAATTCTGGTGTTTTCTATTAATCCTCCATTCGCTTGCATACACTTTTCGTAGCGTCTCCTACTATTACTATAAACTTTTCTTAGATGTTGCGGTGTACTTTCATTACAGGCAAATCTTAAGTTCTAAATAAATTGGGCCCCTCCTCGAGGGGTCAGTTGACGACCAAAAAAAAAAAAATTCAACCAGCATTAATTACCGCAAGTTTAAAAAATAACTAAAAAAGGGTGGGCTACATAAAAAAAACTCCCTATAAGCCCTATTTGTCTATTTTCTATTTTTATTAAGGGGAAATGAATATAGCAAAAGGTTACAAATTAATATTTAATCATAAACTTAAAATTTAAAAATAAGTTTTTTAATATTATTAATTATTTAGTTTTAACTTAAAATATGTCCTTAAAGCTATAAAACAACTTTAAAGTACATATTTTATCACATTATCGTTTCTTAACACGACCATTGCACAAAAAGTGCACAAAACTGTTTGACAGAGACTGTGACTGACATCCAACAAAAATAACAGTATAAACAAAAACTTATTTTTCCCATAAAAAGGTAGCCGATTGGATTTTTTTAGCCTAATTTGGTACTAACCCATTTTCCAGGACGCTAAACACTCATGTGTAATCAGTTTTAATGTAAAAAAAAATCGTTACTTTCAAAAACAATAGTAATCTTTCCCTCGTAGAACTTGACTTTTTCTAAAAATTTCAAGTCGATCGGATTATTCGTTCTTGAGTTATCGTGTTTACAAAAATCGTGACATCAGACGGACCGACGGACGGACGGACATTTCAAAAAAAAGTTTATTTTTTTTTATGAAACAAATTATATCCAAAACTTTTTGTCTAGGACGATTTTTGAAAAAATTTTAAAATTCGAAACTACCGTATAATATTATTCTAGCGTTGGCGCTGTGATTCACCTGAATAATATAATAACAATTAACAATGGAGCTCTCTACAACTAGAATTATGAAACAAAAGACGTCTACCCTATCTCTATCTCATTTGTGCTACACTTTCCAGCCAACCAAATAAATACTGTATTTGTTTTTCATACAACAAATACAGTATTTATTTGGTTGGCCGGAAAGTGTAGCAGTGAGCGGCACGTACGAACGTAGCTAATGTGAATCTGTAGAATAAGATAATTCTACTAAAATTTAGATGGCGCCAGTAATTTCTTTAATAATGCACTTTTAGCCCGGCCAAGTAAATATTGTATTTGTTCAACAAAGAACAAATACAGAATTTGTTTGGTTGGGTGGAAGTGGGAGTGCATGTATGTCTTCTATCCTTTTTGGGTAGTACTTTTGTCCCTGTCTAATCTAATGGGAGAATTCTCCATTAACAACGCACAAAATTATAGACTTTCATTTATATTTTGGTTCGGTGTACGTAACCTTTAAAGGACAAAGCTTCCCAGAAGGAAATTCTTTATGTAGTAAAATATAATGCGTAATTTTGATTGTCAGAAATTTTAAAATTCTCAGCCGGTACAATGATGCAGTTTAATTTAATTAGCAACAGTAAAAGAATGAAAATAACGCCATAATTCAAGCGTATCTCCCCTCTATCGAAAATATTGTAATATTTTTTAAAACAGTCCCTTGAAGTTTAACAGGGCCGTAACCAGAAAAAAATTCTAGAGGGGCTCAGGCTGAGCCGCTCAGCCTCCAGGGCGTAACGGAATAAAAGCCTTTACCATTTCTTAGTTTGCAATATTTTAATGTGTTATAAATTTTTGCCATACGTGAGTTACCTCTAATTTTTAGTCAAGTTAGCGCAGCGTGATTTTAACTTTAAAAATAATTTTTGAAGCTTATTATTTTAAGAAAACGAGTCTGTGATTACATTCAGGGGCGTTCAGTAAGGCTACCCCCAATCTCACTCCCACAAAATTAACCAGTAGGCATCTTTAGCAAACAACTCGGCAATTTTTGTTAAGACTGGTTATCATTTTGGGAAGAAAAATATTTTTTTTGGCGGTGATAACCTTTTTTTATTCAATTCTTCTACCTAGGCTCACAAACCAAGGCCAGGGGAGAGTAGCCCCCTCGACATCGCTAATTACGCCCCTGGAAATAATGGGCAATGCAGTACTACTTCTTTTTGTTGCATATTTCGAATATTTTCGACCATGCACAGGATGCGTATAAAACTTTATAATAAGGATTAACCTGAGATAAAACAGTGAAGTAGACATTTTTCATACTACCAACAAAATATTTAGTTTATTTTGTAATTCCCTAAGTGTGAAGCAGCTGCTGATCCGAATCCCAGATATCGAACTTTCTTTTCATAATATTCTGTAACAAAACAAAAATAAATAAAAAAATTTGAAAAAAATTATCTAAAGATTTTTTTATTCGATTGAATCTAAAAGCGACACTTTTTGTTCATGTTTTACGGGCGAAAAGTAGAAATTTGTGGCTCTAGGGCCAAAAAGTTTTTTATCCAATACATACAGATAACGAGACAATTACCAGCTTTATTTTAAAAAGATAAACTCAGTAATAACCCCCGCGTGGCTTTTACGTTATTGAGTGGATAATTATTTATTTTATCCACTCAATTGTCACTTGTCAAATTATTTTCTTGTAAATGTCATTAAAATTTTTAATAAAAATACGAATTCCTAAGCTATTTATTGGATAAAACCTTGTATGGCACTCATGGGTAAACCGATATTGCCCTCTCGAAAATTAACCTGCTAACCAGGTTAATTTTCTCATGGGCAATATCTTACTTTACCCACTAGTACCATAAATAACTATTTCGCCCGCTAACTAAAACTTGTTATTTTTAAGCTTTTTAAAAGAAGATGCTTTACCTTTACTGTAATATTTATAAAGAAATATCACCTTTTTGACCAGATACAGTTATTATAATCATTTCATACAAAGTAAAAAATTTTCCATAACATAACCTCAAAATATATGTCAACTGATTAATCTGTATTCACCCACTAAAAGAAATTAAAAACACAAAATTTCAATTGTAAAATCACTTTCAATATTTATAATATTCATAGAACGGTTTCACAAGTATTATTTTCACAACAGACACATTTTAACAGAAATTAATCACCAAGATATAGCTTTTTTAATTTGAAAATGAAATCGCAAGCAAAAGAAACGATTCAATTGTTTTTGTAGCGATTTGATTGGACAGCAATTTGTCATGGACTTTTGGTATGGATAAGTAATAAGACAGCAAAAATAAATATTTTTAACACTTTAAATTAGGTATATTTTAATAATTTATTATAATTAGTAACAATCGAACAAAAAATATTGTATAATACACGGGAAAAAAGTTAAATTTCGACTTCGTAGGTTTATTACCCTCGGGCCGGCCTTATCGGCCGGCCCTCGGCTTCTAAAAACCTACTCAATCGAAAAATTTAACTTTTCCCCCTTGTATTATAAATAACTATTATATTATAAATATTTTTTATTTATTTATTTATTTTTATTAGATTTGATACAGTACAGAGTCATGTATTAATATTCCTATGACCACCTATGAAAAGGACAAATTTTACACGATTTAGAGAGTAAGAAGAGGTTATATTTTGTACGCGTGCGAAATAATATCATTACGTACATTTTTATGTATCTGTATATAAATGTTTTCCATTTTACCACTTTTTTTATTATTTACGATAATTCTGAATCATAAATCGTTTTGATGAGAACAACAATTTGAATGAACAAAACCTAATTAATTTTAACTACCCAAGTCTAATATAAGAAAACAAATAAAAGTAACCAAGGTAAACTTAAATTAGATTATCAAGGTTGACGCATACACATTCGGGAATTTTAGCAAAACTGCAGCTAAATTATTTATATTTCTGTAAAGTACTGGTGTTTTTTTAATAGTTACTTAATTTTAATCAATATAATAATTTTAAATAATGATAATTTTGTTTATCTTTATTTACAGAAAACAATATTTATTTTAAATAAATTTAATTTTGCCAAAAAAGTTGTTTTTTCCGCTGGAAAAAAACTGCGGGCATAAAAAATTTAAATCTAATTAATAGAGGTTATTCTGGAGGGCAACCCGAAACCGCAGTCTACCAATATTATCCTGTACGATGATTGAAAAATAGATTGATGGAATATTTAATAATAATTTTAATTAAAATTTAAAATTCCTGTCCTTAGAAAAACTTTGTATAAATATTCTCGTAAACCGCACTGAAAAACAAATCAAGCCCAAAAATTAAAAACTTGTTCTCTATTTTTCCTGGTGTATAATTCTCCAATATCAATTATCAATTAAAAAAAAGCGTATGCCTCGATGTATGGTATACAGGGTGAACGAACCCAGAGTTAAGGACCATTAACCCTATCTAGAATATCCGAGCAACTTGATCCCCTCGCTGCGAAATTCCCCCACTAGCGCGTCACTTTGGCAAAATTACAGGTGAATTGACCGTTAGGGTTGTCCAGATTTTTAAAATTTTTAAACTTTGGAAAAATTTATATACTTAATAAATTAAAAAAAAAACATTTTGTTTAGGTCATCTTAAATTTCAAGAAATGTACCAAGACCTTAAACCATGGCTCCCACACCCCGCCCTCAGAGCCGAATGCTTCAAGCGGACCCTTCTCCATCCAAAGTAAATATAAGTATTGACTAAAAAGAGAAAGCAAAAAATACAGTTTATAAAAATTAAAATTTAAATATTAAAATCTGGATTTTTTATGAGTGGCTTTAAATATCAAAATCGGTATAATCGGTAAATCGGTAATCTTTTCTTTTTTTAATACAGAACATTTAGAATAAAATTAATTTCACAAAAAAATCCGCAAAAATTTCACATAATTTTTTCCTACGATCTATTTAGTGCTTATTTTCTAGTAGAATTTCTACCCGTTGCCATGACAGCAGTCGGAAAGTGTCAATCAGCTGATTTTTCATATCAGCTCTCAGAGAACAAGTGAACGTCAAACACAACACGTCAAATAAATAAAATTAATTAATTAAGACAATTTTTGCATTTTTTAAATGTTTAGGTGTTAGGTTGTAGGAAAATTAGTATACGCACCTCTACGCACAACAATTTCAGTGCACTTCGAGTGTTTTTTTTACTCGGCTCCGCCTTGTAATATACGTATATACTATTAAATTTAATAGTATATTAAGCACCGAGTAGGTGAACCTAGTTTTCAGTGAACAAGGGTGCTTATTTTTTTACATGCGGAGCCGAGTAAAAAAAAGCACTCGAAGTGCACTGAAATGGGCGTGCGTCGAGGTGCGTATACTATTTTTCCTACAACCTGACACCTAAACATTAAAAAAATAAAAAATTATCTAATTAATTAATTTTATTTATTTGATGTTTTTATACGTCTGACTTTAATTTCCCAGTTCATTTTATTTCAACAGAATGTATAAACACTCGCTTCTGCTCCGCATATAGTTTTATTTAGAACTTGATTTTAAGGTGCTTTAAGCTTTATGAAGTTTAGAAAATATATATGTATACTTAAAGAGTAGGTATATAAATTGAACGTCCGCAAAGTATAAAAATTTCTAAATGAACTAGTAGGTAGTTTACGGTATACCGCTGTACAAAGAGTATTTTTTATTCGATTGTAAATAGTAGTTTATGGTAGATAAATAAATTTGTATTTTTGACAACAAATTTGAGGTTAGAGTTCGAATATCATCAGTTTTAATGTCAATCAACTAACCAAAGACTATTTTACTTTTCGTACTACTTAGTATGAACAATCAAACTTCGTACAGATTTCTTATACAAAAAGTGGCACTTTTAGATAAAATCGAATTAAAAATTATTAGCAGATCTCTCCTGGCGATTCTTGTAGTAGTCTAATAGTTATTTATGGTACTAGTGTGTAAAGTAAGATATTGCCTATGAGAAAATTAACCTGCGAGACGTCAGCCAAGCAGGTTAATTTTCGAGAGGGCAATATCGGTTTACCCATGAGTGCCATACAAAGTTTTATCCAATAAATAGCTTAGGAATTCATATTTTTATTAAAAATTTTAATGACATTTACAAGAAAATAATTTGACAAGTGACAGTTGATAGGTAAAATAAATAATTATCCACTCAATAAAGTAAAAGCCATGCGGGGGTTATTATTGAGTTTATCTATTTAAAATAAAGCTGGTAATTGTCTTATTATCTGTATGTATTGGATAAAAGTTATTTATTCTTTTTTGAGTATAATCTCAGTAAGTTTATTTAATCAATTTAATTTATTTGCGAATTAGTAGCACTTCTACCACCATCTTTCAAATTTATAAATCTACTTCAATCCTTCAAATTTTCTAAAATGTGGACAGCCCTATTGACCATTAGATTTTTTCGCGGCCTAGACCAGTTCGTCAAAGCTAACGTCGCAAAAAGACTGAAAAAAGGCTGAAAAAACTGCCGATCTGGTGGCGGCGAAAACCCGTTTGATATTTTGTTCAATTGTGTACGCGTATGTTTACTACCAGATAATGCAACGAACCTTTTTCTATTTTCTACTGCTAAATTTTACAAATTTTTAGTAGCCAGTCGTCTACAGACCTCACAACACACAGAAAAATTAAATTCTATTATTTAGCAATTTTTGCTTAAATGTTTAGCAGTATTAAACAGTTTAAAAGATTAACAGTTTTTAAACTGCATTTAACATACCTATTTAGCGATCAATGCCAAAATATTTAGCAATATAATCGAAAAAATATAAAAGTAAAATTTGAAAAAATTACAGAAAATAATAAAATTAACAAGCGGCGAAGATATGTAATGCTCGTATTCCATTATATACTATTCACAGTAAATGGTATATTGCATTTTTACAAATATTTGAAAAGAAAATTGTCAAAAATAAATAAATAAATTAAAAAAAACTTTAAAACATTTTTTAAAGTTAGTTTGTGTTAAGTCATCATTTGACTTTTGTGGCAAGTTAGATTTATGTGGTATAATTTTTAGGTGTAGTACTTTTTTTTAAATTCTAATTGTACCAAGAAGAGTGTACCGTCAACGGGGGTGAAACCGGTCAAAATTTTCTGTTTTTTGTTTTTTTTTTCGGTTTTCTTACAAAAATAAAAAAAAGGTTGAAGTTTCGAGCATTTATAACAGTGTTCACAAAAAAAAAAACTTGAATGACAAAGAAAGCTCATTTAGACCAATTAGTTAGTGATCGATTTTACCCCACCATTTCCCACTTTTTATAAAAATGTAAATAAAAATTACGCAATGTTAAAAAACTAAAAACTTTTTACTACTAGGGACAGATAATAGTTAAACTCAAATTTACTTAACAAGTTAGCTCAGCTCTTTTCTGTGACTCTGCACAAGCAAACGTTTCCACAAGTTTCTAAAAACTACTTTTTTTACACCTCTAAAACAACCTACGTATCTCGACAGATAGACAAAATAATCCTTCGTCGTGCCTGTTCTCGTAAAGACTGATATTTCCTGCAGTAACTTGTCGACTTTCACCGCGTGCTGACTGCTGTATACTACCAGTACTAAAAATATTAGCCAAAATATACGTGATGATTGGTTCACCCCTGCTCATCGGTTTTACCCCGGTTGACGGTACCTAAATATTTACAAAATCGGCCCTGAACAATAATTCGTATTATACCAATTATTATTATTATTTACGATTCGTATATCCGTCATTTTTTGATAAAATCAATAAAAAAACTCATTTATTAAAAAAAAAACATATGTGTATTGGGGCAAACACACATAAAATTAAAAAGCGATTTAATTCAAATTTGTGGAAGTCGCATGCACTGCAAGGGGTAAAATATTGGTATTGTCAAGTAATTATTTTTGAAATTGCGTGTTGTTTAATTACTTTGTGAATAATTAAAACAGTAAATTTATGCCTTTTTACTTCTTAAGATATGGGTTAACTTTAAAGTTAATTTAATTATTTTTATGTAGATATTAAAAAAATATCCTTGGTTCTATTTTTTGCCAATATGGTCTGTTTTATCAAGCAACAGAGTAAATTAAAAATCGCACAGTGAATATTTTCAAAACAGATTCGAATATTGGATATGCGAATATACTGCGTAGTTTATTTTATAAAACATAACTATATTCTATACACAAACATATACTATTCAAACCTGTTGTAAAAATATTCACTGTGCGATTTTTAATTTACTATCTTGCTTGATGAAACAGACCATAGGGCACTATGCAGAAAAAGTTATTGAAATACATCGACTAAACTGGAACCTTAAATATGCTACATTTATGTGATTAACAGCGGCAGACTGGCCAGATGCGGCCCGCTGGCCCCACCCGAATTTAACTAAACTATAGGGGCCCGGGCCCCTCTTTGGAAACGTATTATTTATAATTATTTTTATTAATCGTGAAAGTATATTTCCTAGCATAGGGCCCTCATTAGAAAGAAATTGGGAGGGCCCGCATGAAAAATTAACGATGCAGTATTGGTTTTATAACAAGGTCTCTTATGTTTTTTGAATGATCAAAGAAAATAACAACAAGGTCCTTTTTTTTATTCACAGAAAGAGTAGAATTATTTCATTACCGGGCCCCCAATTGGCCGTTTCACGGTCCTCCTTTGAAGGTTTCGCGACCCCTTTGGAAATTTTGGCCCGTTTTGACCGTTTCGCGGACCTCCCTTTGGCAATTTCGTGGGCCAGAGGACTTTTTCAGCTCCAAAAATGTGGCATTGGGGGTATTTTTTTAAATAGAAAGTGGGGTCGTATGATACATTGTTTTAAAGCTTATAAAATTCTCTATTTAACCATATATTTTTAATTTTTTTCAACATGTTTTTTAAGGTTTTAATTTTTCAATTTTCTTTTTTGCTAAAAAATAAGATTTTTTAAGATTTTTTATTGTAAATTTTTATCTATATCCATCATAATTAGTTTATAAAAGTAAATTTACGTTTTTGCAGCTTAAAATAATTTTTTTTCAAAAATTGTTAGATTTTTTTAAATAAATTTTGACGAAAATACCCATTTTCAACCCTATTTTAAACCCCCAAAAAATGCTCGAAAACAATTAAATTTATGCTGAAATAGAGAATTTTATAAGCTTTAAAATGATGTATCACACGGTGCTTAAAAAAGATTCCCCCTAAGAGAGTTACGACCCTTTAAAATTCTAAAAACAAGGTTTTTGGTTAATAATTCTGGTACCCTGTAACGACATAAATCGTCACTTTGTAATATAGCAAGGGTTAATTAAACTATTCGTTTACTTACGTTATAATTTATGTTTATTTTGTATATAAATAGTTACGTACGTACAGAACTATTTTGTATCTGGGACTATTTTGTAGCAGGAACTGAATTCTAACCATATGAGTCTCTATTCCATAGTTCTACCTGAAAATAACATAAAGAAAACATAATTAGAATATGATTTTTAATAATAAAGAATCATATGACTTATTTCTCTATAGTGCATTTGTCTATGGACTTACCTGGTTTTTATATGTTTCAGAGTCTATTGAGGGTTGGATTTCACTGGCTTTCATCTGTAGCTTGTTTCTCCTGGAAAATTTCGTATGTTTATTTCTTCGGGATAATCCAGAATTTGTTGAAAATAGTTTGCTGGAACTGCTCACTTAGATTCAGTATTTTGTTTATACTTAGTTCACAGGACACTTAGTATTCTGTTCGTATTTTTATTAGTTTTGCTGATAAACAATAAGTATTGTTTATATTTGTTTCTTAGAGTAATATTTTGAGGTTAGATATCACTAATACAGATTTATTAGGAAACATTCTTTTAATTAGTTATTATTTTTGGTGTCGTTTCAGTTACCTTTATTAGGAATCCTATACGGTAAAACTGTAGTTGATAATGACTTGCATAGATGTCGCTAATAGTTCAGAAATAGGATTTTATTCACCTGAAGGGTTCATACCGGTTGATAAGGTCGATTTTCGCTCTTTCTTGATGAACTCTGTACAATGGTGGTCTCATTTTGACGAGTGTTTATTTTCTGTAATCATCGAAGTAATCCTTCATGTATTTTTATTTAAAGTTAGTGAAAATGAATATTTAAACAATGCGGAAGATATTATAACTGATATTTTATACAATTACGCACTTATATCGTTTCGATGGACATCGAAGACTTAGAATGAGACGTAAGTTAAGTTTTTTTGTTTCTTAGAATATTTCTGAGATATAATTATTGTTTTAGCACCATTAATTAAGCACCATAAAGCACCATTATTACTACATTAATTAATTACCATTAATATGGAATTACATTAATTTGGGTTGAAGTTTATTTTGGTATATTTGATATACAAGTTCTCCGCATGGAGTGATGTTCTGTTGGAACATGGTTCTGTATTTTTCGGCATAGATAAATTCTATATGACCGTCTAGCAGACAATTTTATATTGGACATAATTTTCAAAAGCATATTTAATCCCGGACAACATTTTCAATCGTACATTTTATCCTGGAAGATAATTTTTCCAAAGTAGATGGGACAGCCTATATTTTTTTTTCTTTCATTTGAGAAATGAATTCATCAGCATAGGGGAGACTTGCACAGATGAAGACGATGGAATTCATACCTCATGGATTTTGCAGAAACCAGCTAAGTACTCATTCTGAAAACTTTTGAAAGCAATATTTCATATTTTTAAATTCTTTTATTTCAATATTCTTATAACTGTAAACTTTATCAGATCTGATATAGTATTGATTAATACTATATGCCCTTCTGGCTTTTGTTCATTTTTAGGTACTTATTTTTTTTAAAACATTTAATCTCATTTATTAATTATTAAATATCATACTTTTGATTAAATGATTTCTAATTTAAGCATGACTTTTATACACTGCAAGAAATGATTGTTGTTTACATACATTTCTTGGTGCTTGCTGAACTTCATGTTTTCTTTATACATTTAAGTCGAATGATTTCTGAATTTAGTAATTTTTATTAAGATTTCTTTAATTATATCTTAATATAATTACACATATTTTTTATATATATTAATACATTACTTGATGTGCTTTCATTAAGTTTATTTATAATAAATTTCTCAAATGAATTATCTTATTTTATTTAGGGGTTATATTTTCTCAAACTGAAAAGCTTAAGTATTTACACTAGGTTGTTACTTACCTAAAGGAGTAAAAGCTAAAGTAACTGGCGCCCCTAACAACATTAATCAATTCTTTCTATTTTTCCCTTGCCCATACCCATTGCTCCGCTGTCAAAACTAGCCGTTGGCAGTGAACGTATTAATTACGGTACACTAATATTGGCGCCCAAGAACGTGGTATTTGGATAGATAGAACACTTGTTTTTTTTAATTTTACTCCATTTTTCTCAGTGTATTTTTTATAAAAATCTAAAGCTTATTTTTTTCAGTGTAACTTAAAGTTCATTTTGAGAAAAACTACATATAACTGTTGAATAAAATAATTTTTGTTGAAAATTAAGTCAAATTAGAGTTAATCTGATAAGATATATCAGATATGTGTTTTTTATGTTTATTCTGAATTTTATGGAATAACATGGAATAGAGAAATTTTGGTGTGGGTTCAGTTTTTCTAGAAATAATCTTTTATTCAATAGAAATAAATAGATAATAGGGTATTTATTTATGCGAAGGATATGAATAAATATTAGCTAATTTTGTAGTTTTGGAGACTATTTATAATTATTAATTTGTCCAATTGAGATAAATAATAATTTAGTATTTTTTTGACATATTTGGGAAATTTTCCAAAGTATGCAAAAACTTTGTTGAACAGTGTACACAAAAAAAAAATAATTTGTGGTACAGTATAAATATTTTATTAATAAAATAAATATTTTGAGTAAATTAAATTTAAATTTTGAAAATAAATATTCAAAATGGACGATTTAGATAAAATGGAAATTAGATTTTTGACTGCAGAAATGGTAAATTATGAACTTCGTATAAGACATTTAACAGCAAAAAATAATAGAGCATCTAGAATTAAAGTTTTAGGTAGAGCCATAGCTAGGGAAGATCCTAAAGTAAAATATGTAGATCCGACTTTTAATTTTAACAGTGAAGTGGAAAATATTAATAGAATTTTAGATAGTATATCTTCAGAAATTGTAGAATATCATGGTGATTATAGTTTAGCTGATTTAAGAAAATTAAAAACTTATTTAGTACATGTAACAAATCGTCTGCAACGTTTTCCTGAAGTAGAAGAAAATAAAGTTAGACGTATTCAATTTTTAGAAATAACTAAAGCAACTTGTTTAGAAATAGAAGCAGATATTTTAGATCTTTATGAAAAATCTGGTAAAAATTCAGATCTTACTCAAGTAAATAATAATATTTCATTACATAATAGTACACAGTTTAGTCCTAATGTTTCTAGTAAAAAAGATAATGATTATTTAAAATCAGTACCAGTTTATAAATGGAATATTAATTTTGATGGAAAGTCTAATGTTTTAAATTTTATTGAGCAAGTTGAATATATGAAAATAAGTAGAAATGTTACAGACGAAATGTTATTTAAATCCGCATATGACTTATTCAAAGAACCAGCATTGTCATGGTTTCTCTCAATTAAAGATAATTTAAATTCGTGGTCTCAAATAATTCAAGCATTAAAAAAAGATTTTCTTCCGGCTAACATAGATGATAGAACATGGGATGATATCCGTTCTAGATATCAAAATCCCGATGAATCTATCGCAATTTTTATAGGTGCTATGGAAACCTTGTTTAAACGTTTAATTCATGCTGCAAGTTTATATACTAGACTTAAGACGATTAGAGAAAGAATATTACCACATTATTTTACACCATTATCACTTATAGAAATAAATGATTTAGAAGATTTAAAAGACAGTTGTAAAAGAATAGATGAAGCTTATCAATTAAAACAAAAGAGCATAGCAGGTAAAAGTGTGGCAAAAAATAAAGCAGTTAATAAAGTAAATGTCCTAAGTTCGGATATAAATCAAAATTTTAGTAGTAAATGTAATTGTAGTCATAATACCACAGTGTCCAAACTTACCCCATCTTCCTCTACTCGTCAAAGTTCAGTATGTAATAGTAGTCAAGTTTCTCAAATTAGTCAAAGTACCAATCAAAGCTTTAATAATACACAGAATAGTAGTAATAGTAGTAATAATAAAAGTAGACAAGTAATTTGTTATAACTGTAACCAACCAAATCATATTTTTAGCAAATGTTTAGCTAAAAGAACAAAGTTTTGTTATAAATGTGGATATAAAGATGTAGTTTTTAAAAATTGCCCTTCCTGTACAAAAAAACTAAATAGGAAAGTGGATGATTTTAGTCGGCATTCACTTAATAAAAAGGCTAAAAATAATAATGACAGTCAGGTAAAAAAGGATAACAAAACTACTTTTTGTAAAAACATTTATTATAATAAAAGTAATATCAATTCTTTACAAAAATCAAGTGTAACAGAAACAAATAAACGCTTTTATTTGAATGAATGGAAAGATTGGTTGGATAAAGTTAAAAATTTTTATAAACCGTATAGTTTGTCTGTAATTAATAAAAGTTCTTTTATTAAATTACCTAAAGATAACCGTCCATATATTAAAGTAAATATTTTTGATAAAAATATAACAGCTTTGATTGATACAGGTGCAAATTGTTCAGTGGCTGGTGGTCACGCGATTAAAATTTTAGAAAAATTTAATTTAAAAATTGATAAATGTCTTATACCGCATGTTACTACAGCTGATAAATCTAAACAGTTAGTAACTGGTGTTGTTTATTTACCTATTAAAGTAGATAATGAAGTTAAGATTTTACAAGTCTTGGTTGTTCCTTCTTTGGAAACAAATTTTATTTTTGGTGTGAATTTTTTACAATTGTTTTCTATGACTCTGGATTTTTCTGATGAATCTTGGAATAATAAAATTAATAATTTGAATGTGATCAGTAATAACAGTGATAGTCAGGATATAAATAAAGATAATTCAGTAGGCTTATGTGACTTGACAGACGAACAGAAAAAGATAGCAGATAAATTTGTTAGTTTATTTAAAGAATTATATAGCGAAAAAATAGGTAGAACAAATTTAATAGAACATGATATAGATACAGGAAATAATAAACCTTTTAAAATGCGTCAATATCCTTTGTCACCTTATTTAATAGAAATTTTACATAAAGAGTTAGATAAAATGTTAAAAGATGATATAGTTTCACCATCTTATTCTGATTTTAATTCACCAGTTTTATTAGTAAAAAAAGCTAATGGTACATACCGTTTTTGTTTTGATGGACGTAAATTAAATTCTATTACAAAAGGTGATTCACATCCTTTACCAAGGATAGACTCCATTTTAAGTTTATTAGGCGATGCAAAATATATATCAAGTATAGATTTAAAAAATGCTTTTTGGCAGATTCCACTTACAAAAACTGCTAAAGAAAAAACTGCATTTTCCGTACCTGGTAGGGGACTATTTGAATTTAATGTAATGTGTTATGGACTCAAAAATGGAACACAAAGTCAGCAAAGATTAATGGATAAACTTTTTCCTTTCTCCTTTTATCCAAATATATTTGTTTATATTGACGACATTATAATAGTATCAAAAACTTTTGAGGAACATATTAAATTACTTCAAATAGTACATGAAAAATTAAAATCTGCTAATCTTACAATAAATTTTGAAAAAAGTAATTTTTTTAGAAAATCACTTAAGTATTTAGGTTTTGTAATTGATAATTTTGGTTTAAGAACCGATCCGCAAAAAGTAGAAGCAATAATAAACTATCCTAGACCAACAAATAGTACAGAAATAAAACGATTTTTAGGTGTAGCTTCGTGGTATCGTAGATTTGTTAGGAATTTTTCAACAATTGTTAGTCCATTAAATTCACTTTTAAAGGGCAAAGGTAAAAAACAAGCCATTAGTTGGAATACTGATGCAGAAAAAGCTTTTTTATTGTTGAAGGAATCTTTAATAAATGCTCCAGCTTTAGCAAGTCCCAATTTTTCTTTACCATTTGTTATACAATGTGATGCTTCTTTAGTTGGCCTCGGTTCCATATTAACACAAACGCAAGATGGTCAAGAAAAAGTAATAGCTTATGCTAGTAGAGCTTTAACACGTAGTGAAATAAAATATTCTGTAGGTGAAAAGGAATGTTTAGCTGTTTTGTTTGCTATAGATAGGTTTAGACCATATATTGAAGGTGTTAAATTCACAGTAATTACAGATCATTCTTCATTAAAATATTTGAGTAATATGAAAGATCCCTCTGGTCGCTTGGCTAGATGGTCATTAAAATTACAGCAATATGATATGGATATTGTATATCGTAGAGGTAAATTAAATGTAGTAGCTGATGGGTTATCCAGAGCTTTTGATAGAATAGAACCAGAAAAATCAATTTTTCCAGATGTAAATTTAATTAATTTTAATGTAAATGATTATAATAGTGATAAATATTATATTCAGTTGAGGGAAAAAATTATTAAGAGTCCAGATTCATATCCGCAATTTAAAGTTATTGATGATAATATTTATAAGTTCATACCGACCAAGACAAAAGTAAAAAGTAATATTATAGAGTGGAAATTGTTAGTGCCTCAAAAATGTCGTAAACAAGTACTAAAAGAATGTCATGACGATGTATTAGCTTCTCATATGGGATTTTTTAAAACTTTTCATAGAATTTCAGAAACATATTTTTGGCCAAAAATGCGTAAAGATATTTTAAAGTATGTAAGATGTTGTAATATTTGTCAATCACAAAAAGTTAGTAATTCTGCACGTTTTGGATTGATGGGTCGTGAAAAAGAAGTAAATTATCCGTGGCAAGTTATTTCATGTGATTTGCAGGGACCATTTCCCAGAAGTTCTAAAGGTTTTTGTTATCTTTTAGTTGTGTCAGACTGGTTTACAAAGTATACATTATTACATCCTTTAAGGGAAGCTACTGCAAATGCAATATGTAAATTCATTGAGAATGAAGTTTTTTTAGTTTACGGAGTCTGTCAATTTTTAATTGTCGATAATGGAAAACAATTTGCTGGTAAAGTTTTTAAAAAATTAGCAGATGAATATAATGTACAGAAAATTTGGTTTAATGCACTTTACCATAGTCAAAATAATCCGACGGAAAGGCAACATCGCACAATTTCTACTGCTATAAGATCATATATAAAAGATAATCAAAAAGAATGGTGTAAAAATTTAGCAAAAATAGGTCTAGCTTTACGAACGTCTGTAAATGAAGTTACGGGGTATACGCCGGCATTTCTTAATTTTGGGAGGAATGTACCTATCACAGGAACTTATTATGGCAAAATGACATCGACTGATGGTGTTAAATTAGAACCTTGTGACAGAGACTCGTATAGTCAAGACTTGGGAAATCTTAAAGAGATTTTTGTTGATGTAAAGAAATATTTACATGAAGCTTATGAACGTAATAAGCGTACTTATGATTTGCTCAAGCGTGAAGTAAATTTTGATATAGGTGAAAAAGTTTGGAGACGAAACAAAGTACTCTCAGATGCTAGTAAAAGTTTTGCTGCAAAACTTGCTCCAAAGTACATACTTTGCAAAGTTGTTGCGAAAAAGTCAAAGTTAGTGTATATTTTGGAAAATGCAGATGGTCATAGAGGCGACTGGCATGTTAAAGATCTAAAGAAATATTTTGGATCGAATAGTGACATTTCAGTTGGCTAGATTTGATTAAATAAGAATATATTCTTAGTATTATTCGGAATGATATTTAAAAAATATCAATGTATTGAAAATATTTAAAGGGTACCCAAAACTTTTGTATATAGTAGTAAAAAAAATATATAAATATATTTTTTGTAGAAGAGAATTCTGGTGCACACAGTCAAGTCTTATTTCTATTTTTTTATCTTGATAAAACTTAGCTAAAAAGAAAAACAAAATTAATTATGACAATTACCCGATTATGACAATTACCTGATTATGACAATTACCTGTTTATGACACACACCGATAAAGTCCCAAAATTATGTTCTACATAAGAGTAGGCGGATGATACACGTAGTTATCAAGCTTAGCTATTGTTAATTATCAAGTAGTATTTCAAATGATTTACATAAAGTATTGTATTTTTTGTTGATTTATTAAATAAAATATAGTATATATTTTAGCTATTTAAGTTAAATAGTTTTAGAGTTTGGTATAAAAATATTTTTTGTATATTAAATATTTTTATTATTTTTGGAGGGGGCATGTGTAACGACATAAATCGTCACTTTGTAATATAGCAAGGGTTAATTAAACTATTCGTTTACTTACGTTATAATTTATGTTTATTTTGTATATAAATAGTTACGTACGTACAGAACTATTTTGTATCTGGGACTATTTTGTAGCAGGAACTGAATTCTAACCATATGAGTCTCTATTCCATAGTTCTACCTGAAAATAACATAAAGAAAACATAATTAGAATATGATTTTTAATAATAAAGAATCATATGACTTATTTCTCTATAGTGCATTTGTCTATGGACTTACCTGGTTTTTATATGTTTCAGAGTCTATTGAGGGTTGGATTTCACTGGCTTTCATCTGTAGCTTGTTTCTCCTGGAAAATTTCGTATGTTTATTTCTTCGGGATAATCCAGAATTTGTTGAAAATAGTTTGCTGGAACTGCTCACTTAGATTCAGTATTTTGTTTATACTTAGTTCACAGGACACTTAGTATTCTGTTCGTATTTTTATTAGTTTTGCTGATAAACAATAAGTATTGTTTATATTTGTTTCTTAGAGTAATATTTTGAGGTTAGATATCACTAATACAGATTTATTAGGAAACATTCTTTTAATTAGTTATTATTTTTGGTGTCGTTTCAGTTACCTTTATTAGGAATCCTATACGGTAAAACTGTAGTTGATAATGACTTGCATAGATGTCGCTAATAGTTCAGAAATAGGATTTTATTCACCTGAAGGGTTCATACCGGTTGATAAGGTCGATTTTCGCTCTTTCTTGATGAACTCTGTACAATGGTGGTCTCATTTTGACGAGTGTTTATTTTCTGTAATCATCGAAGTAATCCTTCATGTATTTTTATTTAAAGTTAGTGAAAATGAATATTTAAACAATGCGGAAGATATTATAACTGATATTTTATACAATTACGCACTTATATCGTTTCGATGGACATCGAAGACTTAGAATGAGACGTAAGTTAAGTTTTTCTGTTTCTTAGAATATTTCTGAGATATAATTATTGTTTTAGCACCATTAATTAAGCACCATAAAGCACCATTATTACTACATTAATTAATTACCATTAATATGGAATTACATTAATTTGGGTTGAAGTTTATTTTGGTATATTTGATATACAAGTTCTCCGCATGGAGTGATGTTCTGTTGGAACATGGTTCTGTATTTTTCGGCATAGATAAATTCTATATGACCGTCTAGCAGACAATTTTATATTGGACATAATTTTCAAAAGCATATTTAATCCCGGACAACATTTTCAATCGTACATTTTATCCTGGAAGATAATTTTTCCAAAGTAGATGGGACAGCCTATATTTTTTTTTCTTTCATTTGAGAAATGAATTCATCAGCATAGGGGAGACTTGCACAGATGAAGACGATGGAATTCATACCTCATGGATTTTGCAGAAACCAGCTAAGTACTCATTCTGAAAACTTTTGAAAGCAATATTTCATATTTTTAAATTCTTTTATTTCAATATTCTTATAACTGTAAACTTTATCAGATCTGATATAGTATTGATTAATACTATATGCCCTTCTGGCTTTTGTTCATTTTTAGGTACTTATTTTTTTTAAAACATTTAATCTCATTTATTAATTATTAAATATCATACTTTTGATTAAATGATTTCTAATTTAAGCATGACTTTTATACACTGCAAGAAATGATTGTTGTTTACATACATTTCTTGGTGCTTGCTGAACTTCATGTTTTCTTTATACATTTAAGTCGAATGATTTCTGAATTTAGTAATTTTTATTAAGATTTCTTTAATTATATCTTAATATAATTACACATATTTTTTATATATATTAATACATTACTTGATGTGCTTTCATTAAGTTTATTTATAATAAATTTCTCAAATGAATTATCTTATTTTATTTAGGGGTTATATTTTCTCAAACTGAAAAGCTTAAGTATTTACACTAGGTTGTTACTTACCTAAAGGAGTAAAAGCTAAAGTAACTGGCGCCCCTAACAACATTAATCAATTCTTTCTATTTTTCCCTTGCCCATACCCATTGCTCCGCTGTCAAAACTAGCCGTTGGCAGTGAACGTATTAATTACGGTACAACCCTTTGAGCTCGAACGGCGAGATTCTGCATGTATATATATTTTATAGAACTATAGTTTACCTAAAAATACCTTATACTAATATTATAATGTTTTCGCCTTTATATATCATGTGCTCCAATTACGAACGCATTGGAAGTGTTTTAGATTTATAAATAATAAAAAAAATAAATAAATTAATTTTTTACGAGTATTAATTCTTTAAGATCTGTTTGTTATGCTGTTGAATTATAAATAATTTTTTCTCATATAATTAAATACTAATATTTTATGCATATCTTCTTTTTGGCTAAACTTTTTATTGCTTTTGTATTACTTCATAGTTTATTATAACAACTTTGTAAAAGGGACGTGTGCCCTGTTAAGTTGTAAATAAATAAAGAAATAAAATAAATTAATTAAGGGCAATTAGTTTATATTAATTTACATTTTTTAATATATTCAGAGGCGTGCCTAGACGGACAAAATGTGTAAGGATTAACACATTTTTGCCCTAAACTTTTTTTGTTTTCCATATAATACAATATGTCGATATTCGAAGGACCGCAGCTCCCTTGTGGCCTATGGTTGGCTTTTCATGTTTTGTGATGTAGAATTATCCCCTTTATTTTCTGCCAAAGACTGCAATAGTGTAGAATAATATATTATAATAAAAATTGTATATAACGTATGGGGCCCATACAATGGGCATTCTCCCAGTAAATAAACATAAGGAATCTATACATATATTGTATACAATATATGTATAGATTCCTTGTGTTTATTGGTAAATTGGTAAAGAGTATACTCTTTACAGCTCTTGAGCTAAAATAGTAAATATAGTAAATATAAAAACTCTTTAGAAAATTTACTAACAATTTTAAAAGTTATGTTTTATAAAAACCGACTTTTTTCAACAGATATACTTTACTCAAACTCAAATATATTAAACATTAGGCAAATATATATCACCGCTGTCTTCTTTTCCATTTGAACCCTTTACTGAATCAATATGTTAATCATAACCAACATTCCCGTCTTCGTGAAATTCAAAATTTAATATTTCCCCTATTTAAAAAAGTTTTTTCACAAAAAACCGTATTTTATCAAGGTCCCAAATTATTTAATATTATCCCCACTGATATAAAAAATTTAAAAAACTACAAAAAACATAAAACACACGTAAAAACTAATATCAAATATAATTTAAGATTTTTAGATTTTTTTTTTCAAATAAATTAATTTTTTCTTGACTGTATTTTAAATTAACCCTTTTTTTATTTTTTTTATTTTTTTTTTCTTTATTTAAGCACCCACGCAATTTAAATTCGATTCCCTTCAGTTCTTTTCACCCGCCCGCGCTACATTTGAATTATCTGCTCTTCTTTCTGCTCTACTCTATGTATATCTATAATTTTAGTTCTTTCTTCTTTCTTTAGCAATAAAGTAATATTATTCTAGGACACAACACAGGTTTTTCAAAACCTAGGTGTCAAACTTTATCTAAATTTTTAAATTTAATAAATTCAAAAAACAATGTACATGTAAAACTTAAATAAACTTATTATTATTTTAATATTATAAAAAGTCCAAACGAGATTAACTTTTTTTAAATAGAATTTATTTTTTTCTACGACTGCTTTAGAATATAAGCAAATACACACACTTTTCAAACACTAAATGAATCCATTTTAGCCGTATCAAGTGTTAGAATGAGCACATGTAGTACCATCTCTTGTTTATAAAAGTAAAGAAAACTGTAGCAAATTTAGCAAAAATATATACATTTTACCATGAAACAATAAATAATTTAATGCAATTTAAAGTTTTGCGTTCAAATTACATAAAGTTTATTAGTTTTTCTTAATATTTGACCAGTTTTTTATCAATTTAGTTCCAAAAATTAAATCTGCTCCATCTATTATTAAATATTTAAACTTGATATCTGTCACAACCGGTCACCACAATCTGACATAACCTTCAATTTTTGCATTATAATTTGTAAATATGTGCTAGAATTAAATAAAAATCTTTTTTAGGTACTGATTTGATAAAATTATTAAATAACATTAATTGCTTTATTTAAAAATATTGTTGCATTTACAATGTAGAGTCACAAAAAACATTGTTTTTAACCTTGTCCGCAGTTTAAAGCCATACAGTGTTTCATATTTGCAGTCGAAGAAAAAGTATAGTCTACAACTCCTATGGAATAGTCATTCCAAGCTCGCGGGACCGTCATACTCTCATGCCGGCTCGTATGACAAACTTTCCGCTCGCGCGGAATATTGTCTATTCCATACTAGTTATAGAATATACTATTTTAAAATTTCAAATAACTTTTTTTCTACGACTGCTTTAGAATGTAAGCAAATACACACACTTTTCAAACACAGAATAAATCCATTCTAGCTCTAGATACGGTATGAATATTCCGTATCAAGTGTTAGAATGAGCACATGTAGTGCCATCTTTTGTTTATAAAAGTAAATAAAACTGTTGCAAAATTAGCAAAAAATATGTATATTTTACCATGAAATATTGAATAATTTAATGCAATTTAAAATTTTGCGTTAATATTACATAAAGTTTATTAGTTTTTCTTAATATTTGACCAGTTTTTTATCAATTTAGTTCAAAAAAATAAAACTGCTCCATCTATTGTTAAATATTTAAACCTGATATCTGTCACAACAATCTGACATAACCTTCAATTTTTGCATTATAATTTTTAAATATGTGCTAAAATTAAACAAAAATCTTTTTTAAGTGCTGATTTGATAAAATTATTAAATAACATTAATTGCTTTATTTAAAAATATATGTTTTGTTGTATTTACAATGTCGAGTCACAAAAAACATTGATTTTAACCTTGTCCGCAGTTTAAAGCCATACAGTGTTTCATATTTGCAGTCGAAGAAAAAGTATAGTCTACAACTCCTATGGCGGGACCGTCATACTCGCCTGACGGCTCGTATGACAAACTTTCCACTCGCGCGGAATATTGTCTATTCCATACTAGTTATAGAATATACTATTCCAATTGACAATGTCCAACCGTGTGTCACATTTAATTTACCGTTAATTATTTTAAAATACGACAACCAATTTTAAGTATCCCTCAACTAAACATGGTTTACAATGCACTTGTTGAGTCTCATCTAAGATATGGCATACTAGGCTGGGGAGGGGTCTATAAAAATCAACTAGACGATCTCGAGGTCACACAAAAAAGAATTTTAAAAATTATTTACAATGTTAACTTTACTTACCCTACTGAAGAATTGTTCCAACTTGGCAGAAAACTGGACTGCAGGCAGCACTACTACTTGAGTCTTCTGGTATACACGCACTCTGAAAAAAAAACAATTTAAATTAACAAACACCAGACAAAATAAATACTTACCTTTACCTAAAGTCCATAAAACAATAGGACAGAGATGTGCTACTTACCTAGGTCCAAAAGTGTACAATTTATTGCCGGAAAATATAAAAATTGGGTCACATATAAATTTGTTTAAAAGGTTATGCAAATACTATATACTGCAGAGACCTAGACAGTTTGTTAATGACCAAATTGATCTGAAAAATATCTAGTGAAACGTAATTTAGTTACTTATTTTAATTGTTGTTTTAGATGAAGTGTTTCTCTTATTTAGTTCATATTTTAATGATAAAAATGCGCCTTACCTTCTTTTTCCTTTTTTGATAAAAAAAATAAACAAAAAGAAAAAGTAAATATTTTAGTTTTAAATTTATTTTAAATTTATTTTTATTTTAGTTTTATGTATGTGTGCGTATATATGTGTATATATGTATATCTTTTTTAACTTATCTGCTAATTATATTTAAATTATTGATTTACATTACATATATATTTTTGTTTTTACACGTTCAAATGTTTATGCATTTTAGTGTAAAATAGCATTTTTATTGTAATAATTATATTCTAATATGTAATTTTCTAGACCAATAAATATTATTATTATTATTATTATTATTATTATTATGTAACTCAAAATCGGAATCTCCAATCGATATAAAAATTGCAAGAAATTTCAGATTTTAGAAGAAGCCCAAAATTTGCTATTAAAACGATATGCTCATTTATTTAAAGACATGTACATTGTACGCAGTATTCATGTTAATATAATTTAACATTATAAATTTTTCCAGAACCAAGCATTTTCTTAGCCTTTCAATTATTTCGTGACCTTTTTTTTCCATTCGTTTAATGAAAAATTCACTAAAACTAATTTCCATAAAATGCAGAATTTGCATAAAATTTAAAAAACTTTTTTAAATGCACGCATTCGAATATAAAACCGTATTTGTTCTATTTTTCTCGTTTAAAAGCCCTTCAAAAGAAAAAAAAAATAGTCCAAGAAACGTGAATTTAATTTTTCTTACATTTTTTTTTTAATTTAATAAAATAAAAGTAAAGGCATATAGGCACATAAATTCTTAAAATTTGACTACCAGTAAATACGGGAAAATTATATGAAATTCGGATATGTTATATATAATCCTTTATTTACCTCTGCAGAGGTTATAAATTAGAATCAGCATAAATGCTCGCATCTAGATTTTAGTCATTTGCATTTAGAATACGAAATACCTGTAAATATACGAATCTAACGGCAGCCATACTTAAAAGTTCACAAACATTTTTCAAGATGACAGTGCTGGCAGTGTCCGTGCTTAATAGATCGTAAAATTGCTGTGAACTTTTATATATGGCCTGTATAATTTTAAAATAAAAATACACTGCCCATTAACCCCGTTAACCCCTTAACGCACTAACCCGAGTTAACTCGTTTAGGGGCTGTCCATATATTACGTAAAGCAAATTGTACCAAAATTCATACACTTCATACCCCCCCCCCAAATAGGGGGTTGTTAGGGGGGGTAGCCAAAATATAAAATCTCTACAGCCTTTAATAACGCAAGAACCGGGGTATGAAGTGTATGAATTTTGGTACAATTTGCGTTACGTAATATATGGACAGCCCCTTACAGTAGGTTGGCTCTTTTCTGCTTACCCGCGTTAACTTTAACCCCTTAACCCACTTACCCAAGTTAACTCGTAGACGGTAGGTTGGCTCTTTTTTCGCTTATCCGAGTTAACTCGGGCGACTTATATTTTGTCGAATTGGAAAAACATTAACTACTTTTCCGAAAAAATGTGGTGCGTCATGGTTTAAATGATTTTTTTTTATTCAGATTTAATTTTAGCAACCTCAAAAAGTCCAATATAAAAATTTTCACTAAAACTACCCCTCATCCTCCAGGGGGTGGAGTTAGATTTTTTTTATTATCAGATAGGGAACGTTCAAGTATTACGTAAAGCAAATTTTGGTCCCCTAGGAGCGTTACGTAATACTTGAACGTTCCCATACACTTTTAGCTACCTCAAAAACCCCTATATATCAAAAATTACCCCCCATGCCTTAGGGGGTGGAGTTGAAAAAAAATATTATCAAATTCAGTTTCGCCGTCCCCAAAAACTCCTATATACCAATTTTGCTTTCCGAAATTTTGAAAATTTTCAAAAAAAGCAATACGTTTGCAGAAAATTAAAAACGCTTTTCATAAAAGATAAATTTAACTATACCGGAATTTTTGTTTTACAGTTAATAATAAGTAGGACCCGCGAAATATGTGTGAAAGTACAGTATACTCAGATGAAAAATCAACATAATTGTAGGTAAAGTTAAGGCCAATTTTTTGATATGTGAAAGGGGGCTATCGGAGAAGCTTAAATCCGGATTTTCGTATTGCTATGTGATGTCAGGTCAACATATTGGAAAACGCCAATTGCTCCATAACCTCCAAACTATTGGTTTAACCCTTAAACGGTTTTTGTACCCTGGAAGAGACATACTTAATATTTGAAATTTTTTATATTTCAGAACTTGTGTATACTGAGAGTTGTACATTTGTCTAATACCGTGTGATATTAGCGCTTCCTTTTTGTTTGTGCTCTTAGTGATTACAGCACTTTGCGTAGTACTAGCCATGGAAAAGTGTGCAAAAAAAAATTTTTTGATAATATTATTTTTTGTGTTTTTTATGTTGTCTTAAGTAAAAAAAAACGTACTAAATTGTGGTTTAATTTTTATAAGCGAGTGCCCGTTTAAGGGTTAAGCGGAAAAGTTCCAAGGACCAAAGTTGTTGATAATGAAATTGTATTTTATTTTCACGAACACTTTTTTTCTGTGCGGGCAATATTTTTGAGGTTATGTGCATTCCAAAAATTTTTTTTCACTTATTTCAATTTTTCTCGTTTCCGGAAGAAGTTTTGTACAGGCAACCCCTTATAAAAAATAAAGTAAGTGTATTTTCCAACATTTTGATATATCGTTTAAGATTCTTTTTAATCAATCATTTTGCCTTCCCATTTTATAAAAATTAAAATTTTGGGAAAGCAATGTATTCATGAAAAACATTATTATTATTATTATTATTAATTTCCATGTCAACGTCTTCATTAGACCTTTTTTTAATTTTGCCAACTGGCACTGTAAGGCAGATTGTACAGTTGCTTTCGCCACTTCTTACTATTTTAATTAAGTTTTTCATAATTAGGCATTTAGATGTCATTCTCATTAATTTATAATTTTTTAAATAAACATTAATTGCATAACGAAACTGGAAATTTAGGATTTTCCAAAAAATTTTAGCCCCTTGCTGCACATGCCCTTTTTCTGTAGTCTTTGTGGTCAAATTGTGGTTTTAAATCAAAAATACATATGAAACTTATTTGGAAAAAATATCAAAATTGACAAAAATTACATAAAAATATTAAAACTGACTTTTAGTTTTGATTTTACGTTTTCGCACTAGTCGATAACTAATATTTAAATAAAAAAAATTGGGAGTTTTTAAATGCTTATGAGGAACATTGTATTGAAAAAAAGTTTTATTTACTTCTTGAATCTAAAACTATCAAAGTAAACATTTTAAACTACATTTGCACATGCATCCTTTAAAACTAACTTAAAAATTGTATTTTAAAGTGACTCAAGTTTAAGTTTTATGTTTAATAATTTGTATTTTTTTTTCTGCGTTAATGGTAGTCTTAGAATCAACTAACTTAAATCGTGCAGAATTAATTTAGTAGTCCTCAAGCCCTCCTGAAGAAATGTTAAGATTATGTCCAAGAAGGAAAATTTATGATTTAAAGGTAAACAAATGTTTAATCTGAACACTTTAGAGTACCCAAATATGCTATTCACCATGCGCACATTTTTGTTGAATCTTATAAATTCTAATAGCCCCCTTTCACATATCAAAAAATTGGCCTTAGTATATTTCACTTACAATTATGTTGATTTACTGTACTTTCACACCCATTTCGCGGGTCCTAATAATAAGCGATATTGCTAAAATTAATACTTTTCACTCCTTTGCATCTTACTTCAATTCGAACCATATTTGAGAAGCATTATTTCAAAAGTTAACAAATCCAATATTATAATTAAGGATTTGACAAACAGCCAAACCTCTGTATAAAAATAGCTTTATCCAATACATACAGATAATAAGACAATTACCAGCTTTATTTTAAATAGATAAACTCAATAATAACCCCCGCGTGGCTTTTACTTTATTGAGTGGATAGTTATTTATTTTACCCACTCAACTGTCACTTGTCAAATTATTTTCTTGTAAATGTCATTAAAATTTTTAATAAAAATATAAATTCCTAAGCTATTTATTGGATAAAACCTTGTATGGCACTCATGGGTAAACCGATATTGCCCTCTCGAAAATTAACCTGCTTGGCTGACGCCTCGCAGCTTAATTTTCTCATGGGCAATATCTTATAATAATTTTTTTAACGCCCAATTTATTCACATTTAATGTAAAATTTTAAAACCTACTTTTTCTGGACTATTCTGTTAAATAACCCTTCAAAAGGAATAATGATCCGAATGGAACTGGGTTACGCATATTATAAACAAAGAAATATTTTACAAGCACAAATACGCACAATTTAATTTGAAAAAAATCATACAATGCGTTTGGTAGGTATATAAAAAAAAACAAAAAAAATCATTGTATTTATTGAGAGATAAAAATTGTAAGCTAGGAAATAGTTATTTATAATACAAGGGCGAAAAGTTAAGTTTTTCGATTGAGTAGGTTTTTAGAAGCCGAGGGCCGGTCGATGAGGCCGGCCCGAGGGTAATAAACCTACGAAATCTAAATTTAACTTTTTGCCCGTGTATTATACAATATTTTTTATTCGATTGTTACTAATTATAATAAATCATTAAAATATACTTAATTTTAAATTGCAAAAATATTTCTTTTTACTGTCTTATTACTTGTCTAAAAAGTTATCCATGACTAATTGCTATCCAATCAAGTCGCTAAAAAAACAATTGAATCGTTTCTTTTGTATGCGGTTTCATTTTCAAATTAAAAAAGCTATTGCTTGGTGATTAATTTATGTTAAAATTTGTCTGGTGTAAAAATAATAATACTTCTGAAACCGTTCTATAAATATTATAAATATTGAAATTGATTTTACAATTGAATTTTGTGTTTTTAATTTATTTTAGTGGATAAATACAGATTAATCAGTTAACATATACTGAGATTATATAGATTTTTTTTTTATTTTGTATGAAATGATTTTAATAACTGTATCTGGTCAAAACGAATAGTTAGTTTAAGACCAAAAGTGACCAAAAGGTCATATTTCTTTATAAATATTACAGAAAAGGTAAAGCATCTTCTTTTAAAAAGCTTAAAAATAACAAGTCTTAGCGGGCAAAAAAAAAACTCTTTGGCCCTAGTACCACAAAGTTCAACTTTTCGCCCTTTAAACATGAACAAAAAGTGTCGCTTTTAGAAACAATCAAATAAAATAGTTATTTATGGTACGAATTAGTTTACTCACGAGTGACATACATCTAATATATCTAATAAAAAGCTTAGAAATTCATATTTATATTAAAAATTTTAATGAAATTTACAAGAAAATTATTTGACAAGTGACATTTGAGTGTATAGAATAAACAATTGTCCAATTTAAAGTAAAAGGCAAATGTGGGTTATAGTCAAATTAATCTCGCAAGGAAGTTGCAAAACAACTTTACACTACGGTATTTCAAGAACGCCTTGACTAGGAGACTTGAAATTTGGAACAAAGATTTTCTAAGTAGTAGAGAATTTTTTTGTTTAAATTTCAAGTCTCTATGTCAAAGCATTCTTAAAATATCGTAGTATAAATTTGTTTTGCAACTTGCTTGCGACTTTAATTTGACTATATTATTAAATTTCTTTATTTAAGTAGTCTTATTATCTTTATGTATTGGATAAATGTATTTTTTTTTTAATTTAAAAGTTTTTAAAAATTTAGCCTGACCTTTTTGAGGTCAACTCGGCACAGAATCTATATGAGTAAACAATTTGATCAAGGCAGCTGAATAGTGACTTAGTGATATTTTTATTACCCATTTTGCCTTTGATAATTTTTGACATGTATAATAAATTGATTGTTACAAATAATAAGAAAATATTTTTTTAAGTGTAAGTTTGTTTAAAATTATAATAAAAGTAAGTTTATTTTTATTTTTGGTGTGCTATTAAAATAAAACGTTACATTACCTGAGCTAGCGATAGAATTAAATTTTTTAAATAAAATTCTTGATCAGTATTATTTTAACTTGCCGAAAAAAATCCGCTATTATACTATGATACTTTTATTGAGCACTGCATATTAATTCATTTTAACAAAACATTTGTTGATAAATGCTTTACTCCCATTTGTTAATAGTTTCTTGATCTTCCTACCATTTTATTCTTGTTTTTTAAAAATTATTTGATTTTTTTTTAAATGTCAAAAAATGGCAATAAATTTAAAACACAAGATAGTCAACATCGGGAATTAAATTTATTCTCCCAACAATAAAACAAGATACAAATAAGCATCAACCCAACTAGATTATGCAGCTCTATTCTTAACCATTAGCAAAAATAATTCACATACGCTGTTGCTATAATAGCTAACATTCGATTGGTAGTATCATAGCAACAAGAATGAAGCACCTGCGCGGAGTTTATATTCAGAAATATTTCTACTCGAAAAAGTTTTTATATGCAATTTTCCATTATTGTCTAGTACAGAAATGTAAACTAATAATTATTAATTATTAATTTTAAGTTATCACGAAGACAAGAATATTTTTTCAAGATTTAAAATTTTGAAACTTAATTTATTAGTGAGTAAGGCTGATAAATGAAAATAAATCTGGCATCAACGGAAAACCGTGACCGCCTATGATGTTTAACTTTTTCGTTTGTTGCCCATGGCATACTCGATGCATTCTGGTTTCTTGCTTTTTCAAATTCTTTGCTCTTTGCAAATAAGTCTACTTTTTGTTCTATTGTACGTTCGCAATCACTCCATCTGCTGTGGAATACAGACCATGCATACAGAAAAGCGATGCATTGTTTTAAATTATTATATATTATCAATAATATACCCAGTTAGAACTTTTTAACTTTATATTAAAGTAACCATCACAGGAAAAAATATACTGGGATATAATGAAATTATAAGTAAAGTTTTACTTTGCATTAATGCAAATAATTCTAACATTTAATTGGTCGAATTCTTAGTTTAGTTTTAATATTACTGAGGAAGCCCTCCATTAAACAGAATAATGAAATTTTTTATTCAATTGATTCTAAAAGAGACACTTTTTGTTCATGTTTTACTGGCAAGAAGTTGAACTTTGTGGCCCTAGGACCAAAAAGTTTTTCCCCCGCTAACTAAGACTTGTTATTTTTAAGCTTTTTAAAAGAAGATGCTTTACCTTTACTGTAATATTTATAAAGAAATATGAGTTTTGGTCACTTTTGGTCTTGAACTAACTGTTCTTTTTGACCCGATACAGTTATTATAATTATTTCATACAAAATAATTTTTTTTTCTGTAACATAACCTCAACATATATGTTAACTGAATAATCTGTATTTATCCACTAAAATAAATTAAAAACAAAAAATTTCAATTGTAAAATCAATTTTAAAATTTATAATATTCATAGAACGGTTTCAGAAGTAGTATTATTTTCATAACAGACATATTTTAACAGAAATTAATTACCAAGCTATAGCTTTTTTTTGTAAAACAAACGATTTAATTGTTTTTTTTTAGCTATTTGATTGGATAGCAATTTGTCATGGATAACTAGATAAGTAGTAAGACAGTTAAAAGAATTTTTTTTTACAATTTAAAATTATGTATATTTTAATAATGTATTATAATTAGTAACAACCGAATAAAAAAATTTCTATAATACATGGGTAAAAAGTTAAATTTCGATTTCGTAGGTTTATTATCCTCGAGCCGGCCCCATTGGCCGGCCCATCGAAAAATTTAACTTTTCGCTTTTGTATTATAAATAACTATTTGGAACACCAGTGCCTACGCGCTTGAGAGAAAAAAATCATGTTTCAGGCGTTTTTTTTTTAAAGGCACTTTTTCAGAAAATTCTGGAACACGTGTTTTTTCCGTCTTTTTATGACTTTTTCTGAACTTTTCTGCCTTTTTAAGCTTGTTTTTAATATGTTTTAAATTTTGTGCTTTCAATTTCAAATTTCATATATAGGGAAACTTTCCCCGGAAAACATTTTTTATAAAATTCTTTTTTGGCCATCTTTAATATGCCGATCTTCTTGAAAATTATCTATTTTTTTTGTCCAAACGTTCACCGGAGGTGGAGTAACAATTTTATTTTCAGATTCAGCGACTCAAAAAAATATGATAGACCCCAAAAATCCCAAAATCTTCAAAACAATTTAAAAAAAAAATATTTAAAAATTGATGTCTTTCGCCTGGTGAAAAACTTTTTCAGAGAGCCCAAAACCCCTTAACTAACAATAAAAATATCGTGAAAAAAATATAATTTAACCATTAAAAAATGTTTTATCCAATACATACAGATAATAAGACAATTACCAGCTTTATTTTAAATAGATAAACTCAATAATAACCCACGCATGGCTTTTACTTTATTGAGTGGATAATTATTTATTTTACCCACTCAACTGTCACTTGTCAAATTATTTTCTTGTAAATGTCATTAAAATTTTTAATAAAAATATGAATTCCTAAGTTATTTATTGGATACAACCTTATATGGCACTCATGGGTAAACCGATATTACCCTCTCGAAAATTAACCTGCTTGGCTGACGCCTCGCAGGTTAATTTTCTCATGGACAATATCTTACTTTACTCACTAGTACCATAAATAACTATTTTCTTGACTTTTCTGGTGGAAAAACAATGGTTTTATTCGAGGGGCAAGTCACTTCATTTGCGGGACGAAATAATGCCTTAACATCGCCTTTTCAGAATAGAATAGAATAGAATAGAATAGAATTTTATTGCCACTTAAATCTACATAAGCAAATTACAGGCAGACGTCAAAAATAATTACATAATTTTAAATGAGTTTTCATAATTTCAATCCACATTATACTACTACACTAAGTTAACATTACATAATTACATAACACTAAGTTAACATTACATATTAAAAAATGGCATAATTTAAAGTTACATTTAATTTAAAATTAAAATTTAAAATTTCCCTCGAGAAATTCAGATTTAGAATAGAAAGGGTTGGCTAGAAAGAAACATTTAAGTTTTAACTTAAAGCTACGAAATGTTAACGTTTTAATTGAAACAGGTAGCTTATTAAAAGCTTTAATTCCTAAATACCTCGTGCTTTTTTCAAAGCTTGCCGTTCTATGTCTGGGAGTACATAGGGAGTGGGTTTGCCTTGTACCAATATCATGTAAATCCCCATTTGCTATAAATTTAGATTTATTTTTATACACAAAAACTAAAAGATTGTAAAAAAATAATGAGTATACTGTCATAATTTTGCTTTGAATAAAAAGTGGTTTGCAATGATCAATTCTGTTTGCATTGCACAATGTACGTAAAATCCTTTTTTGTATTTTTAAAATTCTATCACAGTGAACAGAACCTCCCCAAATTATGATGCCATATTCGATGTAAGACTTAACACTTGCGTATAAAGGTCACAAGAAGTTTTTTCGAAACATTGTTTTTGAGGTTGAGAAGGGCATATCGACTGCTATTTAATTTTTTGGCAATACTGTCTATATGTAACTCCCATGAAATATTATTATCTAGGGTTACCCCTAAAAGCTTAAAATTTACTACCTGAGGTACAGATATTTTGTTGCAGAATACTAATACACTTTGATCTTTATTAACTTTATTAAATTGTAAAATTGCAGATTTTTGCGGATTTAGAATTAACGAATTTTCCTCAGCCCAACTATGCATAATACTAGCAAGTACTTTTAAAAATTCTAAATATTCGTTTTTCTCAGCACAGATGGATGCTGAGGAGTCATCCGCAAATTGACAAAGCTTAAATTTTTTTCTAAATTTTAAAGGTAGATTTTTTACAATATATGACAATAAATCATTGCTAAAGATTAAGAAAAGCAGGGGGGAAAGTATCCCACCTTGTGGAGTACCCCTACGAGTTTTTTTTGTGTTTGACTTAAATTTGACATTCTTTTCTTCATCTGTATCAGCGGTTATTTCCACATATTGCAACCTATCCCTCAGGTATGATTTAAACCATTCTAAAGTTTTTCCTGCTATTCCATATGATTCTAGTTTTAAAAGGAGTACGTCAATGTCAATAACGTCGAATGCTCTTGTCATGTCAAAGAACAAATTAAAAACCATATCCTTACCCCCATCTACATTTTCTAAAACATAATCTAACACCTCAAATAAAGCATAGCTGGTGCTTAAACCTGACCGAAATCCATAATGGGAAGAGGATAAAAGATTATATCTTGAAAAGTAGCTGGTCAACCTTTTGGTCATCACCTTATCTATAATTTTTGCAAATACAGAGAGATTAGAGATTTGCCTATAATTTGAAACCTCCGACTTGGACCCTTTTTTGTGTAGCACAATCACTCTTGCCTTTTTTAGATCGGCAGGGTATAAGCCCGACTCAAATGAAGCACTTACCCAATTTGTAATAACTGGCGTAATTGCATCAGCTACCAGAGAAACAATATTACAAGGGATACCATCAGGGCCAGCAGACCATTTTTTGGTAGTCGCCCGTATAGCTTCCCTCACCTCTTCTTCAGAGGCACTACCTAAAAACATGCTATGCGGCGTTTTCCTGTCACAATTATAATTAATGGCTGCTGGATTCTGACCTGGAATATCCTTTAGAAAAAAATTATTAAAAATATTTGCCAACTCTATAGGCTCACGCCTCATATCGCCTCTCGAAGGGATGAAAACCGCCCCTGTGACTTGCCCCTCGGTTTTACTCAACTCTTTTTCTGAAGGTAGTTTTTCCACCCAGCTATGCTTAGTGGGCGACTTTTTTTCCTAGGCGATATTCATATCGACCAATTAACATGTAAAAAAATACTCAGGCACCATAGAATGGACAACGTGAACGGTTTGGAATTATTATAAATCATTCTGTTAAGGTAGGTGAGCCAGTTGTTGCCATGATCTTGATATTGCCACCCCTATTAAACTCGTTATTTCGCCCTCTATGTCAGTGATGTCACTGTCAGTGTATATATTGCCTGTAAATATGATGTATTTGTATCAAGTTGGTAATGGCGCACACAACAATGCACTAAACGTGTCATTATGCAATCTTTTTTAAAAAGCAATAATATATTTTTTTATCTCTTCTAATTTGATTATTTTTTACCCATTAGAATAAAGATGTGTTTATTGTTAACAGATTTTTAAATAGCCTGAAATTCTTTTCTTGAGTTTCTACATGCAAGTTAATTATATTGCTATTTTTTTTTTTTATAATTTTATATAAAAAAATGTTTTTATTTTAACGCATAGGTGACACTAGGGTCAATTTTCCTTAAAAGAACACCTTTTTTGGACAGCGAAATTCTAGAGTATTGACTTAACTTCGAGTTTCACTTCTTATTTTTAGCTTATTTTACGAAAAAATATTTTCAGAATTTAATAATTTAGTACATACATGGTCTTAGGAGATCTCCAAGAGGCTGAAAACCAAAACGACGAGCCTCCACGTATTTTTTTACAATGGACAAATCCATTCAATAGCCTTACTTACTGAGGCAAATTTCATAAAAAAAATTATACGTTCCTCGTTTTCTTTCCATTTAAATATAAATGCATTTATAACAACAAGTGGTTTGTGATTACGGAAAACTCATAGCAACGAACTAAATTCGTGAAATTCGTAAATACTGAAATATTGAAATGTGTAAAAAAAGCGTGATATGATAATATCATTTCGACGGAAATTTAACACATCACATCTACGTTCAGAATTGATCCCCAGTATATATTTTTCAAGAAATATAATTAAATAATTTCTAATATAGGATATACAGCCTGTTCCAGAACTCGCGTACAGAAATTTGAGGTATATTAAAAACCCTCTGGAAAATATAAAAAAAAATTAAAAAAAAATCCATATTCGTGAAATTCAAAAATAAGAACGCTCTAAGTGGACCAATACTGTTGCTGATGTTAAATTACCTTTAAAAGTTGAATTTGTAGCTATGGAAGCAAATTTGATTATTGCAGGTACATGTTCTGTAGGTTGACATGGTGATTAATGTGACATAAATATTTATTAATGTCAAAAAACCACCGCCGGATGGAGTAATCCTATAAAAATAGAACATTTGACAGCCTCTGTCGGTTTTGTCAAAATATAATAACCTAAAAAGATTCTAAAGTTGAAAGTCTCAAACAATGCACGCGTCAACAATTAAAATGCAGCCATAGTTACTAATAAGTAAGGAACAACTAATTTGTAGGTAGTTTAACATCAGCAACAGGTCAGATTAAATAGCTTCCTTTTTAATTAGTATTGAAGATGATTTTTTTTTTAATTTTTTTTTGTATTTTCCAGAGGGTTTTTAATATACCCTCAAATTTCTGTACGCGAGTTCTGGAACAGGCTGTATAATTGAACTTTTATTTTAAATCTGACATCATAGCTACTTTATTATTTCAAAAGTTACGGTCTGTTGATCTTTAAGTTCGTACCACTAAATGCAATTAAAACATAGACTGACTTCGGTATAAGTACTCTTCTATTTTCCATTTTGTTGTAATTAATAAACACAAAGTACTTTAAGATCGACAATTAACAAGATGTGGTTATTGAGGAAAAATTAACCTATTGATTTAATACAATAGTTAATAGATAATGTAATTTACTAGATGTCTGTATTTTTGTGTATTAAGTATAATTTTTTTTGGGCGAACATTCTTTTCATAAGGAATAAAAGTGGTGTTTAAAGGCTTTTGGGGTCGCTAAAACTATGTGTGATAGTTTTTTTTTAATCAAATTCTATCAGCAACCACATTTTTATCAAGACAAATCCAGGGTCGGACAACTGTAATTTTAAATTATTTCTAATTTTTGATGAGTTTGTTTAATACATATCTATGCCAAATAAGATTATATGTCTGTATACAGACATATAATCTTATTCGGCATAGGTATGTATTTAAGAAACTCACCAAAAATAAAAAATAATTTAAAATTCCTGTTGTCAGACTCTGTTATTGTAACGAAAGTATCAACTCTGGTTATAAGAAAAACAACATTACATAGATGTAAAGAGCAAAAGTTGATATGTTGGCGCCTCCACCAAATTTGCAAAATTTAACTCGGAAAAATATACATTATTAAATAATTCTTCTCAACCTTAAACTTTCCGTTATCAAAAAATTATTTTTTTTTTATTGAGTTGGTTTTTAGAAACCGAGGTCCTCCGGCCCGAGGGTAATAAACCTACGAAATCAAAATTAAATTTTCGACGGTTTATAATTAAATATTTTTTTATTCGATTGTTACTAATTATAATAAAAGTATTAAAATACATTTAATTTTAAATTTCAAAAATATTATTGTCTTATTACCGGTAATAACATAGTAAAAAGCAATAAAGGTAGCAATAAAGGCTCATCTTTCTTTCAAATTGTTATCTAATCAAAACGCTAAAAATCTAATCAAAACGCTAAAAAAATAAATAATTGAATAATTAAATAAAAAGGATTAGTCCAACACCAATAACCTTTTAAAGAAGAACTAAGACTAAAAACAATGCATTACAAGCCAGTGTACTACACCAGGCGTATTTTTCTTTATAAATATTACAGTAAAAGTAAAGTATCTTATTTCAAAAAACTTAAAACCGGGTAAACAAAATTTTTTGCCCTAGGGCCACGAAGTCTAACTTTTCGCCAGCAAAACATGGACAAAAAGTGTCGCTTTTAGAATCATTCTAATAAAAAAACTATTAGGTTTTCTGATAGCTGGTTTTATGAGAACCAAGAAATCTAGATTTACAGTCTTTCCTTGTCTCTATTTCGAAAAAAAAAAAGAATTGAGTGTAGGTACCCATTTTAACATGAAGGTACTTTAGATGAGAGTTACGTCGTCGAGATCAAGAATCTTGATCAAAAATTCAGACTTCTCGACCCTTAATTAAATTTTTGTACCACCACTTAAAAGTTTTAAGTAAATTATCCACATACAAGTTATGAAAATATTTATTATCATATATAATTACACAAGAGGCTGAGAATTATGCAGGAAAAATTCGCTATTTTCATGAAAATTTTCTGTCTGGAAATAAATACGACCGGGGCTCCTTGAGTAATTATTTCCTTTGACAGCAAATTTGAATGAAAACTGCGCGGTACTGCGCTAGGCATTTTCATAAAAGTTAACCTATAAAAACTGTCATTAAATTTTATAAAAAGTATATTTTGTGGTATTTTTTGGTAAGTAATAAAGTAATATCAATAATTATAAATAGTAATATATTCATATTTACATAATTATTAATTAGTTTTAGGTATAAAATCTTGTTGTAAAGAGAAATACTGAAACGCAAAATACTACAGTGATTCTCAGTAGAATTTTCTACAGTAGATAATTCCCGATATATGTAATATGATTGGACAGAAATAAACACGTGGTCAGAAATATTGTTAAATGATTGGTTGATAAAAAAGTTAAAAAATAATCAATAGAAAAACTTGTTGGGCTACTAAGGGGATGTTGCGACACGTGATCAGCCAAACCCAGTTAGAAGAGTCTTGAAAATCAAGACCCTTGGAAGACAAGACAAGAAGTTCATCGTCGTGAAATTCTAACCTGTGTCGACCATTTTTCATTTTTATTTGTTTTTTTTTGAAATTCAATTTTAGATTTCTTTGTTAAAGATGTGTTTTTAAGAATTTCGTTTAAAGTGGTAACTTTAAAGACATTCCCCGAATACACTTGGACGTAGTAGCAGCAGCCGGCAAGGCCTACCCGATTTCGCTTGAGGTAGGTCGGAAATCAACGGGTGCAATCGAAATAAAAGAAACAGTCGAACACTGTGTAATGGTTGCGAACTGAACGTAGGTCAGTGACAGGAGAAGAGGTACCGCTCCCCCTGTGATTAATCTTGAGCGTTCAATTTGACGGGTCATTCCATAAAACAATTCATGCATTAAAAAAATAAAAAATCAGACGAGCGAAAAATGAACAAATATATACAGGGTTATTCACGGAAGTGGTTTATTAAAAGTTTATGGAGAACCAATAATTTTATTTTGTACTTTTTGGGGTTTTTGAATATGATCAATCGACTAAAAATATTTTCATGCTTGTGTCGCCTCCGGTTGTACTGGAAGTGGCACTCAACTTTGATTTTTTAAATGGAACACCCCATATATTTTTTAATTTTTAAAATTCGCAATAAATTTGCTTTATTAGAATGTGTAACACTTAATGTCTATATCCAGTAGTTTTTAAGTAATTCAAGTTTTTAGCGAAAAATTAGTAAATTCAGGCACCCCTAAAAAAATAAATTTCTCCTTAATTTTTTAAACTTGAGAAAAGTTGTTTTGTGGTTTACTTAATAATAGTTTACCGAATTATCCTAGGTCGAAACAGAACACAAAATTTATACAGGGTGTCTCAGAAAGCAGGTCAAATCTAAGAAATTTAAAATAGCCATAACTCATTTTTTTTTAAATAGCACCCTATAGTTTTTTTTTATTTAGTTAAATGCAACTTTGCCAACTTCCTATGGAATGACTCGGACGTCCAAAGTCAAGTTGCATTATGAAAAGTTACCGTGGGGGATAAAGATATTAGCTTTGCTGCTGTATCGGAGTATGCATTCTAATGAGCTTGTTCAGGAAAAATATTAATTTTATGGTATCCCCATGGAGGAAAATACGGGAAACAAAATGAAAATGAATCGTTATATTTTTATAGCCGTATATGTATTAGGGAGGTCAAAGTTTATATTTTCTTAACTGTTATGAACTCTAATTAACAGTCTAAGAGTTGGTGACCATCGGGGGTGCTCCGAGGCCTTTTTTTGGAGGGGAGGCAGGGAAAATATTTCCCAATTGAAATTTCCCAACTCCGAAAAATAGGTTTACCCTTGGCAAAAAATTTTGATGACCACAAAAAAAAGATCCTCGCTAGATCCTCTAACCAAATTCCCAACTTTAAAAGACATTTTCCGACTCAAAAAAAAGCTTTACCCCTAGTAGATAATTTTAATGAAAAAAAGGTCGCCTCTAACCAAGTTCCCAACTATACTACTTAATTTTTCCAATTAATAAATTTACTAACCAAAAGTAAAAAAAAGGTCTTGGTCTCTACCAATTTCCCAACTCTTCCGCACAATTTTCCCAACTATCTACCAATTCGACAGTGAATTTTCGATTATACATACCTATACCGAATAAGATTAAACGTCCGTGGTACCTACAAGGGCGTATCCAGGGGGGGCCGGAGGACTCCCCCCCCCCGAAATCCTAAAATCCTATAAGAAAATCTAATACGCCTTTAGAACGATAAGGGGGCCAAACAAGAAAATATGCAGGCCCTTTTTCGTGGACCATTTATTGTCTATATACTTTTAAATTCGTAAAAATTTCCTCCTGTGGGGCTAGGGCTTTCTTATTTTTTTTTATTTAAGCTTCCCCAGGGCCTGGGTTTGATGATCCCCCAGAACGATAAGGGGGCCAAACCAGCAAATATGCAGGCCCTTTTCCAAATGGACCATATAAACTATAGATCTTCAAATTCGTAGAAATTTTCGCCTGCGGCTCTGGGGCTTTCCTACGCTTTGTTTTATTTAAGATTATAAAACTTAAACGGAAAAATAGTAGAAATTTCGCGTTCGGCAGAAAGCTTTCTTGCATTTAAGTGAAACTTTTAATTTTAACACTTTTATAAATAAAATATACTATAAAATTTGAAAAAAAAATCGCCTGTGGAGCTAGAACTTTCTTGCATTTATATGAAATTTAAAATTATACCACTGTTTTAAAATTGTAGACCATCATAATTGTAAAAAAATTGCATGCGGCGCTACGGCTTTCTTAAGTTTTATTAGAACGACAAGGGCGCCAAAACAAGAAAATTTGCAGGCCGTTTTTAGTGGACCATACATGGCCTATAGACTTTCAAATTCGTAAAAAAATTCGTCTGCGGCGCTAGGGCTTTCTTATTTTATTATTTAAAAAAAGAATTCGCCTGCTGCGCTAGAACTTTCTTGCATTTGTATGAAATTTAAAATTATACCACTGTTTTAAAATTTTAGACCATCACAATTGTAAAAAAAATTTCGGCGATACGGCTTTCTTAAGTTTTATTTTAAATTTATGTTTTTAAAACAATGACTTTTACAACATTAGATTAAAAAAAAAACGTCAGAAATTAACAGAATTCGTAAAATATATCGCCTGCGTCTTAGTTAATCAAGGGCTGACCATCATTTTTTTTAGTCGTCACTTTTTTGTGCTTTTTATATTGTTTGTATTATTAATATAATATTTATACATGTTTTTTTGTATAATATATGAAAAAAAAATATTATTTTTTCTCCTACGGTGCGCCGCGTTCCAAGATTTTCCATGTTTTTAGAAATTTGAGAAAATTTCTGTATAATTTCGCCTAATTAGTTAAAAAAATATGCACAAATTTTCGCCTGCCTGCCATTCTTTTCCAGATTTGGAAAAAAATGTGTTGATTACCAAATCTTCAGTAAATAATGAAATTTTTCGGTCAAGAATATTGCTACGGATTATTTGTGTTAACACCACATTTTACGTTGGTAGTAATCTATAACTAATCAGTGGATAAATTATAGAATTTCCGTTTTGGTCAAATTTTCCCAGTCCGGGCCTGTTTAACGGATTAGGTAGTACGGACATTTAATCTTATTCGGCATAGGTAACTTCTTTTTCTTCTTCTTCTTCTTCTTCAAAGAATCGTGACCTTTTCCTTTAGAATTTGGCCAGCTCGATACAAATATGTATTTGTATCCTATCTTTTCTTCCTGTAATCTAGGAATTCGGGTCACAACGAAGTGGTCTAGGAATTCCTATCCCCGAAGTCCAAATTTTCTGGGTTATATTGTTTGTTTTTCTATCTTGACTAGCAAAAAACTTCTCACTATGCGCAAACGCTAACTTGTTACATTTAAACTTAATAAAAACTTATTTTCCACGTTGTACGTTTCAAATTAAATTCATCAACATTTTTTGCGATATTATTCAGTTTTTATGTTACCAATTTAAGGTTTTTTTACTCTATGCTTTTGTGTGCATATTATACTAAGTTTATTTCTTCAAATTAAATTTTATTAGCATTATGTACTAATATTACGCAATAGTCTGTGATAAAGATGTGAAAGCACTGTGTTAATAATGTGATAGTCGCAACAAACACTTACTTAAAAACTAAATTACTTAATCTAAAAATTAACCTGCCGCCTTCATTGGATGAAGACGGCGAGCATAGGTAACTTTTAAAAATTACAAATAATTTAATAGTATATTATGCACCTAGTATGCGAACTAAGTCTTTAGTGTTCGAGACTGAAGTTTTTTAGCTGAGACGGAGTTGAGGCAAAAAATCAGTCGAGAACTCTTAAGACAGTTCGCATACGTGGTGCATATACTATTTTTTCTACTACCTAAAGCTAATAACTCCAAATATCAGTTAAAAATAAAGTTTAAAAATTATTTTGACATAGCTGTCAGTTTGACAAATAAGTTGAAAAAAGTTAGTAGTTTTCTCAACATTTTTTCATCATTGACCGTCGTCAATAAACAATACATAACAACGCTCAATAATAAATGAGTTCACTGTGTTTATTGGTTGCCAAGGTAAACAAGCCTTGACAACGGTAGATAATATGTAAGCTAGCACTTAATTAGGTAGTAGAAAAAATTATCTTATTATTTAACCCTTTTTCCTAATGAAAGTATCAACTCTGGTCATCATGTACATGTACTCTGCAAAGTTGTTTAGCGCAAGAAGCCGATTATTTGAGTTACGGGGTTGAGAAAGTAACATGATGATATTTAATACGTTGGACATTTTGTATATGAGGTTGTTTGTTCTTTTATCTAAAGTTATAATTTTAACCAAACTATAAATAAAAGATGTTTTTTCGCCCCAAGACACTATCAAAATACTTTGTACGACATATTTACCGATACGGATTAAAAAGTTTCTTAAAAATTGCCGCACTATAAAATAACAAGCCGCGAAGATATGTAATGCTTCGCATTTCATGGTACACCATTTATAGTGTATATTATAATGCGTTTTCTTTCGATATGCTTCCCAAAATATGATTGCTTTGTCTCATGTGCGTACGTTTTTTATACTCTTAAAAAGCTGGTGCCCCCATTTTATTTTTTAAATTTATAAAGACTTACGGATCAAAGTGTTCATTTACCGGGGGCAGCCAAAAATTATAACTAAAAGTCAATCGCTATTATTTTAACCTTGAAAAAATAAATATTTAAAGAAAAAAACATTATTTTTATGATATGACAGTCAAGTTGGTAAAATATATTTTTTAAAAGGTCTATTTACTTTTAAAATTAATTTTTTAACATTCAAATTTTGCGAGCCCCCGGTATATGAATTTTTTGATCTGGCTACTATTTATGAATGTTTTTGTTTAATTGGTAAGAATATTTCTATAACTGTCGCCCCTATAACTTTTATATTTATAAATGTTTTCTTTTTTACAAGCTTTTATCTAACTTGCAATGTTTGTTAGTATGTTTATTTAGGGCAAATCTGCCAAAGGATTTTTAGACCATATTATACTTAGAAAGGTAAAATTTGGTACACATGCTTAACTCGGCTGACAATACAATTTTATATAAAACTTACCCCCCAACACCTAAAATTTAAAAAATCCATTTTTTTACCCACACAAGATAATTTAAAACTAAGATTAGGTTACATACTCACTTAGTGATAATACAATTTTACAATAATTTTCATATCCCCCCTCGTCTCCCCATCATCCCCATTCGCGTATAAGGCTAAGTTTCACCCACTTAGAGTATACTTAGAAAGCTAAAATTTAGTGCACATGCTTAACTCGGTGGACAAATCAATTTTATATAAAAATTTTCCCCCAATCCCCCTACCCCTAAAATTAAAAAAATCCTATTTTTACCCACATGAGATAATTTAAAACTAAAATTAGGTTACATACTCATCCAGTGATAATAAAAATTTTACATAAATTTTACATACCCCCTTATCTCCCTATCACCCCCCGTACGCGTATAAGGCTAAGTTTACCCTCTCTCTGTTTCACCCACTTAGAATAAACGTAGAGAGCCGAAATTTGGTACACATGCCTATCTCTGATGACAATACAATTTTATATAAAATTTACCCCCAACCTCCCCACCCCTAAAATTTAAAGAGTCCCTTTTTTTATTTACCTATATCTTTTTAGATGTGGAACTTTTTTTTTTTAGTCATCAAAATTTCTGTCAGTCAAACATAAACAAGTATACATGTAAGGATTACCATGCGTTGAATAATACACAGGGCCGGCCTTTGCATTTCGGTGCCCTGAAGCAAGCTTTTGGTTCGGCTTCCTATTTGAAAAAAAGTTTGTATTCTACAAAATTTTGTACACTGTAAAAACTGCATGTAAAATAATGTAAAAATACATGAATTTACATAGTACGGAATAGTAAATTTACTATTCTGGACTTGCATAATTCATGAATTTATGTAAAATAATATAAAATAATGTAAAATAATGTAAAATAATCTAAAATAATGTAAAATAATGTAAAATAATGTAAAATAATGTAAAAGTATGTAAAATAATGTAAAATAATGTAAAACAATGTAAAAGAATGTAAAAGAATGTAAAAGAATGTAAAAGAATGTAAAATAAAGCAAAAGAATGTAAAAGAATGTAAAATAATGTAAAAAAATATATTTACATTGATTTACATATTTTTACATGATTTTAAAATGTCGGGCTATGTTATTTTAAGATGCGCGTGCGCTTTGTACAATAACCAAGAAGGCGTCGCATCTTGAGACAGAGCGTTTAATATTGTTATTGCGACGCATGCTGCTAGGTTAAAGTGTTAAAAGTGTAAAAAAAGGTAAATATTATTTATATACGATATTTAAATGCTTTATTTGTGGCCTAAAATTTACATTCATTATAAATTAGGATCTTTATCAACAAATAGATCGTTAAAGAAAGATGTAAGCAGTTTATACCCGTATTAAGGGTGAAAATCGTTTGGTTTATTAAACCAAATGAACTTTACGCTACGATAGTTCAAAAAAGCTTTGACACAGAGACTTGTAATTTGAAACAAACATTTTCTAAGTAGTAAATATTTTTTTTCAAGTCTCTATGTCAAAGCGTTCTTGAAATATCGTAGTGATTAAGTTGTTTTAAAAGCACTTTTAATATGATTGTATGTTAATTTTTTTAAAAATTATTAAATACAGCATTAGTATTGTAGGCAAATATAAGCTGATCGTTTTTTTACGTTTGTTTTATAATAAAAAGTCTATGCAAAATATTACCATTCTGGACTATGTAATTTTTTGCATTCCGGTCTATGCAAAATATTACCATTCTGGACTATGTAATTTTTACCGTTCCGGTCTATAAAAAATATTACCATTATGGACTATGTAATTTTTACTGTTCCGGTCTATGCAAAACATTACCATTACAGACTATGTAATTTTTACCATTCCGGTCTATGGCAACATATTACCATTTACGGACTATGTAATTTAATGTAATTTATTTTTACCGTGTAGACTAAAAAAAGAAAAATGAATTAATAGTAAAACATTTTTAAGAACAATATTTTATTTAAGTGCACTAAAAAGAAGAAAATAAATTCAAGTAAACCAAACCCATCATTTTTTTACATTATACAATTTTATATGATATAAAATTGTATAATGTAACAAAATGATGGGTATGATTTACTTAAAAGTTTATTTTCTTTTTTTTAGTGCACTTAAATAAAAGCTTGTTCTTAAAAATGTTTTTTACTATTAATTTATTAATTGGTAAAAATATAAATATTAATATTTCTCTTTATCAATGTATTTTTAATTTATATATTTTTATACTCCTTTGAAAAGTTGCACCCCCTTAACTTTTTTTAAGTTTTTTTTTTAAGAATAAGGCTTTTTGTTTTGTATATGAACTTGATTTTTCCTAAAAATAACCTATTTACAAGTAAAGTTATCGTGCGCACAAAAAACGTGAGACAGGGTCGGAAGGACGGAAGTGTGGATAGTTAGGCGGACGGACAGACTTATTTTTTGAAAGCTGTTCGGAATTATATATCTCATTTTCTAGATCAACATTTTGAATCTACACTGTAAAAAGTGATAGTAAATTTAAAGTAGTCCTGTCCTGTTCTTGTGAGAAAATACTGAATTATACTATATCATATAAGCAAAGGAAGAGAGTCGATTTCTGCGGTTTTTGCCCCAAATTATTATTGGGTAAAAAAATCAGGAAATATTATTTTTAATGTCTACTAACAACAATTAGTCGATTTTACCCTAAACGGACCATCTCTCACCCCTAACCCCACCTCCAGCCTAAATATGCCATCACTTGCTAACAGCATTCTTGGAGAGATATATCGCTTTCAAACTTATATTTGCTTCATAAAATACACTACCACACTAACTCCCTTTTTGGTTTGGACTTTTTTTACTGTATTAGCTCTCATTTATTTTAATCATCCGGTTAATTTTTAAATTTGGAAATATGAAAACTATTTTTCCTACGATCCTCTATGAACATTTAGCACACTCTTTTGTTCTTTAGAAAACGCCTTATATTACCCTAGTGTGATATTTATGTATGGTGGGTTACCTAATTTTATGTAGATATTTACCTCGTAGATTCTACGAATTTTATTCATCTTGTTTTATAAGCCATTTTCCACCTTTCATCACAGCTTTTTTTTAAATTTTAAGTTTTTTAATCCAAATATTTCTTTTTTTCATATCAAAATTAGAAGCTATAGTTATAACGTTACTATTATTACCATTACTGTCTAGATTTTATAAAAATTACTTAATTTAGATTAAGTTACCTTACATTTTATAAAAAACATCAAAATACACACTATTTTTCTTTTGAAATGTAACACAGTAAAATTTTTCTTATATGGCAACATAACCACCGAAATCTAATTTAACTAGCAATTGTTAAGTTTGCCTTCATTAGGACAAGCATATAGGCAACATAGAAAAAATTGTATAAAGCACTCGTTTCATAATACCTTTTTTCTTACGATCCCTTATGAAAATTACATTTAGCACACTCTTTTGTTTTTAAGAAAACGCCTTATATCACACTAGTTTGATATTTTTATATCACCCTAGTTTGATATTTATGTATGTAGGTTTGCCTAATTTCACGTATGTAGGTTTGCCATAATTTAAGTTGTAGATTCTAAGAATGTAGCTCACCTCGTTTTATATGCCATTTTCCACCTTTCATCACATCCTTTTATGTTTTTCAATCCAAATATTTCTGTTTTTTCTGTCAAAAATAGAAACTATAGTTATAACCTTACTAGTTTGACCAATTACTTAATTTTTGATTTAGATACCTTATATTTCATAAAAAACATGAAACATCATCTTTTTCTTATGAAATCGTAAAAAAGTAAAATTTTACTGTTTTTTATGGAAACTTATCTAAAGAAATCTAATTTAATTAACAAACTGTCAATTTTGCCTTGATTTACATAAGAGGCTTACAGTATAGTCAACCCATTAAACAGCTATAATAATATATTGTATTTTAAATTTAAATTGCAAGAAAACTAAAAGTAATAGAAAATCATATTTTCTGTTTAACATACATAAATTTGTATGCTATTTGCTTTGTATGCTTTGCTTTTCTCAAAAATTCTAAGTAATAAAAACTATTAAATATTAAATTAAGAAACTTTATATTTTTTCAGGATCGTAGGAAAAATAGTGTTCATAACTGGTTGGAAAGTGTAATTCGTACACTCGTGTGGTTTCCACACTCGCCTGACGGCTCGTTCGTAAACTTTCCCACTCGCGTGAAATATATCACTTTGCACACTATGTTATGTTATGTAATATACTATTAGTGCACTAGTACTCGTGCGCTAAAATCGGTTGTTATGAAATAAGTACTTTAATGTACTATTATAATACTTTTACAGCTAGAGTAGTGAAGAGTATAAAAATAAAGGGGCTGTCGTAAATAAAAAACTAATTATAAAACTTTTGTCTTTGTAGTTCTCAGAAGATTAAATTCAATCTGAAATACACAGATACGGAGTCAGATGCGAAGTATTTTCAAAGTTTTTAACAAGTTTCGTGAAAAATAAATAATTAAAAGTCACAAAATACCCCGGAAAACCTTTAAATACACATTGTTTTAGAAAAATCACTAAATGAAAAATATTAGAGTACCTGGATGATATTTTCCACGTAAGGGGATATCCAGGTTTGGTTGACATAAGCAACAAAAAACCTAATTTTACGCTTTCATTTTCGGGACTAAACTTGTCGTTTTTTTCCCTAGGGAATAAAAATCAAGGCAACCTTGATAATATTAAAATATTATACTTGTTTTGTAATAAATTAGCGATTCAAACCAATTCATTTGATTTTAACAAAGAAAACCTTTAAAAATACATTGTTATAACAATTTATATATGACTTAAAATTATCATCTTCGTCCATTTTTTTGACGTTTGTGTCAACCATATTAAAAAACAATTGAAATAGCCATGAAACTGACTTTTCGCAATTTACAGGCATTTTGATTAAATTACGAAAATAAAACAACCGATTTTAGACGCATGATTTTTAATTTTAATTTTATCTACCTACCTAAATTATGTTTGGTCCTGCAAAAAATAGTGTATATACCTCAGGACTAAACTTGGCTGTTTTAGTCCCTTGCATTTCTGTTTCTCTCGCTCGCTACGCTCGCTCAGGAAACACTAATGCAGTGGCACTAAAACAGCCAGTTTAGTCCCTTGATATATAAATAACTATTTTTATACTATAATATAAATTACAATAATTAATATAATTTAAGACCTTCTATTTTAAAAAAATTAAAAGTTTTGATTCATTAAAATTATTAAAAAAATATTTTTTTATTGTAATTTAATTTAGAGTATCAAATATAATTTTAAATTTTAAAATTTTACCACCACTAAAATTTAGTTTCGGGCTTAGACCTTGTAAGTGGATTGGATTGTTGTTTTTGGTATTAATTCCATCAACACGGTCTAAACCCGAAAGAGAAAATTCTTCTACAGACACTCCTAATTTAAAAATAAGATGAAATAAAGAAAAAAAGACATCCATTTTTCCTGAAATTTGTTGTCTGTAATGTAAAACATTAAAATCGTTTTGGGGCACTTGTATTTTTTTTGTTAAAGAATGCATTTTAAAAAGGTGATAAGTTCCAAATACAAAGTGAAAGTTCTTTAAATTTTGGTCATCAAATAAAATTTTTAATTGTGTTGATATTTAAAACTATTGGACTATTTATTGTCTTTTAAAATTTACAAATATCCTGTATAATAAAATTAATGGAACATTGATAATCCACAAAAAACTAATACTAATAAAAAAAAATTACAAAAACTTAAATAATAATAAAAAAAGTTGTTCCGCTGTTGAGATTTGAACCCAGACCATTTTTGGGGACTGTATTTTGTTTACTGCCTAAACCAACTGAACCACTGACTTTCTGCTTTTTCGTTTAAAATAACTTGACTTTGAAGGTGAAAACTATTATTTAGAAAATAACCTCTTAACGCTTGTGTGTATATTAAAGACTTTGTGTGATAAATATATAAAATTAAAATATTATTCGATTTAAGTTAGTTTTCTTATACATGTCACTAAAAATTAAAAAAATTACTATAGCTACGCCCGTCATTCACTAAACTGAAAAGCAGAAATATAATTTGTAGCTTGGGTGACCCCATCAAAAAAACCGATAAAAATTTGTCCATAACTTTTACCGTTTCGGAGAAAACTGATTGGGTCGAGAACTTTGGGTCACCCGGTACAATTAATACGTAGATATTAATTTAAATTACAAAATCTTAAAAGACTTTTTATTTGAAAAAAAGCTAAAGCAATCCTGTCTGACTGTTTTTTGCTGGTCTGCCTTTCTCTGTCCGGAAACTAGGTAAGAAAAATAAGTTGAAAACGCTTTGAAATACGGACAAATTAAAAGACGTTCTTTATAACTAAAGATTCTTTAGTAAAGAATAAGCACAGAATTTCAATTGGTTTATCAGATTATTCGTTTTTATTAAAAATTTAAAAACTAAACGTTTAATTAGCACTATTTATTTCTACCTGCAGTTTAAAATCTGGTTAAGCGCCTTTCCCCCTTACCTCCAACCAAATGGAAGCACCCCTGATATCGACTGAAAATTTAAAACACTTAAATAACAACTCTAACTATCTTTTTGGATATATCTGATATTTTTATTGGTCATGGAGATAATTTTTTTAAATAGAATAGAGAATCGTGTTATACATTATTTTCAAGCTATAGGGTAATTCCAGGGATGCTTACTTTACATCTCACTCTAGAGCAAAAAAAAAATGTAGGTCGGTCGATCTTTTGGTCGATCGTACTGTCGATCGGTCAGTCGATTTATTTTGGCGGTCGTTCTGCCCGAGGAATACCATAAGCTAGCTAATAATAATCTGCATTTTATTTAAAGCCAGTCATGTCATTGCTGGAATTACCCTGTAATAAAATATAAATATAATAAAATTCTCTATCTGATGACATATTTTTTTAAATTTTTTTTTTGAGGTGTTTTTTGGGTGATTAAAAAAATTAAACAATTGGTTTTATGAGGCAAATACCTAAATTATACTTTAAAACTTATAATTAATGATATAAAATAAATTTTACAAAAAAAAAAATCTTAAAAAACCATATCTTTTAGCAAAAAGAAAAAAAAACGAAAAATGAGAACCTAAAAAAAATAAAATAATATATGGTTGAATAGAGAATGTTATTTGCTTAGAGTTAAATGAAAGATGGCAAGTAAACAAAATAAAATTATTGATAAGATATTAATTTAAATTACAAAATCTTAAAAGACTTTTTATTTGAAAAAAAAAGAACTTTTTAGCTAAAGCAATCCTGTCTGACTGTTTTTTGCTGGTCTGCCTTTCTCTGTCCGGAAACTAGGTAAGAAAAATAAGTTGAAAACGCTTTGAAATACGGACAAATTAAAAGACGTTCTTTATAACTAAAGATTCTTTAGTAAAGAATAAGCACAGAATTTCAATTGGTTTATCAGATTATTCGTTTTTATTAAAAATTTAAAAACTAAACGTTTAATTAGCACTATTTATTTCTACCTGCAGTTTAAAATCTGGTTAAGCGCCTTTCCCCCTTACCTCCAACCAAATGGAAGCACCCCTGATATCGACTAAAAATTTAAAACACTTAAATAACAACTCTAACTATCTTTTTGGATATATCTGATATTTTTATTGGTCATGGAGATAATTTTTTTAAATAGAATAGAGAATCGTGTTATACATTATTTTTAAGCTATAGGGTAATTCCAGGGATGCTTACTTTACATCTCACTCTAGAGCAAAAAAAAAATGTAGGTCGGTCGATCTTTTGGTCGATAGTACTGTCGATCGGTCAGTCGATTTATTTTGGCGGTCGTTCTGCCCGAGGAATACCATAAGCTAGCTAATAATAATCTGCATTTTATTTAAAGCCAGTCATGTCATTGCTGGAATTACCCTGTAATAAAATATAAATATAATAAAATTCTCTATCTGATGACATATTTTTTTAAATTTTTTTTTTGAGGCGTTTTTTGGGTGATTAAAAAAATTAAACAATTGGTTTTATGAGGCAAATACCTAAATTATACTTTAAAACTTATAATTAATGATATAAAATAAATTTTACAAAAAAAAAAAATCTTAAAAAACCATATCTTTTAGCAAAAAGAAAAAAAAAACGAAAAATGAGAACCTAAAAAAAATAAAATAATATATGGTTGAATAGAGAATGTTATTTGCTTAGAGTTAAATGAAAGATGGCAAGTAAACAAAATAAAATTATTGTCATATTAACCTTGGTAAATTCGGAAACCTGCAAAACGACCCATTTCAAGCGAGATAGAAAACTTGGAAGTCGAGATAAAAAAGCAAGGTAACATCACAACCTTATGAATAGCTCGTATAAGGGGTTCTTTTAAATAACATTTTTGATTTTTTAATTTTTTTTAACACTTGGAATCGACTTCTGGAACCATCAGGAGTCCCTGATTTTTTTTAATGACTCTATTTCTGGATGTGGATGCTATGTAATAATTTTCTGATAAAAGTAATTTTATTGTACGATAAAAAAAGCAAAAAATTTATATACAGAGTCTTTCTTAAAATCGAGATAAATAATAATTGGTTTTGGTTTCTGTTGGGCCCGGCCCTGAAAATAGAAAAAAAAAACGCTATTCTAAAGGAAACGCAGTTAAATAAATCGAAGGCGAAAAAAACGTAAGAAAAATACGGCTGGTGAACACGAACCGCACAAACTCCAACAAAAATTGCAATCATAATTCCTTTCCTACCAGATACATATCAAATTTTATAAATTAACCATTTCTTGCGGCACTTTACGAATCCACTGGCTTTTTTCTGACCAGAATAGCACTTTGTTTAAATAAAACTACACTAGGCACAAAAATTAAAGGTATACAAATTTTTAGGGAATTTTCAAAAGGCTTTAACTTGGCGAAAAATAGTTGAATAGCTGAAGTCTCTAGTTTTAAGATTCTGAGTTCACATATTTTTATCATTGGCCGTTTTTGAGTCATCATAAAAAAACCAGCGATTAAAAAAATTCTAATTTTTTCTTGCCTTTAACGGTCTTCATTTTTTTTGTGATTTCATCAGAAAACCCTTTTAGCTTGATTCTTCTTCTTTAATTTAAGTGACCCAAGAGCTCTGTACTAAGATATTGTTCTCGGCGTTAAAAGCAAAAATTTTAATTTGATAATTAGTTACTCGGGAACTAATAATCCTACAGAAAATTAAAGTAGGTATAGGTCTAGAAACTTCAATACGATGTTTTTATTGTTTTCTGATATATTTTTTTTATTTAAAAAAAGGTTGCGTTTTTAGAACTCTTCGCTTCAGTTAGGATTACATTGTAAATAATGGATTTTTAGTTACAGCCATTTGAAAATCACCTAAAAATTTAGATTTTTTTTCATATCCTCCGAAGTTTTTGTTATTGACAATGATTCTTTGTTTCTATAACTTGTGTGTAGCGAAATTACTTAATTTTTTTATTTTATGGGTCTAAAAAGTACAAGAATTTAGATTAATGTTACATTTTGGGCAAAATACTTTATTAAATTTCGAATATAGATCCTTGTCCTTTTAGGAAGTTATTTAGGTAATAACCTCATAGACCCATAAAATGTTTATTTCATAAAAAATTATAAAACGCAAAAATATTCAATTTAAATGAGTTTATTTTTTACTAACCAAGGATTTCCCACCGTTTAAAAATAAGGGAATTCTTTATAGGAATACTTTTGACATGGAAAAATATAAACGCTTCAAATATTTCCAAGAAGCTCATTATACTCTTCGCATTCTTCAGCAGAAGATATTAATATATTGCGACTAGAATTTGCAATTCCGAATTTTATTTCCAGGATGGGCCGGATTTAAGCAGATTTTTGGGGGGTGTGAATGGTGTCAAATTCCGAATGAAAATGGCCAACAATCCGAAAAAATATAATAACAATATGCCGACCGAAAATGTTTAAAATAAAAAATTACATTTATGTTTTTTATAAGGATAAGTGCCAGCTAATTATAAATAATTACAGACATTTCAGGCTTAAATTCCACAATCTTAAACAAAAAGACGTAAGAAAGCCCTAGCCCACAGGCGAAAATTTTTGTGACCCATATTAAATTTTAATCAGATTTTTTTTTACGAATTTTACGCTTAAGGGAACTTTTAAATTAGGTTACGTAACCCAAATTGATCCAAAATTCATACACTTCATACACTGGTTCCGGCGTTATTAAAGGCTGTAGAGTATATATATTTTGGCGACCCCCCTAACACACCCTATTTGGGGGGGGGGGGGCGGGGTAGCCAAAACATGAAATCTCTACAGCCTTTAATAACACGCGAGAAACTGGGTATAAAATGTATGAATTTTGGTACAATTTGGGTAAGAAATTTTTACAAACTTGATAGTTTATTGTAATTTAAAATTATTCTTATCATTTAAAATTACACAACAATGTATGAAACTTTAGGGCCGCAGGCGTAAATTTTTACGAATTTTACGGTTGTTTTACTATCCTAAATAAAAAAGCGCAGGAAAACCCCATATAGATAGATAGATAGATAGATAGATAGATAGATAGATAGATAGATAGATAGATAGATATTTATTGTGTTAAGATACAAGTATTTACACTCGTCAAATTATTAATACAATATTTAAAAAAATACAATACGAAATAGAACAATATTAAAAGATAAATAAAAATTATTAAACCAAGTGAGAGCAATCCTTTAGAAGTCATGCTCAACAACGAGGTACTCCTCGATTGAATAAAACGCCTTTTTTTTTTTGATCAAATATGACTTAGTCTTGTTTCTTAATAGATTGTTTGAAAGGGCTTTAATACTGAAAGGAAGTTTATTAAATAGTTTTAGGGCAATAAAGTCGAGACTTTGTTGATTACTCGTTAGCCTACAAAACCTAGTAATTAGTTTGGTGCGATTTCTGGTAGCATAAGAGTGAACATCACTATAAGAAATACATATTTGATGGTCCATTTATTTTTATTTTAAAACAATTTCACAATTTCACAAAAACGTGCGCCACAGGCCATAATTTTTACAAAATCAAAGGTTTATGGTCCACTTGGGAAGCAATATATCTTAGAAAAGTCTTGTTTTGGCGCCTCTTGGGGAAAGGCATTCGCCTTCATTTACGGCCCTGATAAACATTTTCCGAATGAATCCAAAGATTTTCTGAATGGAAAAGCTTTTTTATTTCCAGGAATTACGGGATTGAAAATTTACGATCACGGAATCCCGGGATTTTTGGGATTGATATTTAAAATTACTATAATACACTAACCGGCAAAAAAAAAGCCGGACACCGAAGTATTTGACAAGACCACTTAAATATTCACTAATGTAACCTAACACTGGTCTTAGGTTTAACCCTTTCGAGACTACCCTAGTTACAATTTTTTTCATGTCTTGAGCAAGTCTGGCTCAAGATTCTTGATCAAGTAACTGCATCCATATTATTAAAATTCTGGCTCAAGATACTGTCGACAGATTCTTGCTCAAGAATTGTCAAAGAATTGCTACAGATACTTCGTCAACAGTCTTGAGCAAGAATGTAGCAAGAAAAATTGAGAGAGAGGTGCAACTGTACGAATATGTACCAGGAATTAAAAAATTACATGTTCTGTCAACAATTGACAAATGATACATGGTTGTACTCAGTAATTAATTCGAAATCAAATTATATAAAAATATACAGAGTGTTCCATTTAAAAGTCGGAAGTTGAGGCCCTTTCCGGTAAAACCGGAAGTGACACAAATTGTTTTAAAACACAGACTAAAAACTTAAAAAAAGTAATTCTTTTTCACAATTAAAGAAAGTAACAGAAACTCAAAAAACTGTGGTAGCTTTTTTAATTATTTTCTGTACCGTGTATGTCCTCTTCTGAGTTAATCAAATTTGCAGTTGTAAGGAATTCCTTTAAATTTTTTTGGGCCTCTGGAGTTTATCGGAGATATGTTCTATAGAATTAAAATTTTGGCTGCATGTTCTGTCAACAATTGACAAATAATACATGGTTGTACTCAGAAATTAATTCGGAATCAAATTATATAAAAATATACAGAGTGTTCCATTTAAAAATCGGAAGTTGAGGCCCTTTCAGGTAAAACCGGAAGTGACACAAATTGTTTTAAAATACAGACTATAGATCTAGATCTATTAATGACAAATAAATGTTAATAAATTTGATAAAGTGACCTGTACACTATTTTAAATTAGGGTTTGGTTGGTATAAGTCACTTTTTTTCTTAAATAAAAACTTATACCCATCAAACCAAAACTAAAAGAAATAATAGTTATTTTTAAAAAATAAAACCAATAGTCCATTCGATTTGAAACCTGCACCAAAGTTTAATGAGAAGAGTGTACTATAGAATATGAATCATAAAATATCTTCACGGCTTATTTTAAACTGTTTAAATTTAAAGTGCTAATTAATTTCAAAACCTAACATGTTACTGGGAAATAATTATAATAAATACGCAAAGCGATAAATAATTATTAATCGTCCAACAAAATTACGATTTATGGTCAAAATATTATTTGCTGACAAGTATTAGTTAATTATAAATGATTGTTAATTAATTTTAATGTTGTCATCAAAGCATCACAGAAGCTGGTATGAATTAACTGGTATCTTGGGCTTTTATGATCATTCAGCATTTAATCTTTTTGTACGATATCGCCAATATTAAATTGGACCGTGCCAATGGTCAGCGGTACATTTACATTAGATACAAAGAGAAGTGCTACAGAGAGAGAGAGAGAGAGGGACGCAGACATCACATAATAACTATTAGTTATCCAGGGGATATACTTTCTGGATATAGAGTATATCCATTGTATAGCCTGGATAGCCCATGGACATCCAAATGTTCGCCTATATTTAGGATATCCACTGGATATCCATGAGATATCCATTGGACATCTATTTTTTTGACCTCCCTAAAGTATATACACTATATATCCACTAGGTATCCATCATGGATATCCATGGATATCCAGTGGATATACTTTAGGGAGGTTAAAAAAATAGATGTCCACTGGACATCTGGTGGATATCCAATGAATATCCTGGATATAGGCAGACATTTGGATGTCCAGGCTATCCAATGGATATACTTTATATCCAGAAAGTATATCCCCTGGATATCTAATAGTTATTATGTGCTGTCTGGGGAGACAAACGTATGATTATTATTATTTTGAAAGAAAATTTGGAATATAGGATAGAAGAGGAAATTATTAAATTAAAAAAAAAACCTTAGGCATTGAAAATGTCTTATGGGAAAGAAGGGTATCACATTTTGGGCTAAATCGCCTGCAACGATATAAATAATGGTTTTTAGATAAACAAAAAATATTGCTTTTTTTCAATATGATAGTCATTTAGCGCAAGAATAATGCGATGTTGTCGGGTTTACGATTACAAATAATTCCTGAGTTTTTATTTTTTTTTTCATTTTGTTCTTTATTAACAATTAACACAGTTTTTTGTCATTTCTTTTCATAATTTTGCACTTTTTTAAACAAAAACATATTTTTCTTATTTAGCCCAAAACTGCTATTTAAAACGATACCCTTCTTTATTGACGATTGCGATTACATAAATGGTAACGCCTATGTTAAGGCCTATAGCCTATGGCCTATGTCCTATGGCCTATGGCCTATAGTAACGCTTTTCGTGTATGGATTCGAACCCACGATTTTCGGCCGTGCGCTCTACCAATTGAGCTACCGAGACTCCCTTTACTCTGTTTGATATGCCACTAAAATTTTCTTTCATATATATTTACGGACATCAAAATTACTTCTTATTATGTTTTAAAATAAAATTATGCATATTTTAAGTAACAATAATATTTTAAATTATACATTAAATTACATGAAAGTAAGATATTTGTTTTTTTATGTAAAAAAGTTTTTTTTTTAATTTTACACATGTGTATAGTAGGTCATAAGTTCAAACAAAACTTTTTAATTACTGTAAATTTTGACAGCCATGGCTGTCAGTACATAATCTTCACACACAACGGGCTTTTATCAATGCATTGATAACAGCCCGTTGTGTGTGAAGATTTTGTACTAGTTTTTGTATTCGGTGAGCTGTTTTATATAATGCTGCATATAATGCAGATTTTTTGTTGTACTGTGATAAAATCCAAACATTTTTAAGGATTTTTATTTGGTTGGTATTGAAGACAAAAATGTATGTGTAACGTATTGTACCGGTGTACCGGTAAATGACAATAATGAATATTTTTACAACCATAAATAAAAAAATATTTTTAGTTTTCCGGATGCCCGTCCTTCCGTCCGTTAGTCACAGCCCAATATCTTAAGAACTGCATAACCTGGGAATCTGAAGTGTGGCATACAAGTATATTGCATTAACGAGAATCTAGTCCAAGTATAAGTCTTTATTTAGTTTTTTTTCATCATAAAGTCAAAAATTAATTTTTAAAAAACATTTCTTTAGAGAACCCTATCGAATTGGATATCACAAAAAGTTTGTTCTTAAAAAATTTATACAAACAATAAAACAAATTGACTATGCATTATTTTTTGTATGTCCCCTTCTATTTCAGATGAGATTCTCTGACGTAAAACCACGTTGCAAAAAAACTCGACATTTTGTTAATTAATAATTTTCTGAATAAGATTTTTAATAATAATCTCTAAAGGAGTTTGTACCCAACTGCAAGCTAACAAGCAACATACAATTTCGCAAAAACTAAAGCAACACACTTAAATTAATTTAAAATTAATAAAACAGCACCACCCATAGGGTGAAAAATGTATAGAAACCAAAAAATAAAATATCAAGGCTTTAATGAAATTAAAAATACATTCATACCACCTACAGATTCTAGGCCATATTTAAGAATAATCCTACATGAAACTTTTTACTTGAAAGTTTAAATGAAAATTTTCATACAAACTACGACAGTCTAAAGTTTAATAATGGGATTCATTTAGAAAATTATTCTCTTTAAGGTCCATATAGTGATATTATAAAGCTATCTGTACACAGTATGCACAGCAGTAGCGTAACAGAAAACATGTTTTTAGTTTAAGCGGATCGAGGTGAGATGGAAGCGAAAAATGTTCTCTACACGGTAAAAATTAATGTAACTTTAGGTTAGTTTATGCAAAAATTAAGAAAGCTAAAGAGAAAAATAAGTAATTTTAGGCATATACTGGCAGTATAATACTGCGCATGCTTGATGATAGTTAAGAAATACTGCGCATGCTTGATGATGATTATAATTATAATTAGAAATATAATTAGTTTTATTTATTATAATTAGAAATATAATTAGTTTTATGACTACACTGGGCATGCGTAAGTATAACTGGGTGTCGTAATTGAATCGGTCAGCTGAAGAACAGTACTAGTCCAAAATTGCTGTTTTGAGATAAACACAAAAACCTTTCCGTAAATATTGATTATACACTGTTTGCATGCATTAGTAAGTTGTAGTGTTTGACTAGACCGATACATAAGAACTGCAATTCGTTGGGAAAAAATTCATTATTGAATTACAGAAAAAATAAAACTTTTTTTAATAAATTGGTTTTAGTTTAATTTTACGATAGTAAATAATAACAAGCATTGCAAATAAGACGTGTTATTACATACTCGTACATACAGTGCGATCCATAACTCACCCCCCCCCTCTTAACTTTTGAACAAGTTGAGATATCAACTTCAAATTTGGATCACTTTAATAAGACAACCCAATATATCTTTTTGCATATATTTAATATTTTCAGCTCTGAAAATGTGGACAGGGCGGCATGGGGGACTTTTTTTTAATTAGAAAAGGTTGTCGTTTGATAGATAATTTTAAAGCTTATAAAATTTTCTATTTAACTATATATTTTTTATTTTTTTTTCAAGGTTTTAATTTAACTTAAGAACAAGTACTGTTTCAACTAACTGCTGTAAATATATGGATCGGGCTATAGCGTCGCGTAAATGGTAATGTTCTTAAGCAGAACGAATAAAGCTACAAATTTTTGGACTAGTACTCACGGTTCACCTGGGCGATTTTAAATAAAAATTTCGTGGACCCCTACATTTTTTGGACTAAAACATACCTGATTACATAAGAAATCAATTTCCATTTGAAAGAAAATCGTAAAAGATACACTTTTTTAGAAAGATGAAAAAACGTTTTTTTGAGTAATAGGGTGTCAAAAAATTCCGATGTGCGAAATCGAGAACGCTCTCTGGCTCAAAAGTTGCTCCTTAGTAAAAAACAGTGGCCACTCAAAAATGACCCAAATCGATTAATGTTTAGAGGTAGCTCAAAGCACTCAAACTTTGAAAAATATCGGTACCCGTTTTTCGGAAAAAAGTGATTTTATATAAAATTAAGGAAATTTTGGAGAATTTCTTTGGTAATTAGAAACAATACTAATTGTGAGAAAACTAAAAAAATTATTTTTCCCCTTCCCTTAAGTTAGAACATAAAAAAATCGCCAATTATTTGAAGATTTTGCGAAAATTTATTGAAAATGGGCATATTTAAAAGGACATAACTTCCTTAGGAATGATTTTTTGACCAAGGTGCATATAAACTTTTTCTATGTTTTTAATGTTAAATAACCACTCATTACTAAAAAATTTGTTTTTTGCTTTATATTTTTTAATTTTTTAATTTTTGCTTCTTCATGCGTAAAAATTTACTATTAAATGCATTTATCTTTAAAACGGTTGAACCTGCGATGTTAAACCACAGAAACTTTTTTGTATTTTTACATAAAAAAGTATTCCAACCAAAAAATCAAAAAAAAAGTACACCGAAAAAAGTTTTAGGCAAAAAACAGAAAATCCACCCGGTTTCTAATCGAAATTAATTTTGTTTACTCAACTTGAGGAAAAAAATTATGTTTTCTGTATAGTCATGTAGGTTAACATGTATATATGCTTATATACTAATATGTAATTTTGCAGATTTTTTATTTAAAACTATTTTTTATCAACTTTTAAAAACTTGCAAAAATTAAATTTTCGCGAAATCTTCAAATAATTGGCGATTTTTTCATGTTCTAACTTAAGGGGAGGGGGGGGATATAAGTGTTTTAGTTCTTACATTTAGTATTGTTTCTAAATATTACCAAAGAAACCCTCCAAAATTTCCTCAATTTTTATCGGTATCAGTTTTTATCCGAAAAACAGGTACCGATTTTTTTTTAAGTTTGAGTGCTTTGAGCTACCTCTAAACATTTATCGATTTGGCTCATTTTTGAGTGGCCACTGTTTTTTACTAACGAGCAACTTTTAAGCCAGGGAGCGTTTTTGATTTTGAAAATCGAGATTTTTTGACACAACTTATTACTCAAAAAAACGTTTTTTTATCTGTCTAAAAAAGTGTATCTTTTACGATTTTCTTTCAAATGGGAATTGATTTCTGATGTCATCAGTTATGTTTTATTCCAAAAAATGTAGGGGTCCACGAAATTTTTATTTAAAATCGCCCAGGTGAACCGTGTACTGTTCTTCAACTGACCGATTCAATTATACTTACGCAGGCCAAGTGTAGGCATAAAATTAATTATATTTTTGTTAATTTTTGCATAAACTAGAGTTAAAAATTTTTAATAAGTTCTTTGCATAAAAGTTATGGAAATAAATAAACATTATCAGTGACAAAAACTTGTCTTGTCCTACTGCGAGGATGTTTCGACATGGGATAATAAGGCCAACCAACTTTGTAAGAGACGGATGTGGCCGCATCAGCCTGCTATCGTAGATATGCACAGGACTTGATTTATTTTATTTTATGTTTTTTCGTGAAAATATTACTTTAATAGTAAAGTTTTAAGTGAATCGTGAATATTTATGTTTTTTTATTGTGTTATGTAAATTTTAACGTGAAACTGTTGAACATGTAAAGTCAATTTTTTTATAAATTTTAAAGATAATGTTCTTATAAGTTATCGTCTGGGCAAAACATCACTACAGAGTGAGACGGTTTTGCGTAGGCCGAAAATTGTATTAGATTGAGCTGGCAAACTATCCTATGGAAAATGCCATTATTGGAAGTGGAATTGGAACCCTGCAGAATGCCGAAGTCCTAAAAATCAAGACTCTCGCGAGACCAGACAAGAAGTTACCTAATATTCGAGACAAGACAATGAATTAATAGTCAAGAAATTAACTCGACAAGATCAGCCAATTTTTCTATTTTTCTATCTCAATTACAAAGAATAATAGAAAATGAAAAAAAACATAAAATAATGTTTTTGTTACGTCACTGCGTCTCGTTGTTTTCTCATCAAAGGAAACCCATGGATGATTCAATTGTTATTTCGACGCTTGTTTCCATGGCTACTTTCTTATCAAGATTGTATTAATTTTTGCTATGCATGTTCAGACTTTTCATTATTTTTATACATAGATAAACTTTTAAATTATTAAATTATTATACGCAGAGGGAACGTTGAATTTTCATGTGCGGCGACTAGATCAACTCAGAGGCGCACGATCCAAATTAGTTCTCAGGAACTATCAGGTGTCCTCCATCAGCAAAGGGAGAAGGGCGTAGATGAGGGGGCAATGGACAGTTTTTTATTAAATATTTACTACTATTTAAACTTATTGTAAAATTTTTGTAGGATTTTCTTGTGAATATGTAAAAGAACTATATCTACTATTATAATATATTATATATACACTAACGGTTAAAGTAACTTTTGCCCAAGAAGGTACTAATTAGTTAAAGAAGTTTATTCTGCAAGATTCTGTGTGTTTAATTGACGGCATTTTCTTTTTTATTAGATATTTATATATAATTTCTACTACAAAGGTTGGCTTATTTTTAAACGAAAATTATATAATTTTTTACGTGCGGTGCTATTATAAGTTCCACAACTATAAATTTATAAAAAAGCGGTAAAAAAGCCTTATATTTTTAAACCTCTGCCTGTTATTGTTAACAGCAAAATTAGATAACAATTTTAGTCAGATCCAAAGCCCTATTCCCCAAAAATCAAAAAGCTAAAGCTGTTATTGTAAAAATTTCATACTCTTTTTAAATTTTATATTTTTGTGCAGGGAGGTTCATCATAAAATTTCAAACTTTCGCCACATTTTCTTAAAAATAATTTTAACTAACCTATTAGAGGGCCAGATTTCCCATTAAACAACATTATGCAATAGCCTAGGGTTGCAAATTTTAAGGGGCTGTAAAGTTTTAAGTTGACGATTTTCTTTTTGGTTATCAATTATCTGAAACTGAATAAGTGATTATGATCATAGGTTATATCCCGACACCAAAGATTTAACCGGCTAAACTGCAAGTAGCTGTGTTTTTGTTAATTTTGCTTAGAAAATGTTTGAAACTTTAAAAATATTCGCTCTAAAGCAAAATTACCAAAAAAAAACAGCTGCTTGTAAAGTTTATTTTTTTTAAGGTATAGTTATTTTAAATTTGACGCTAAATACTCCACAAAGTCCGATTTACACTGAAGCATGTCGCTTGTTTTGAATGTCAACATAACCAAGAAAAACTTTTCTATTTTGTGTGAACCAGACCAATAAATACTTCTCATTTCACGTAATTTTTACAATTTTTCATGAGAATTGTGTTAATTCGTAGGTTTTTATGATAAAAAGCATGAAATGTTAGTTAATTAGAAAATCATTTATTTATCCTAGTAGACTTGATAATCCCTATTTTTCAAACAATTGGATGCTTAAATTCAATTAAAAATATGGGAGACGGGCCTATGGAGGCTGCGCTCAATTCATTTCGCAAAAATTTGACGATTTTAAGCATAATTTGTGTATTTTGACGTAACTATTTTATAAAATTAATAATGTTATGTACCTTTTCAGTCCTGTTCGTTGGTGTTGCACTTTAGATTCGAACACATTCTTTATCATATTTAAAAATTAGGGAAAATAATTTGTTTCTTATAAAATGGATACATAAAAACACTGTTGCTAAAAACACTTTTGTATTCCTGTAGAAATAAAAATTTGCTTATAAAATCGCTTTTATTCCAATAATTTAGAGGAATAAACCATTGTTTTGTAAACTGAAAATTTTCCACCTTTATCTGATGGGTTAATTTTTTAAAGTTTTTCAGAGATCATATCGTTACTAAAAGTGGGAAAGAATGTCAAAATTTGACGTTTTTTTTTCATTTAGATGCTAAATTGTGACACAATTCAGTAGCATCTCTGAATAGAGCTTTATTCAAACGTAAAGTGTAATGACATTTCTTCAATTAGGGTCCCCACATTTTAACACATAAAAGTATACGACTTTTGCACTTTTAGTGACGATATATAACTTTGGAACGAAAAAAATTTTTCTTTTAATAAAACATGTGGCGTTGTTTCGAGAGCTAAAAAAAAATCGAATCTAAATTCCTTCTAGGAGGTACTGCATTTTAATGCAGATTAAAAGATTTTTTTCGAAATTTTAAGATGGTGTTTTTCAAAGAAAAAAACGATATTCGATTTTTAATTTTTTATTTATCGATAACTTTTTTCCCACCTTACTCGTTTAAATGGAATCATTATAAAAATCGAGATAAAAAAAATAAAAATGTAAATATTTAAAACCTCGCTTCAACGCTATAGTCGACGAGGCGCCTATGCGAGTACTGGAAATTCGCCTAGTACTGATTATAAAAATGTAAATTCAAATTTTTAAAAAGAAATATAAAAGAAAAATAAGAAAAGAAAAAGAAGATGAAATTTTTAAAAACACTAAACACTGCACATTTTAAAACAAAAAATTAGATAAAACAGAAATTATGTTTACGCAAATGGTGTCATTAAGAAATCTTCCACAGAATAAAAAGCTCAATTGTTTTTTTTTTCAGGATTACGTTTAGTAAGGATGGAATTTCTTTAGATTTCCTAGAGAGATAATCTCCAAGATTTCCTCCAATTTGTAGACCTGAATTCCTCAGCGGTTTTCCACCCACGTTATAATGCGTTGGTTGCACATTGGTTGGTTGGTTGTTTTAAAAGGTAGACTGAGCAAGAGCTACAGATTCTACAAAACCCTAAAAAAATGAGTTTTTATTCAATTGATTCTAAAAGAGACACTTTTTGTTCATGTTTTACGGGCGAAAAGTTTAACTTTGTGGCCCTAGGGCCAAAAAGTTTTTTTCGCCAGCTAACTAAAACTTGTTATTTTTAAGCTTTTTAAAAGAAGAAATAGCTTTTTTAATTTGAAAATTAAACCGCACGCAAAAGAAACGATTCAATTGTTTTTTAGCGATTTGATTGGATAGCAATTTGTCATGGATAACTAGTAAGAAATAAGACACTAAAAAGAAATACTTCTTGCAATTTAAAATTAAGTATATTTTCATAATTTATTATAATTAGTAACAATCGAATAAAAAATATTGTATAATACACGGGCAAAAAGTTAAATTTCGATTTCGTAGGTTTATTACCCTCTTGCCGAAAAATAATTTTCTATTTTTGTTTCAAAATTTTTTCATATTTAGCAGTATTTTAAAGAAAATAAAAAAAAAATATTTCTTTTTAGTTTTTATTTGAAAAAATTTTTTTGTTCAAAGAAATATTTTCTTTTAATTTTTTTAAGTATTTAGGAAAATGGTAAATACTATGGTACTAATTACTGTGAATAGTATATAATAGAATGCGTAGCATTACATATCTTTACGGCTTGTTATAATTATGTGTTATACAAGAAACAAAAAAGTAGCATCTATGATGACTAGACAAGAGTAGGATAACAGATTTTTACTTCCGTTCTATTATATTTAAATTTTTTTATTATTCAGAATTTTTTTATAATTAATACTTAGCGGAGCATTCAAAATTTAATTTATTGGGATAAAGTAAGACAGAGATCAAACATTAAAATCCGCTATGCCCAATTTCTCACGGAATCTGGGCTATTGGTGAACAGTTTTGGGACCGTGCTAATATTTATTTATTTATTTATTTATTTATTTATTTATTCATTATGTTACACCACTTAACAGCTGAGGCCAATTACTAAGTGGGAAATATAAACTTACAAATAAGTACAATATTGGAAAAGAAATACAGAAAAAGTACATAGTATTCTGAAGTTACCTAATATAAAATATAAAACATAGGCCTAAATAAAAAGTTCACATCTTTTAACAAAGTTTAACTTACAATTATAAATATCAAACCTATCTTGCAGGCGAAAAACTTAAAAGATTTGTGCGTGGTGTATTTAAATAAAATGTTCGAATGTCGCGGGAACCTAATCGTGGTACGTGAAACGATATCATAGCTAGAATGTCTAGATAGTTTACATCGTTGTGTAATACTTTATGTAAAAATACTAAAGATACTCGTTTGCGGCGGTTTTTTAAGGAATCAGCTTCAAATCTTTTCAGAAGAGTATCGTGCGGATACCCTATTGCGGGGTATACTCCATCCTATTTAAAGTGACAACATTTTAAAAAGCGTCTTTGCACACTTTCTAAAATGTCATCATAGGTGGCGTACCTAGGATTCCATATAAGGCAGCAATAATCTAATTTAGATTGTATAAACGTATTGTAAATCAATTTCAGGAGGAATGTGTCCGTAAAGCCCCTTGAATTTCTAATAACAAACCCTAAATTTCTAAAAGCTGACTGAGTGACGGTTTCTATATGTTTATTAAAAGTAAGTTTTGCTATCAAACGTAACTCCCAAATCTTTTATAAATTCTGGGCGGCTAAGTGATCTACCGTCTATGGTGTAGTTGTAAATTATAGGATGTACTTTTCTCGTAAATGTCATAACATTACACTTTTCAACATTGAGAGGCAGTTTATTTAGATCGCACCACTTCTTTATATTGTCGAGGTTTTTTTTTGTAGCCGCAAACAATTATTTTTGCATTTGATAGCTGTATAAAATTTAGCGTCATCCACGAAAAGTAGGTAGAAAACATCCAAGTCGATGCCTATATCATTAATAAATAAAATGAAGAGTAGGGGTCCTAATATTGATCCTTGGGGGACACCGGATGTTACTAACATATGAGTGTTGCCCTAAGTACTCAACAACAATATTGCACAGGATGAAAGATCCTCAAAATATGTCATGAGCACAGTTCCTTAAAATAAGTCCTATGGAAGTAAGAGCCGCCTAAAGGCGTGTTTGGTCTTTCTCTGCGTCCAGGGTACCTCCCCGTGGTGACGGATTTCGTCAGAAGCATCAAAGAAAAAACTTTTTTATATATACATGAATAATAACTTGGACACAATAATTAATGAAATTGATTGCTCTAATAATATTAACTGTGAAAATAGCTATGATACTCAATACTTAGAAACCAATTGCTTTAGCTCAAATACTAGTCTTAACATATTACATACAAATATACGTAGTATTAGGAAAAACTTCGACGAATTTATTGTGTTTTTGGAAAGTCTGAAAAATTGCAACGTAGGTATAATTATTTTAACTGAAACGCGATGGGTTGATAACGTTACTGACTTTGGTATACCAGGCTATGACATTTTTTTCAATAAAGCCTGTTTTAATCAAAACGATGGTCTAGTTGCATATGTTAGAAATGACATTCAATATACCGTTGATAAATTTTCTTTAACAGAGGTAACTATATCCACTATAAAATTAAACTTTTTAGACACTAATATAACCATTGGGGGGTTATACAGACCGCCTTCAACTAAAGAAAATTTATTCATTAGTGAGTTGGAAAATTATTTAAAGTCCAGTTCGGATAGTGAAATAGATGTCATGGCGGGGGATATCAACATTAACTTATTAGATAATAAAAGTAACACAATAGAATACACTAATAATATGAATAGAAATGGATTTGTCTCCTACATCAATAAAGTAACTAGAAATGAGGGGGGGAATCCGTCTTGCCTTGATCATTTTTTTGTGAAAACCAAAAATAACAAAATAGAAAAAAATATAGAAATTAAATCATTTATATTGCAGACTGCGATCACAGACCACTTTCCTATATTTTTAAGCCTTAACATTAAAAAAAATATAACTCCTGAAAATACTCAAAAATTATTTAAAAAAATTAACTTTAACCAGTTAAGTGAAAGCTTAAAAAATGAAAAGTGGGATGGGGTATACGAGGTCAATCAAACTCAAATTATGACAGACAGATTTATTGAAATATTAGATAAACATGTTAATCTTTGCACTAAAAGCATAAAAGTTAAAAATAAAAATCATAAATTAAAGCCTTGGATCACGGCAGGACTGGTTACTTCAATACAAATAAGAGATAACCTGAAGAAAAAAATGGCTTAGACTAAAAAATGAGGAATCACATAACAACTATAAAAATTATAGAAATATTTTAAATAAACTAATCAAAACTACTAAAATTGACTATTATAAAAATGAAATATTAAATGCAGGCAATAATTACAGGAAAATTTGGCAAACATTAAATAATGCAGTAAATATTTAAAAAAAAAACAACAAAACATAAAAATTATTACTAATCCTAACGGTGATAAAATTACAGGGGAAAAAAATATTGCTGAAGAGTTTAACGGTTACTTTGTTGATGTGGGGAACAAACTTGCTTCTAAAATTAAAAAACCTCAAAATTTTAAAGAAAAAAAATACAAAAATAAAAATTCCTTCTTTTTAAAGCCTGTTGCTGAAATAGATATAAGTAACAAAATTAAACTTTTAAAGAATAATGCGTGCGCCGGGGGTGATAACATAAGTGTGAAAATGATTAAAATTATAGAACCATATATAACTAAACCTTTAACTTTTATTATAAATAAGATTTTTGAGTTATCCACAATTCCCAGTCAGTTTAAAGAAAGCACAGTAATACCTATCTATAAACAAGGCAGCAAAGATAAAACAGAAAACTATAGGCCAATATCGCTAATCAGTAATTTTGCAAAAATTTTTGAACAGTGCCTTTGTCACAAATAGTGGGTTTTTTAAATGTTAATAAAATTTTGAGCAAAAACCAATATGGGTTTAGGGAAAATATGAATACGGAGCAAGCGTTACACAAATTAACTACGACGGTCCTAAATAATTTTGAAACTAACAAAAAAATAATTGCGATTTTTATGGACCTACAAAAAGCTTTTGATACTGTACCACACCATCTACTAATTGATAGACTGTATGACATTGGAATAAGGAGTAATGAACTAGAACTTTTTAAAGATTATCTCAAAAATCGTCCGCAAAGGGTTAAAATAGGAAATTCTACTAGCTCATTTAAATTTTTAAATACCGGAATCCACAGGGGACTGTTCTAGGACCCATACTATTTTTAATATTTTTAAATAACCTTTTAGAACAATATGACCATATAGAAATAATATCTTTTGCGGACGACACGGTTATAATTTGCTCTGGTGACAATTGGGATGCAGTATATCGGTTGGCGGAGGAAAGTATTGATTCTATTAAACAATGGCTAGATAATAGCTTACCATCACTAAACCTAAACAAGACCAAATATATTGCATTTTCGCCTACAGAAGCTGGTATGCCAATTACTAAAAAAAATATTCAGGTTACAAATTCAACAGATATTCAAAATACAAAATCAATTAAGTACCTAGGAGTAATGGTAGACCAGCATCTAAAGTGGCATTGCCACGTAGAGTATTTAAACAAAAGGCTGAAAAATGTAATATATAAGTTTTATACACTAAGAAATATTCTTAATAAAAAGAATCTCCTGGTCGTCTATTTTAGTTTAGTAGAATCAATGCTAAGATATGGTATTACAAGCTGGGGCTTGGCGTATAGTACTACTCTACAACCACTAGAAATCACACAGAATTACATTTTAAAAACTATATTACACAAAGAATATAATTACCCCACTGAACTTTTATATAAAGAAAATAATATTTTAGATATAATAAATCTTAGTGTTTTAAATATTTTAATTTTTATACATAAAAACTTTCCAAAAAGACAAACTCCACATGATTATGTGACTCGCAATAGAGAATTAAACTGTTTTGTTCTAAAAAAAAAAAATTAAAACTGTTGGCCAAAAAAGTATTGAGTATATAGGCTTAAAAACTTACAATAAGATCCCAAAAAACATCAAAACAATTAGGAACTTTAAAAATTTTAAAAAAACTCTCAAAAAATATATATTACAAGACGAGAGTCTACGTAATGTTTTCACAAGCAACTTAGCAGCTTAAAGTTATATTTAAATATTCTTGTTGTGTTAGATAACTTAAAGTTTAATGTATTCAAGTTATAGATTGTCATCATTAAGTAAAAAATATATTTTAAGTTTGATTATAGACACAATACAGGTGAAAAACCTAGGTGTCTAATTTTTGTAATTAAATATGTATATTTTAGATGGAAATAAATAAATAAATAAATAAATAAATAAATTTACGTGGACTCTTTGGTGGTTTGGTCGATCTGGCTAAGTCTCTAGACGCTATATATATATGATGCCTCGTGGTAGTCACTTGAAGTGGTCTTAAAGCCTTCGCTTACACAAATCTTGAAAGGCAAACTTAAAATCTTCGTTTGAGTGATCAATGGATGATCCCTTATCGATCGATATACGGCTGTTCACTCATAGCCAACACTGGGCATAGTTCTTTATCCAACTTGAAAACCAGCCATGTTTAATAACACAGGCCCACAAAAAAATAAAAGTGGTCTGCGCCATGGAAAGGACTATGTAATCTGAACTCAGTTTAGCCCCTACACGTCTGAATTTATCTCTACACAATAAAATAATTTTAGTTACGTTACAGGGTATGTATTCTCGGACTCGAGGGAACGCATTCCCGGTAGAAAGGTAGTGTGGGTTGCATATTCTTTCTCTCGAAACGCAAAACTACTTATTCTTGAACTTCACTTCGCACGAAAATTGAGGAACTTTACTTCTACTACTCGGGATCGTGAGAAGCGGTCGTTCACGGAAATTTTGACATATAAGTTAGTCGCGCGCATTCGTACATAACCCTATTTTTGCTTTGGTTTTGTGTTGTTAATTTGAATACCGTTTTGTTTAATAATAGTTAATCGTAATTAATAAAAGATTTTTTATATTTCTAAATTATTATACATATTATGATAATAATAATATAACGATGGATGATTTGGAAATTGTGGGGGCTGTTGCCCTTTTGGGAGATCTGCAAGATGCAGAAGACCAAAGACCAGCTCTTCACAGAACCAGGAACACTGTTTAAAGTGGGAGTTATATCTTGCCACGCCTTTCTTGCTTCCTGTTTCGTGAAAACAGGACTAAAGAGTCCACTATTCACAAGCGGGTTGTCTTGAATAAAATTTAGAAGGATTTTTTTTTGCTGACTACTAGTTGGCGCAGATCTTTTTCTGGTTTTATTTTCAGTCATTTCTTACTAATAATATATAATACTTCTATATATTAATTAAAAAAATATTTAAACCTCAGCACAAAAAAAGGAAATTAATGACAGCTTGTCACAAGCTGCTTGTACACGCAAACTCGTGTCGCATAATCTGATTGGTTAAAATCCGCTAAAATACTTGGCAACGCTGCAGCCGGCTGCAGAGATCCCATCACGCTCCCTGCTCTTCAAGAATACCATTTTTTAACTTTGGGGAACTTTGATATGATGTGATCAGTTCCCTTCCTACGAAAATTGTTCACGTACTCTCGAGCCCAAGAATAGATACCCAGTAGGGGTTAAACTAAGTTCAGGTTCGGTTTCAGCTGGCGAAAATACATAGCAATATAATTTTCCTATCCATGACGAGGGAAAATTTTATTTTTTTGTGGGTCTGTGTAATGAAATATAATAAATTATTGTATTGTATACGTGTCTAAAGGCCGTCCCCGCTTTCACTTTTGATTTGCTTAAGATATCAACTTAAAATTTGGACAACGTAAATAATCCATATTATTTTTTGACATATACTTGATATTTTTAGAGGCCACAATGGAGGCAGGGGACAAGAGGAAACATTTTTTTAAATTAATATAAAATAATTTTAAGTTTTTCACTTCGAACATGCGTGCATTTTATTTCTAACTTATTATTATTATTCGTTTTCTCATAGCCTTGTAATATTATTAAAATGCATTTTGATTTTAAATACGATAAGTTTGGTAGTGCTCTCATCAAGAAAAGCACTGGCGTAGAACTTAATTAAAGAAAATTTTATAAATAAAAATCTTATAGGCATACAAATTTTTTTAACAATTTAAAATTGTATACAAAACTTACATCAACATTTTTTTTACGAAATGCACTTTGAAAGAATTCTATTTATTTAATATAATTATTACATTCTTTAAAAATGCATATATTTTAATTAAAATAGCAGGTTTATTACTAATTTGGAACATTATGCTTAAAGTGCATTTTTGTGTGAATAAGGTAAAAACGTATGATTTAAATTCTTATATTCGAGATTATAATTTAAAATAATATTTAATTTAATTTATGGATTATTTTGACTTAAAATAATACCATAGGCGTCAATACAGTCATTTATAGGGGGGGGGGGGGGGTAGGGAGTCGGTATAAGACACAAGGAAAAAATTACATTAAGTACACATTGTAACAAGAAATTGCGTTTACATAACCTGTTTGAGTTCATCTAAACATAATTCGTAGTTAAAATTTACAGTACATACAATTTTTAGGTAACTTTGTGCAAGTAGTAAAAATTACTATGTTAACACATTGCAAAATTTATAACTCCTCCATCAATCTCTTTTTTTCTAAAACAACTTGACAGGAAAATACTGTCGATAGGTGCATTAAATGAAGCCTAGCGACTTTGGTAGGGTGAAAGTTAAACGCTTTTTTCCTGTTAAAAAAAAGACACCAAAGAAATTTTAACACAAAGCAGTTCTTAATGTTAAATAAACAAGCGTGTGGGATTGTTTTAAGTTATTTCTACTATATTTGGACTTCTTGACACAAAGCTAACCTCAATGGTAGAATCGGTCGCTTACTTTGGCTGCCAGCAAAACATGTAACAGTTAAAATTTGACAGTTGACGTTGACAGTTGAACTGCCCTAATGGTTTTAGCTACCTTTCGCTAAGCTCCATTGTTTGAATTTTAATTATTTGTTTTGAACATGGCTTGCTAATGGGGGTTGAAAACCATTATATTATATCCATCCCTAGGGCCCATCTTGGACTTAAGTCCCCCTTATGGAAGCCCATGAATAATGGTGAGCAAAAAAGGTTAAAATATTCAAAAAAACTTGTGTAATTGTAATAATATGCACTAAAGAATTATATAACATTTTTGGATTCTATTTTTACATTAAGTGTATCCGGCAGATGGAACTTTATTAAGTATTACATGCACTCTATTCAACCTATTTATTATAAGTAATTATGGATTACGATAACAATTTTTTTATTTTTTTTAGGTAGGTAGGTACGAAGTATGCAAAAACATCATAATATGATATATCGTCTTATATCGTCTTGTCTATTTCAAAATGCCTAATCAAAAATAACTTTGAAAGAAAATTTCATGTGTGATAACTTTGAAAGTTAAACTTTTCATTTCCAGGGATTAAAATTTAATAACAGGATCCTAGGAAAACAACTGCATAATATCCTGCTATTTATGTATATTATTTAACATGTTTAAATCAGTTAAAATGCAGGAAAATTAGTCCTTTTATGAGCATTTATGTTTGGCTATTCCTAATTGTACAAGCCTATTTTGATTAAATTGAATTATAATATTAATGTGTTGGTTCTAATCGCCATTTAATTAGTTTAATCAAATCAAATTAATAGCATGTTTGTTGTTTGAGTTTGAAAGCTGTATTAAGGGTTGTTTTAATCAAAAACCCAAAATTGGTAAATGTACATTAGGGTGGTACTTAAAAATAGATTTGTTTAACCTAAATAGTTTTACCAGGTACATATTTTTTTAAATATTTTTTTAATTCACTTCTAATAGTAATTTTCTGATGATTTAAGTCATAAATAGAAATACCGTGCAAGGAGAGAGTCCACAACTGATTTTTTCAGGTGGCGCCACACAGTGGAACTTTCGGGACTAAAGTTGGCGATTTGGAAAAAAACGTTTTTTTGAATCTTGATATAAACTATACACCATTGCATTGTTAAATGATTGGTCTAAAAGGATATATATATATATATATATATACCTGATTTCAACGAACACCAAAAAGTCACCTATCTTTGATTTAAATAACTGTTTGCAAAATTATTAAACAGTTTTTTTGGGAGTTTAAAACTAATTTAAAAAAATATTTTACTTTTAAACTGGAGCTTCTGAAAGCAAAAATATGCGCAGAAGCATGGAAAAAATGGTAAAAATAGGCGATTATATTTATTATCATAACTTTTTTATTTTTTAACTTATAAGTTAAAAAAATAACATTTTATCGTACAAATTTTAAACTTTTTAGCGATGTAATTATATATTTAAAAATATTTTCATATTATACTTTTATTTTAATCTGAAATTGAGCATATTTTCAATAAAAAGTACAGATTTTGAGGTTATTTTTTCTTAAAGGGGTTGCATAATTTGGTATAATAATATATTTGAAAAAAAGTACATTATTAAAGTGTATTAATAGTGTAAAATTCGTTTCTGATGTTTTTTCGAATCTATCGAATAATTAAAGGGTTAAATACAAAAAAGTTACACTAAATTTTTTGTGCAAATAGTTATTTAAATCAAAGATAGGTGACCTTTTGATGTTCGTTGAAATCAGGTGGAGTGACCCTATTAGAAGTGAATTAAAAAAAATATTTAAAAGACGATGCATATCTCAACCCGCACGACGATTGTAGAGGAAAGTCGCCTAATTTCGGATACCATTTACAATGTATTCAATATTTAATACTCGGTATTATTTTTTGATATTTTTTTTATATAACCAGATACAACTTATTATAGCGAACCATGATTTATTATAAAAGCAATTTTATTACAGTTTATTTTTTCCAAAAAACACGGTTAAAAAAAATCAGCGCATTTTTGTGCATTTGAAAAAGGGCTCCTAATTTCGGACATATCCGAAAAAATTTTTTCAAGAGTAGATCTGGATCCCATTGCTTATGTTTCTTGTTATTCCTTCACATTTAAGACGTAATTTAATCATTTAGCGATTTTCTACGAAATACTATAGGAACTATAATTTTAGATTCCCAATTTCGAATATCTTAGTATCTTAGGTAATTTTCGTTTTTTCAAAATTGTTTATCTTAGTTTGTTGTATCATTATAAAAATAATAATTCATGGTTGGTTATCCTGAATAATAATTACCTTGCGGATATCCAAAATTGGGAATCAAATGCACAAAAATGGTCTATCCAAAATTAGGCAACTTTCTGCTTTTTAGATTAGAAATTTGTAGAATGTTTACGTTTTCAAATTGCTTAATTATGAATAGTGGATCAACTTAACTAACATCATAACTTACCCAAGACAGAATCACGAACTTTTATAACGATTATTTATAAAATAAACAAGCATAATAATGCAACTGAGCACAAAACTGCCATTTGCAATATAAACGATTTGTGCTGCCATTTAAAGGTAGAGAAGCTCTACCGTTATCATATTACAGGACGGATTTAGTTTGACTTTTGGCTTCACATAAAAGTAGGTTTCTGTTTACCTTTGCAGACAGTATCTTAAATACACTACTATCCGAAATTTGGAAACCATCCGAAATTAGGCGCATTTCCTCTAGGTATAGTAATTATTTTCACTTTAGCCGAGCGCGCTCTCAACTTTACGCTTTAACCTTCGTAAGTCAGGATGCGAGCAAGTGAGAAGCACAATCGTCTATAGTAATTGCGACGGCTATAATATAAAATCGCCGCCGAGATCAGCGGCAGGCTTTACCAGAAGTATACCACGGGATACATTAAATTAATTCCCCGAAGGTTCCAGTTACCTTCCAGGAACATTGCAATATTCCATTTTCATAACATTCCACAAGTTACCTTCCTGAAAACTTTCAAGCTCTACCGTTATCATATTACAGGACGGATTTAGTTTGACTTTTGGCTTCACATAAAAGTAGGTTTCTGTTTACCTTTGCAGACAGTATCTTAAATACACTACTATCCGAAATTTGGAAACCATCCGAAATTAGGCGCATTTCCTCTAGGTATAGTAATTATTTTCACTTTAGCCGAGCGCGCTCTCAACTTTACGCTTTAACCTTCGTAAGTCAGGATGCGAGCAAGTGAGAAGCACAATCGTCTATAGTAATTGCGACGGCTATAATATAAAATCGCCGCCGAGATCAGCGGCAGGCTTTACCAGAAGTATACCACGGGATACATTAAATTAATTCCCCGAAGGTTCCAGTTACCTTCCAGGAACATTGCAATATTCCATTTTCATAACATTCCACAAGTTACCTTCCTGAAAACTTTCAAGCTTTGGCAAATTGAAACCTTACATTTGTTACCTTGCTGGAAGATTTCAGGAACATAACAAGGAAGATAGCTGCAAAGTTGCATTGCAACGTTAACATAATTATCAATTAAATATTTAATCAAGGTGCCTTGGATTAATCAATTTTAAGTGAAATGACAGAAATAAATAAAAAAAATTAAAATGGTTAAAAAAATTGTAAATCGTAAAAATGTGATGTAAAAGATAATATTATTGTGAAATTTTGTTTAGGTATATTTAAGAAATTTAACTTGAAACGCTGGTATCATTTGACATTGTTTTCTTCCTGGAACGTAACACACAGAGGACATTTTTACCTTCCAAAAAGCTTGCAGGAACGTAACGAGATCCATACGCAATATTCCTGCAGCTATGGAATATAACCGACGCGTTAAACGTCGCGAAGTTATGTTTCAGGAACCTTCCTGGAAGGTTCTTGTGCTAACCCGGTTATGATTACTTTTATGAATTGTGAATCTGTATTATTTTATTAGAAGGACACCTTGATTTCCTAGCATAGTTAGAACCCGCATTAAATAGTATATTAAAGTACTAGTTTCATAAAATACGTTTTTAGCGCACGAGTACAAGTTTAGAAAACGAGCCGCTTGCGGTGAGTTTTCTAAAGTACTAGTGCGCTAAGAACGTGTTATGAAACGAGTGCTTTATACAATTTTTTCTATTTTGCTCTAAAATTTTAAAAAACTTTTAAATTGATGACTGATTTAGGGATTTTTGTTTCGAATTGGCATTACAGTTTTCGACATGTTTAAAATTCTAAGAACGAATATTATTTTGATATATTTTATAGTCATTTCTTCTCTTTTCCACTGCAATTAACCAAGCCACAATTTTAACACGGTAAAAAATAACCTAAACACAAAATTTTGTAGAAAATTAAACGTTAAACCGACGTTCACAATTGCAAGGCAAACGTCAAGAGATTGGGTTTTGTCTGTTGCCAACCCAAAAGAACAAAAAGTACAGACCTCTTATGGGCCTATAAGAACACGCAAAATGCGTGTGATTATGAGCTTATAACACGGAAAGAAATTAGTGGGCTCTGCGCTATACATTATAAGATATTTGGTAACAGTGGCAAATTATAGTGATTTAAGCTATAGATTATAAGGGACCCAATAACTAATAATGTTAAAAATAAATTGGAAACGATTATATATATTACAGACACGATTATATTTATTACAGGCACTATTATAAATTTACAGAAATTTTATTATATTATAAAAATTATTAGCACGGACAATAATTAAATCTATTTAAGCTATAAATGCCATACTATTTGTTATATTTTATTATTCACTAAACAATTAAAGTATTTCATATAAATTTTTACACTGACTGCCATAATTGTAAGAGAAAGCCTTGTATTTATATAATAAGCGATTATAATTTGCTTGGTATGTGTGTTATAGCACTCCTAGCTATAATTTTTTTTTCCGTGAAGAGACGCAAAATAGAAAAAAGTAATTAGAAGGGCCTGCTTTATTTTTAAAAAGGGCCTGCATAAAAACGGAATTAAATTTAATTCATCTTCTATAGAAAAGTCGGCTTTGATATTCTGACAAACCATTTAGAGAAAATACTTAAATGGGTCCGCTTTGATCATCTGGTAAAATTTCACCGTTTTAATTTTCTAGAAAAGGGCTTTTAAAAAATAAATTAGAAGTGCTTGTTTTCATTTTTTAGCAAAAGGCCAGTAATAAAAATATTTAAGCAGCCACATAGAAAAAAATAATTAAAAGGGCCCTATTTTCTTTGCGGGGCTCCTTTAACCGTTTCACGGGCCCCCGGCCAAGATATGAAATATCTACAGCCTTTAATAACGCGGGAAACGGGGTATGGAGTATATTAATTTTGGTACAATTTGAGCGAAACGCAACGTTAGATAGAATAAGCCCCGACCATTTCGAACCAAAATCCCTAGATTTAAAATGATCGATTTTACCTTGCCAGAATAAAAGGCGTATACTCCATGTCAATAAATATTTCTTAAAACTTAAAATGAGACAACTTCTGATTAAATGAAGAGTTTTATTGTTGGTTTGGCGTTTTTTTTTTAATGGGGTGAGTTGGTTTACGTTAACGTTGGTTTGGTTTGTTTTTTGCTGATTTGGTGTTTTTTTTTAATGGGGGGTGTTGGTTTACGTTAACCTTGGCTTGGTTTGTTTTTTTTGTTGGTTTTGTGATTTTTTTTTAATGGGGGGCGTTGGTTTACGTTAACGTTGGTTTGGTTTGGTTTTTTGTTGGTTTGGTGTTTTTTTTTCATGAGGTGCGTTGGTTCACGTTAACGTTGGTTTTGCGCCTGTTTGGTGTTTTTTTTTTTGTAAAAAAAATTGTTGGACTTTTTTTTTGTGTGGACCTTATGCGCATCGGCCCCACTATTTTTTTTTAAATTAAATACTTCTGATTATTAGAATTATCAATTTAAATTGTATTTTGGCCCGGCGGAAGGCCCTGTATATTGGAAAACAAAATTTTAACTTGAATACTCTAGAAATCTGTGCTTCCATTATTTAAGACAGATAAAATTAAAAAGCGTATACGCTCTTTTACCCTATATATTGAATCTGTTTTCCCCCAAAAAAACAAGCAGGGTGCCACATAACCTACAAAATTCGATGCAACGTTACGTACTCCAATTTGCGTAACGTAATATGTGTACAGTCCCTTATATAAATTGTATATTTTTGTGATATATTGCTTTACATGAAATGATATTTCGTTTATACAAATTAATTCAGTATTTTAATAAATTATTAACCTGAAAAAACTTCCATATTGTAGTTTTTTCAATCGATCTAGCTCAGGTCGAAAACAACAAGGTATCGAGTTAAATTATTCACAAATAAAAGAACGAAAAAATAAGCCGTGAAAATGTGCACTGGCTCGTATTTCTAAGTATACTCTTTACTAAAGAGTCTTTAGTAAAGAGTTTTTGCACTGACAAAAAACGAAAAGTAATTTTTAAGTTAATTAATAAATTAATTTTTTAAGAAAATGCCGTATTTGGTGTAAAGATACAGTGATTATTTTTTAACGTTTTTATCAACCAATTATTTAACAATATTTCTGACCACGTGTTTATATCTATCCAATCATAATACAGTTATATCGGGAATTTTCTACTGTAGAAAATTCTAGTGAGAATTTGTAATATTTTGTTTTTTAGTATTTCTCTTTTACAACAAGATTTCATAAACAAAACTAATTAATAATTAAATATGAATATATTACTATTTATAATTATTGTTATTGCTCTATTATTTACCAAAAAATACCACAAAATATTCTTTTTATAAAATGTAATGACAGCTTTTTATAGGTTGATCAGGGCGGTAACTTGGGGGGGCTAAGCACCCCCTGGCCTTGGTTTGACCCCCCTTCCATTTTCGCTGAGCCCCCCCTGGTATTTTTTAAGTCATCCACCTTTGGGCGCCATTTTTTTTTGAAGGGGTGCAATCTTTTCTGAATGAAAAAGCCCAGTTTTGGTTGAAACCGTTAGGGAGAAAGCTTTTTTTTGCGGGTGCCACCCTGGGGGCTGAGCCGCCCTAGATTTTTTTTCTGGTTACGGCCCTGAGGTTGACTTTTATGAACATGTTGTTGAACAGTACCGCGCTAGTCAGTACTGCAATAAGTGACAATTAATCACAGAACCATAATTTGCAATTTAAAAGTGGACAAAAAAAGTTTTAGTTTAGCAATTGAGAATGGAATTAAATTAACCAAATTATAGTTCTCCGCATGAAAGAAAGTCTCCGACGCAAGGGGGAGGAATCATTCGCGCTCTCTTCTTTCCGTCAAGAGCGTTATAAGGCGTGCATTCCTACAAGGGCCTCCCACTTGCACACACATTCCAAACATATTTCCCGTAGCCACAGATCCGTGCGTCAAACTATAAAGAATATGCCTGTAAAAATATTAAGATAAGTAATAAAACAATTTATATCATTTTGCGATGAAAAAATATATGAGGGTTGACATATTATAAATTGTTAAAAAATAATCTTCCGAATTACACATGATTCTTCGAATAATCGGGAAAAATTCACTTTTTATTCAAATTTTCTGTCAAAGGGAATATTTACTCCAGGGGCATCTCCCCGGTCGTAATTATTTCCAGACAGCAATTTTTTATAAAAACAGCGAATTTTTCCCGCATAATTCTCAGCCTCTTGTGTAATTATATATGAAAATAAAAACTTAAACGCATAAGTTCAAATTTAAATTAAGCCACTTTTTATACAAAATCAAGGAGGTATATTTTGAGATAATACGATTTTTATATTTTGCTAAAACTGTTAGGTTTAGATTTTTGGATGGGGCTGTTCAAAAATGACGTCACATATTTTTGACCAAGTTTTGACCCCCCCCTCCCCCCACCGTAACCTTTCGTCACTTTTGCATTTACTCCCCTATAAAATAGGAGGGGGCTGCATAGCAGCATTTTCCAAATATTACATTCAAACGTAGTTATGCGACAAATGGGGTTACTGCTTTCTAGCGTAGTGGGGCAGTATAGGGGGACGTTTCAAATAAATTTTGTGAAAAATCTTTTTTTTTTTTATTTTTTTGAAAAAAAAAATATTTTTGTTTTTCAAAAAAATACTTTTTTTCAAAAAAAAAATCTTTTTTCAAAAAAAGATAAAAATTAAAAAAATTATATTTTTTCAAAAAAAAAAAGTTTCAATATAATTTTTATTCGGTAAGGTGGCGTTAGGGGGCAGTGGTGGACAATATTTTAAGTGGCACCCTAAGCCTTGTGATTGCTTATTTGAAAAAGCTTAATTCTCTATTTAACCATGTAACTATTTATTTTTTGTTTAAATTGTGGCGAATAATAGACTTCGCCTATGAGTAAAAGTAAAAATCTTAAAAAATCGTTGAAACTGGACTGTACTTTTTGTATGATTGTAAAATTTAAAAGCCTTGAAATCTTAATTTTTTCCTTTTGAGTATACAAAATTATATGCCAAATTTCAAAATGATGAAATTATTTTATCAGGTGCCGAAAATCCGCCGAAGTTGCCCCTAAAATACTAAATTTGACGAATTTACACCATAAATGTGAGAAAGGCTAAACAAACATTTAAAAAATATGTCTATCTGGATTTAACTTAATTTTATTAATAATATAAAATAATTTGACACGAACAAAACGAGCTAAGCCCCAAATAAGAGGTCTTTTTGGGTGCTTTTATTTGGCTCTTAGCTCATTTTGTTTCTGTTAAATTATTTTATATTATTAATAAACATTAAATAAAATTAAGTTAAGTCCAGATTGACATATTTTTTAAATGCTTTTTCAGCTGAGAAACGCATTTATGGTGAAAATTTGTCAAATGCAGTGTTTTAGGGGCAAAGGCGGATTTTCGGCACCTAATATATTCTATTTGATTATTTTGATTATTTTGAAATTTGGCACATAATTTTGTACACTCAAATGGAACAAATTAAGATTTCAAGGCTTTTAAATTTTCCAGTGATACAAAAAGTACAGCCCATTTTCAACGATTTTTTACGATATTTGGGTAATTTCATGATTTTATGGGTGCAATTGGGACCCTTAGAAAAGTTTTATCACCCTTATATTTTTAGGATGTTCCAAAAAAAATAAGGTCCACCCTAATAAGACATACAGGGTGATTGGTAATTCGACCTATTCCTTGAAAAGGGTTATACTATAGGTCATTTGCAAGAAATGAAGTCCCATCAACTAGTGGTGGGAAATGAGCCCTACGGCCCTTCGAAGATAACATATTGAATGGGAAATAATAAAAAGCATCAATAAAATGTTAATGCTGCAGGGTGATTCTTCACTTAAAACTGAGCAAAAAAGTATTCTTTACCAAAACACCTAAATTTAATAGTACAGGAATTTTAAAAAGTAACGTTTTTGGTAGCACAAAACGTTACAATAATTACATTTTTTATGTATTTTTACTGAAGGAATCCATATTTTGTATAAAATATCCAAAAAAAGTATACATAAAAAGCTTGGGGCAAAAATGTGTTAAGCCTAGTACATTTTTCCGTTTAGGGACGCCTCTGGATAAAGTCAAAAATATAAATTAATATAAACTTATTGCCCTTATTAATACTAGTATACATGCAAAAGCCAGTTGCTCTAGCTTAAAGGGTACAAGAGTTATTAATTAAAAACATTATTACAATTTTAAAGGGCCGTAGTTCCCTTAATGCTCATTTCCGACCAGTTGATGGGGCTTAATTTGTTGCATTGACCTATAGTATAACCCCTTTCAAGGAATAGGTCGAATAACCAATCACCCTGTATATAAAATACAGCTGGGAGAAAACAATGAAATAAAAATGCTCACCAGTCTAAGACTACTCTGCCTTGCTAAGCTGAAAGGTCCTATCTACATAGGTTTAACATACACAGATTAGAAGGCAGTACTACCCTAGCCAACCTGCCTATCCATTGCCACAGCTGCGAAGAGTACAAAAACACAATTTAATTTAATTTTCTTATCGAAAGCACGTTTCATTTGTTTATTAAAAAGCAGGATTCTAAAAAAACACATGCAAGTTTTGCAGGAAAATCGGGTCAGAGTTAAATTAAATTTTGAGCAAAAAATAAGATATGTATACGAGAGAAAATAATAACACAAAAAAATACACTGCCCAGTAAAAGTGCTTTCCCATTTTTCCCATCAGCTCGTAAAATTGATTTTTTATTATCAGATTCACTTTTAGCAATCTTAAAAATATACCAAAAACCCCTGTATAGCAATTTTGAAGAAATTATTGAAAATATTTAAAAATATTTACCCCCTCACCCCCTCGGGGGTGGAGTTAGAAAAATGTTATTATCAAATTCAATTTCAGCGACCTCAAAAAGCCCACCCTAAAGCATCTTTCAAATTAAAAAAAAATGTATTTTTTCCCATTTGTCCCCCTTGCTGCACCCCAATGTTCACCGAAAAAAATCCCGAGAAGAACTCTTGGTAACATACCTGTATGCGAAATTTTAAGTCTCTAGCTTTAAGCTTTCTTAAGTTATCGGGCACACAAAATTTCCCGGACAGACCGATCGACCGATCCATCGATCGACTGACATTGAAATTAATTTTTGAAAATTTTTGCACGAATACAAGGCTATCCGAAATTTTGAAAATTTTCAAAATGGGACAGCAATAGGTAGGTAGGTATACATTTATATTTTGTATTTGATTATTAATATTTTATTATAATTTTTATTTGTAAATATATTTTTATCTATTTGCGTTTTCTAGTAACCTGTTTGTACTTTCGGTTTGGGTGTTATAATAAGCTTTATTGTAAAACAATTTTAGTGTTTTTTTTTTTTTTGTTTTTTAGTTTATTGTAAAACAGTTTGGGGGATTCGAAGTAAAAATAAAAAAGTTGGCAACTTGAGCAATGATGAAAGTCAACATCTTAGGCTAATTTTTAGGATTTGGGTTTTAGATAGGACATTTCTTTATAGTAAACATGGAGCTAGTGCAAAGCAATCAAATGGTGTGCTTATCTCAAAAAGTGAATTTTTGCAGATAGGATAAGTTGTCGTATTGCAAATCAGACTCGTCCAACAAACAAATTCCTGGAACGAAAAAATTATGTTTGGCTTAGTTTACACTATGGGGACTATGTTTTAAGATCAGCTACTTTTTGTCTACCTCCCTGTTTACAGAAAGTGATAAACAAAGATAGGTAGATAAAAAGTACCTAAACGTAAAATATAGTTCCTATGGTGTAAACTAAACCCCTAGGTACCTATCTAGTAAATAAATGTAAAAATATAATTATTTTCTTCAAATCATTTAAAATTATAGTTCAGAGACCAGAACAAGGAGAATGACCTAGGTATTCCGGCCGGCCCTGACCATTTCTAGTCAATTTTCAAATTATACATAAACTGCTTCCATGGGCGCCCTAAACACATTTTTCAAGAGGAGGTATTTTTTATAAAAAGAACCAAAAAAAGGTTAATCATGTTCATAGTCCAGAGCCGTAGAGAAGGCAAATTATGGGGAGGGGAAGTAGAAAGTACAAATTAAAAAAAAATTGATTAATTTTTTTTTAAATTTTTTATCCAATCCAAAAAAATCAGCTAGGCTCTAAATAAATGTCAACTGTTTGCCATAGATAAATTCGTGGAACTTTTTATATACTGATAAAACAGTTTATTTGTGTGTAAAATATATTTGGTAGGATATGGCCAATTGAATTATTTGGTTGTGACAAATAAATTTTATTTTTGTTCCCATTAATAAATGATTTTGAAATTAAAATATTTATTTATATGAACTAAATATTTATTTGACTCAAATAAAATGTATTACTCACAACCAAATAATTTAATTGGCCATATCCAAATAAATCTAAATTATCTTTTTTATCAGTGTACAAGCATTGAACCGTCATGTAATTTAATTGTAATGTAATTATACAGTCCGTAATTGATAATAGGTGTAAATCAATGTAAGTCTAAGTAATTTTACATTAATGTTGTAATTTTGAGTAAATTTAAATTAATTTACAGCCCTTTATAAAATTTTACCATGGTGAAATAGTAAAAAGACTGCAGGTTTTTAAATTATTTTACAGTAAATTAAATTTATTTAAACACATATACACAAATTCATAAATTATACAAAGTCAAGTATAGTAAAACTATTTAGTAAACTAAGGTATATTTAAAGTATTTTACATGCATTTTTTACCGCGTAGGTGTCAACTTTTTTATCGTATCCAGCAAAGTGATGACTTACAAACATCAATAAATATCCATTCCATACAATTTACCAACTTTATCTAGGTAGTTAGCAAATTTCGAAGTATGTAACTTGAGCAATGATGGGGAAGAAGCACCCTACATCCTCTCTTAGATACGGCTCTTCATATACACAAATTCATAAATTATACAAAGTCAAGTATAGTAAAACTATTTAGTAAACTAAGGTATATTTAAAGTATTTTACATGCATTTTTTACCGCGTAGGTGTCAACTTTTTTATCGTATCCAGAAAAGTGATGTCTTACAAACATCAATAAATATCCATTCCATACAATTTACCAACTTTATCTAGGTAGTTAGCAAATTTCGAAGTAAGTAACTTGAGAAATGATGGGGAAGAAGCACCCTACATCCTCTCTTAGATACGGCTCTTCTTTGGGCTTTTTTAATTTTTTTTTTCATGCAGAGCAGGTAAAAATGAGATAATGCATTTCAGAGATAGAAATCCTTGCACCGAGAAGACTAAAATAACTTCCAGGGACATAAAAGCTATTTCATCTCTCTATATTTTGGCATCAGACACCCCCTTTAGGTGGTTTGGAAGTCACTATAAGCCGGTGGTCCACAGAAGGTATAGTCTGTTTCTTCAAGCAAGATATTAAATTAAAAATCGCACAGTAAATATTTTCAAAACTGATTCGAATATTGGATGTGCGAATATACTGCGTAGTTTATTTTATAAAACAACTAGATTCTATACACAAACATATACTATTCAAACCTGTTGTAAAAATATTCACTGTGCGATTTTTAATTTACTATCTTGCTTGAAGAAACAGACCATAGTATGCAAAATGGGTGTTTGGCCTGCGTAATATAATCATGCATTACTGTGGCATTATCCCCCTTCAATGCAAGTTTGCCAACTTTGCCTCCTTTAGGTGTGTTTTTATATTTGTTCATTTTTAAATGTTTTTAAACCAATTCGATCTTCCTCAGCCCCTTCACCCAAACTACGCTCATGTCTGCTTCCATTGTAAAATTGTCTTGGGGGCAAACACTCAATTCTAGAACACCTGCCGATTGCATTTTATTTCTACTCCTCCTCCTCTATTTGATTCTGCTGAAAAACTGCGGGACACTTGTTGTTTAGCTGCCATTTGTTTTTGTTGCTGTTGCCTTTTTGTTGTTTTCTTTGTCATTTTTACTGTCGATTTAGATATGTTATTTTTACAAAACAGTTTATGTTAGAATATATCAAAAATATAAAAAAAGATACCAACTTACAAAAAAATATGATGTTTGTTTTTTAAAAAGATAGAAGGTAAAAAAAACTTTTGTTCTTCACATTAGGATAACATGTGCAAAAAAGACTACACGCCAAAAAGTGTAAAAAAAATAATTCCTTATCAATTATTGATTCACAGGTACGAGACAAGAAAAAAAGAAAACATATATCAGCCATTTTCTAGGATAAATGTAAGTAGAGATAACTGCTATAATAAAGGTATAACATTCTATAATAAACTACCACGTACAATTTTAAGCATTAGTAGTAAAAATCATTTTAAAACCACACTAAAAAATTACCTAATTGAACTGGTACCGTACTCAGCTGAGGATGTACGTTTTGTTTAGTGTTAATATGATAATATGCAAAAATACAAACTTAAAACCTTATTTTAATTGTGATGTATATTAATGTATGATGCATACATTATTATATAGTTTAAACTATTTATTCTTAAATTATTATTCTTTTAGACGTATCTTCTAACATGACTAAGTTTATATAGTCTAGGTACCTACTCTGTGTACTCATATGTATTATGTTATATTGGTAAATAAATATATCTATCTATCTATCTATCTATGATATGAGATCAAATGACATTTATTTAAGTAAAAATCCCAGCATTTTGCACAAATAAGTGATCATGTCTTCGTAGGGTGGACCTTTTTTTACGGGTAGAAACACCCGAAAATATATTTTTTTGCATTTGCAATTGCATTTGCATTTTTGGGTTTAGAATTTTAGAACGTCCAGAAAATATGAAAAAAGTGGGTGTAAAAAAATGTCTGTGTGTCTGTATTTAAACCTTATAACTGTTAAACGGAACGTCCGATTTGAAAAATTCTTTCACCAAAGGATTCAGGACTATTTACGTCACATCATATATGGTTAACATTAGCGTAGGGCAAGGGTGGCAAAATGGACAAAAACTATAATTTTTAGCGATATCTCACTTATTATTTATACTAGGACAATTCTTTTTTGCATAAATGAAAATAACTACGTAACTCCATACAAAAACACATTTTTATCGTGGGACTATTAGTTTCCGAGATATATCTTAATAAATTTTGATATATTTATACATTTTTAATTAGATGCCAAATCATACTAGTAAAAAATCAGTCATAGGAAAAATAACATTTTGATGTTTTTGAATAAATTTATATCTGATAATGGCCTCGTTAAAAAAGACAATTCTATAAAGCTAGAAAGAAAAAAGGAAATGGTAAAAAATACAGAAAAAGTAACGAATCCGTGAAAATTGAAAACAAGAAAATTGCTGATAAACTTGAACTTTTACGATTAGTTTAAAATACATAAGATTTCCACCCGTCTAGAAAAAGTACCCGTTTCACATTTCTTTAATATTAGGTTTGCAAAAACCTCTATATACCATTTTTTATCGAAATTCCTTAAAATTTACATAAACCTTCGCCATATTGGATCCGTCATTTTGTTTTTTTTTTGTCTTTAATCTCGGATTCAGCAACTCCAATAACCCCTGAAAACCAATTTTTATTAAAATCCGTTAAAATTTTTCGACATATTGGATCCCCATTTTGAATTTTTAATTAAATTATAATGGATTCAAATTTCCCGACAATAAAATCCCTGGATTACAGTTTTGATCAAAATCCGTTAAAATTCACATTTTTTTTTTGCCATAATAGATCCGCCATTTTGAGATTTCAATTATTAAGGTTGGATTCGAATTCAGCGACCCTAAAAACCCTTATATACCAATTTTTATAAAAATTCGTTAAAATTCACAAACCTTTTCCGCCATATTGAATCCGCAATGTTGAATTTTTAATTTTTAATATTGGATTTGGTTTTAGCAACCTCCAATACATACGAAAAAAATTCTGGTCTATAGTGTAGTTTAAGAAAGAATGTTATCGTGTGGATTTACGAAAAGTATTAAAACGGAAAGATTCCTAAGAAAAACTTAACAAACCGGTATCAATAATAAGGGTAGTATTAAGGCTAATTTTTGTAAATTCAATAGGTAATAAAAGCTTCCTTAATAAGTCATTGCCCTAACAACAACGCATTTAGGAAATAGTATATTTCTAACCTAATAAGAAAATGAAACATTTCCAACTTGAGAAATGCTATTTGGCCGAGGCGCACCCTAGGCCAAATTAGCATCTCAAGAGTTGGAAATGTCATTTTCCTATGCGGTTAGAACAGAATTTTATTCACAAGCATAAATAAATAACACATTACCTCATAAAATTCACCATTTTAAATGATCAACTACAAAAATTTTGCACATTTAAAACGTCACTATAAATTTCAACTAAATAATAATTAGTTCGTTGTTATTTCCTATTATCTGTCTCGTTATGAACCATATAATATATAAATAAATATTATTTCTTATTGTTTCTCGTAGAAATAAACAAAAAGGTTAGGTTAGTTAATTCGCAAACTACAGTGGTTTACAGACAAGACGATACCTTCGCTATCCATGAGTTATAACCAAAAAAAGCCAAAACAGAGGTTAGATATCTAGATATTCATATCTAACCTAGGTTAGAAAAGAAAAGTTTTATTAACTTTTAAAGAAACATAAAAATGATAGATTTTGCAACTTTTTATATTGCATATAAAGAAAGTTTTTCTGTATGCTTGTGAATAAAACATTTTTTTCAATTCAGCAGTTTTCTTTTTAAATTTTTAATAGACTTTTTTTTTATATTAGGTCATCCTTTGATGAAATCTAGTGGCCTTTGTTTTGGTACCACTCAAGCGTGGCATAAGAACGAGGTTCAACAAAGTTAGGATTGAGATAGGTTAGTTTTGAATCGAGACAAGTGCCTAAACTTGGGTCCGCTTGTTTGTAAAACAAAACCAAAGGAGTTCAAAGACTTGCTTTATTCGACATATTAAAATAAAAATTCTTTCTTTTTATTAGGATGTAGGACTTTTAATCTTTTTTTTTCAATTGTATTTAGAAGTGTCACTTTTTTGTATAATAAACATGTACGAAAAGTGTATTTTTTCGGCCTAGGCCGCAAAAGTAAAATAGTCGACGTTGATTGGTTAATTACGGTTGCCAATCTCGCTCTTCGAGCTAGGATGGAAACCTCCGTAATCACCCTAAAAACATAATTTTTTATCCTTGCATCATAAACTACTATTTTCTTTAGTTTTAACGAACAATGATTATACTTTTAATATCTAATTATACCAGCTTTGCACAGAATACGAAACCTTTTAGTTACTTTTAACAGGTTATTTTTTTAATTAAAATTCTTATTTTAACAACACTTTATCAAGTAAAATAAAAAATATATAAATAGAAAATGCCGAGGTTTTATTTTAATTATTGCAATAGTTAAAGTACATACACGGTGTATTTGAAATAGGAAAAAAGTTTGGGACAAAAAACTGATAAGGACCCCCGTTATGCACACCCTTGGGTAATATAAGTACATGAAAATAACGTACGAAGATGGGTCTTATTAGGATTAATTTAAGTGTAAAATCGCTCAAAGGGTTCCTGAGTTATTAAAGGGGCTTAGCTCCCTTACGACGCATTTTGAGATACATGTTTGTAGGAACTTTTGTCATATTTTATGATGTAGAATCACTCCTTAAAATTATTGATCCTATTAAAAATACACCTTGTATATTGTTAATATGTGTAGGTACTATACAATGTTCTACCGATCGCAACTTGATAAAACAAAATACTCTCTAACAATCGAGATCTAGATCTAGTAAAACAAAACAGATGGAAGTAAAGAGAGATATAACAAGCGAATTAAGAAGCAGCAGCTAGCAAAAAAACAAGAAAATAAATAGAAGAAGGCTCTGAGTCAAGTTCACGAGAGGAGAAGTAGCATCCATCGGCAGTAGTTTCAATTAATACCTAAAAAAGCACACGTCAATTCTAAATTCCAGTCACAGGCGGCTTGTCGCGGTTCAATTGTTTCACGGCATTGCCCCGTCCGTTCGCCCCGGCCCCCCATGCCCCTTCGCACATAAGATCCAAAGGATTAAAATGGCGTTCATAATTTGATGATCAAATATTTTATTCCACCCCCTAGCTATGCCTCAATTTACGCGTAGTATTCATATTTTAAATTTTTAAAGAGTTTGGTAAACCAAAAATTTTATAACTGAAAAAGGGTTATTTTTGAGATTTTTTTAGCGATATAACTTCAATCTGCAGGAGCTTATTGAGATTATTTAGAATGTTTATGTTGTAAAACTACAATACCTATTGATATTTTTTTTGTACTAACATGTAATTTTTTATAATGTGTCAGATACGGCAGTGGTGTAACTACAAATTGGAGGCCCTTGTTCAAAAAAGGCTTTGGGCGGAGTTTAGTTATTTACTTTTTGAAAACAATTTCAAGAAAAAAATCACTAAGCAAAATTTTACAAAATTCACCTTTCAGTAATGTTTTAATATGTGATGAAATTATAGGGATACTATATCCTATAATAGGTCACACATTTTCCAAAAAATCTGAAAAAAATATTATAAAATAAATAATTAAAAAAAAAAACGGGATAGGACGATAATAAAATAAAAAGAATGTTGAATTTTTTTGAAAGAATCATCCGAGTGCTTTTTTTCCAATGGTGGACTTTTTTAAGGGTTTTGACCTTGTCACAAATAAAGATCTAGTTATGGACTTCTTCAAGAGTTTTGATAAATTAAGATCGAGTCCTATGCTAGACAAGGGAACAAAATATCAAAAATAGTCCTTTTATTTATGAAAAACAAAAGCATGTAATAAAATCTATTCTGTTATTTATTATTTTCTAATCATCGTACAGAGTGATATTGGTACCATGTGCTTGAGACACGCAATTCTTCAACTTGCTACCATTCTAGCAATAGATGGCGCACAATCCTACATCAATATAATGACTATATTCCTTTTGCGAATAAAGTCTAAAATAGTTTTCTTAATCAGCGTGCAGAGTTGACTCTTAGTACTAAAGAGGGCCAGCAGCCCGAAACTGTCAGTCTACCAATATCACTCTGTACGATGATTAGATAATAGATTGATGTAATAATAAATTAATATTTTTATAATTTTGTTTAAAATTACAAATGTCTGTCCTTACTATTCTTTTATGTATTGTTTACCATGTAAAAATCAATGTTTGACTAGGATTGAAGCAAAAAAACATACTTTTATTGTATCTAAAGAATAAAATTTTATTACCACAAACTGCACATCGTTTTAATTTTGACCAAATATAAACCAAAAAGAAACCTTTGTGCATCGGTCCCATGCCACTTCTTCGGCGTGCATTCGCCGAATAGTTGTCCTTGAACGAGTGCATTGCTTTCCACCGCGATACACTGTGTTCCTTTTTGTTTTTGGACGACGACGTTTGGTAACGTACACTCAGAAACCAGGTTATCTTATGAATATCACAACGTTCTTGTAAAAACTTAATCACACAATAGTAGATTACAGGTCGACTCGGAAAGTAGTACTTTTCCGATACCTTTATTAATGGGCGAGGTACGAAGTGCCGAGTCTATTTATAGGTCGAGGAATAGTACCATTTTCCTGAAGATCTGTATAGTGTTTTATTTGCAACTGTTTTTATTTAAAAATAAATTACTAATTTTTTTGAAACCTAGATTTTTGAATTTAAATGAAGAAAATAATACTATAATACTTAGTTTTTTAGTTCTTTTCATATTTAACACAAATATTTTTTTCTGCATTTCACAAAAAAAGCACAATGATACAAAACTGAAGTTCCACATACGCGTAACCAATAAACAACCACAAAAAACATCTGTTGATAGCTCACAAGGCACCGTTAATAACATTTATTATCCCTCTCAGTCTCAAAATTAAAAAACATTGACTAAAACTGTATATTTAAGTTTTTAAACTAAATGTATTAGATTATATTCGTGTTTATCATGACAACCGCAGTTCGGCCATCTTGCTTTAAGCATTATTAATGATATTTTAATCGCTGGCGCCATCCAGCGGAAATTAATGATTTAAATTACAGACCAGTAATAATCAGTTTACTGGTCTGTATTTTTCATTACAGGTCAGGTCCAGGCGTGGAAAACAGTGGGATAAGAAATCACGTACTTCCAAAACTTTATTAATACATGTAATGTATTTATTACATATACAGTTGCGAATAAAATAATATTATTGGCACAAAGATAATATTATCATCTTTGGTGGTTTTATAAATGCAACGGGTTTCTTGCTCATTTTTGCAGAGACCCTATTTTACTCTTGTCTCTAATATAAAACAGTTTTTTTCCTATGATCGCCTATGAAAACGACAAATTTTACACTATTTAGAGAGTAAAAAAGTGTCATATTTCATACACGTGCAAAATATTATCATGATTTTTTTTTTCAAAATTTTACCTTTTAGTTAGACATTTTTCCATTTTTCGGTAACCGGATATATTTTTGTCACTTTTTTATCAGTTATGTACAATAAATCTGAATTATAAATTGTTTCAATTTTGGTGAAAAAACAATTTTAACACGTTCGCTGCCGACAACCCACCTGGTGGGACTCATATTCAATGCCGAGAGCCCAACTGGCGGGCTCACTGTAGATTTGTATAACATTGCACAAAAGTAATCCGGCACCTAAGATTTATATGGGCGACAGTGAACGTGTTAAGAAACAAAACCTTTTAACCGCCAAATCCCAATCTGAGAAAGCAAATTATTTTTAGGTAAAGTACTGGTAATCTTAATAGTTACTTAATTTTAATTAATCTAATAATTTTAAATAATGATAATTTTATTTATTTTTATTTACACAAAATAATATTTATTTTAGGGAAAATAGTGTATATAACTTGTCGGAAATAAGTCATTTTCTGTACACGTTATGTAATATATTTTATTTGTGTTTCATAATTACGTTTTTGTAATTTTAGTTGTCGTGTTACAATAAGCTTAATTGTAAAACAGTTTTAGTAACTATTTTATTAATTGTAAAACAGTTATGGAGATTTTTTTTTGTTCAGTTGGTAACAAAAACAAATGAAAATCATTAGAAATTTCTAAAAATAATAGTTTCTGTATTCAACAGTATCTGATGATCTAAAAACATCTAAAATTCCTATATTATATTAATAAATACATACGTTTTGTGTTGTTTTGTGTGTGATTCTGGGCTGTGTTGGATTTTGTGTCAGTTAAGTTCAAGTTACTCACAGGTAAGTCCCAAATACTAGAAGTGAAGGTTCTTGGCTGGCAGGATGAAATCATTTGGGACACCTCTGTACACTGGAGTAACTGCTAACTCTTCCCCGTCGAATTTTATTTAAAATAACTATAAAAATTCAATTAAAACTTAAAAAATTTTGTACCTAAATGAATTTGTAATATAACAAATAAATTTAAGTGTCATACATTAAATTTTCCAAATCATACTGAAATTCTTCAAAACCAAAGTACTTTATAAGCAAAGTAAACGCGCAAATAGATAAAATATAAAAAGAACTCTTACCATAAGACATTTGGCTCACTAGTCCATTAGTAAACTCTCCGATTCACGGCTCGTTTTCCAAACATGGACGCGTGCGCCAAAATAGTGTCTTATCTAACTTGTTCTTTAATATACTAATTTTATATGCTTTTGTTATTTTTAATTAAATGGTTCCAATAGGATTCTGAGTGTAGGGCGGTCATCAGCCTTTTCTGCAGGCCTGCAGGACAGACGCATCGCGCGCTTTGCTGCTATTCGGTGCCGCTTTTTGTTGCCCCCCTTCTTTTGCTCTACGTCCAAGGTTGAATCGGTTTGACCGTCGAACGCACGCTAGATACTTTTTTGATGGCGGTGGTACCCCGTACTACTAACCATCAAAATGTGCCAGGCCACGAGTAAAGGTCCCGCTTGGTCGTTGATTACTCTTGAGGCTGTTCTTTTTAGTACTAAACTTACGCTTGTACACAATAATTGAGCGCAAGTGTAAGTTCAGTGTAAAATGCTTTTGACAGAGGTCCCTTAATGAGAATAAACTCTTTAGGCATATATGTGTACAGTTAAAGCATTTTTAACTTTTGCTAGGATAAAGAAAAAACAAATCAAATAAAGATAAAAATATAAATGCTATACTTCTTTTCAATATTAATCTTTTTAAAGGTGTTTAGTACCTATAGTTCATATAATAATAATAATAATTACAAAAAAGTACAAAAGGAAAAACTATCCCACAATGCCATAGGTTAATTTTTGATTATTTTTTTTTTTGTTGTTAGAAAATAAATTAGGTATAGTTCAAAGGGTTAACCCGAGGGTAAACCACTAAAAAATATTTTTACATTAGATTTTTGTAGGATTTCCTAGATTTTTGTAGGATTTCCAAGATTTTCGTATAAGAAATGTAAGATAAACTATTCTATAAGATTTCTAAAAAGTCAGCTGAATTTTTGAGATTTTTATTGGGATTTAAAAGAAATACAAAATTTTCCAGACTTCCTAATTAACCCCTTGATATTGTTCTTAGAACAAGAACAGATTTATTTCAATTAATCAACTTTGGATTTAAATAATAAACCAAAGAGAAATTTTAAGAGGGCAAATTTGAAGAGCTCCATAAGGCGTGCCTTGCCTTCGGAGCTGGCCCTGAAGGCAAGGCAAGGCAAGGCTCGGGCCGTAGCGAAGAAGATTTAGTGGGAAGAAGGTAGAAAGTTACTTATCAACGTTTCTAAAACAACAACTTTTATTCCCTCTACAAAAAAGTAGATGACTAAAACAAAACTTTACCACTACGTACTGCTAAAATTAAAAAGTCCAAACTCTATATTTTTAATCCATGAAATTTAATACTTTTTAAAAATTTTAAGATAGATAGGGAAGGCTCCCCCATTCGGATGCATGCCCCATAACTGCTTGCCTTTTTATTGTGTCTTTGGTTTTAACATTGGTTCGTGTGTGGTGTGACGCAATCCATTTTAGTTAAAAACTGTGTATTTTCTATATGGATTGCTAAACATTATTTGTTTCCGAAAATGTAAGAATTAGTTGAAAGTGCCGAATTACAATTTTTATAACACCCTGTAGTAGCGGCATAGTTAAGTACTTCATAAATCACGTATGGCGGAATGATTATTGTGACACTACTGAGGAGAGCGCTTTTTAATTTACTGCGCTGACTAACCTAGATGCGGTGATCTCCTTGTGATTCATGCTTTTCAACATTAAATCAATGCCAAAGAAATGTCCAGTTTGGTTATTAATGTTGACGTGAATTATAACGAATTGCTCTCGATTTGTTTGTCGGCGTAGTTAAACTAAAAGGTTTTGGCAATTAAATTTATATTTATGCGAATATAGGGTATAAAAGCTCAGATTTTTAGTTGAAAAGGAACAGATATTTCGCGAGTACGGTCACGATAGTTTGCTCCGCTAACATTAATATATTTTAAATAATAAATTCAGTGAGTGAACCAATGTTTAAAAAATGTAAGTGTAATTATGGACATTTAATAACTTGCATTTTTTATCGGGATAGAAATTTAATGGAACTTTAATATTCGAATTTAGACTTTTTGTCGGGGTGATTTTAATTTAATGAACTTTTAATAAACTTTTAATAAAACTTAAATAAACTTTGTAATAATCATGGACTAGAATTAAATGGGAATAATGGAACTTTTATTGTGTCGCGAAGGGTTATTTATACAATTGAAATAGACAGTTAAAATTTCTATATTGGAGTCATGACGCTGAAAATCTATTGGTTTTAGTTAGGCTAAAATTATGTTAATTGGATTAGGAATTAGAAAGGAAAGCTGCAGGATCGAAGGATCGATTGATCGAAATTATGGATTTTAATTATATTTTAATATAACTTTATTAGCTTACAAAATCTTACTTTTACTTTGACTCTCGTTACCGAACAAAAGCTCCCTAAAAATTGGTTAATATGATTTTTATTTATTACCCGATGGTATATAGATCTAAACAGATTGTAGTTACCAGTCATTAGTGTCAAGTGGTTAAGGCCATAAAACACTTGTCGAAGTGCTACCATTCAGGCGGCACCAGCTGGTAAAATAAGATTTGGCAGAGAAATAATATATTAAACAAAGGAATTATATTATAAGAAAAGTCATATTACGACACGTGTAGAAAAGAAGACCAAGAACAAAACCAAGATTTAAGAATATCGAGTCAGAAAGATACTAATATCCTTCTTTCTTTATATTGAATAAACAAATTCTGTCTTCAAGGCTTGTTCTGTGTGTACATGTATACAAAATGTATAATACAATATTTACTTTTTGAATTGTATAATATAATATATCTACTTTCTGAAATAAACTTACCATGTGATACAGAGACTAAAACAACAAATCACTTAAATTACTTAATTATTATGGACAACAATTAATTTGTGTGTAATAAAATAATAACAATCCGTAATAATAATTAATATTTTATTACTTTGGCACGAGAACCTGCGATCTTCTTGAAAGGCATATATGAACGCTATGTAAGACACCTGCTGCAAATTAGGACAACCCGACAGAAAAAAAAATGATAAATGAAATGAAAGAGTAGAACTTTATCAAAAAAAGGATAAAAAGAATGCGCTTTAAAGTCCAAAATGATCAAAATTTGCGTTACGTAATACTTGAACGTTCCCTTAGCTCCCTTACGACGCAATTTTAGACATATGTTTATAGGAACTTTTTGTCATATTTTCTGATGTAGAATCACCACTTAAAATTTCGGACCCTATTTCAAATACAGGGTGTATGGTACATGGATAGAAAGTTTTTAAGGGGTGATAGAAGAGCTCATTTTGAGTCTATTAGTCCAAATACACCCTTATACAAGGTCTCACCATTTTTGAGATATCGGCCTTTTAAGATATTTTTGCGAAATAGTTGAATTTTTCTCTGTACATGTTATTTTTTGTGATACTAAACACTTTAAGTTATCCTAAATATATTTTTAGATATTCTTAATATGCACTTTGTTGAAACTATACAAAAAGAAATGCTGAATTTTTAATATAAAAAGTAGGTAGGCCAATTTATGAGTTAAAATAGAGAGTTTCCAATTTATTTTTTTTTTCTAGGCAAAATTTTCTCAAAAACAGCACTAGTACAAGGGAATCAAATAGTTGTAAAAACTTCTTTGTTGCATACCCTATCCAATAGTATAGCAAGTAATGAAAAAAATTTCAGAATTTCTTTTTATTTTGTAATAAGGGAACTAAGCCCCTTTGAAAGTGGCTAAAAAATCGGTTTTTATTTAATAATTTAGGGACCCTTTGAGGTATAGCAACGAGCTTTTGCATGTGAACTTATCTCTATAAGGCCTATCTTTGTATATTATTTTCATGTATTTACTTTAACCAGGGGTGTGCGAAACGACGGGTTTTTTTGCCCCAAACTTTTTTCTGTTTTTGTTATTTTATTATTCAAACATGATTCTTTAGGTCAAAATACATAAAAAAGGTACCTTGTTGTAATACTGTAGGACTAACCATTTTCGAGAAAAATTCTATTTTAGGTGAAATTTCACGTTTCGAGGACGAAAAATTAAATACTAAAATGTTAAAAACCAAAATTTCAATAATGCAGGGTAAATGTACATCAAAAACTAAGAAAAAAACCTAATATACAGGTACTTCCAAAAATCAATCCCAATGGAGCTATGCTCCTAAAAAATGCCCCAGTTTTAAAGGGCCATCGTAGCTTTAAGCGTTTTTTTCGACCTACATGTATAGAAACTTTTTTTCTTAGTTTTTAATGCAGAATAATCCTGCTTCATTGAAATTTTGGTTTTTAACATTTTAGTATTTAATTTTTCGTCCTCAAATGTGAAAACTGGCCCATGTACTTCGCTGGTCATGAACCATTCATAAATATTGTTTATACAATAACCCAGAATTCGTATACATATTTTGTTTGTTAATTTAATCCTTAATGAAAATGATTAAATTGACAATTAGTCAGATAAAAAAATAAAAAAGTGAAATTATTATTTTTTTAGAGATGACACTTTTAACTTTGCTTCTAATTACCTCCATTTACCCTACTTTATGCCTGAAAATAAGGAACATAAAAGTAAACATATTTATGAAGCACATAAATTATTATTATTATTAGCCTTAACTAAACTGCTACTGTATATGTTTTATTTAAATCGTCATAATTAATTTAGATCAATTTAATTTTACAACTTATTGCGACTTTATTGCTTTTCCCATCTCCAAATATTACAAAAGTTTGACAATAAATTTAAATCCCTACTCGCAATTTCCCCAGGAATGTTATGGAGTAGGGTTGTTGTGGAGTAGGGATGTTTTGGAGTGTGGATGTTAAAGAATAGGGAAATTCGAAATAGGGACGTTATGAAACGTTTTTTGTAAGACAATTTTCATAAATCTCATTTTTAAAATTAAAAAACTTAACAAACATAAATAACAATAATAATAATAAGAATTCATTTCAATATTTCCCGTACTGTTTGCTCTGGGTTTTTCGGAACTCTTCTACTTGGGATTCTGTTGATACAGTAGGGTGCAATAAGTTGTTTATTGTAACCTTCGTCGTTTGTACAGAATTTACGTATTAGTTCATCCATCCTGTCTTTAATTGGTTGAATATTTGTGGTTCTGTAGAGCAAGTCATTTGATGGATTGACAAACATAAAATTTATTAATTTATTTAAAAAATTATTTATTACAAAAAATGGCTTCAGTTACGGACCTTGTGGCACTGATTTTTTATACTTTTTGATTTTATTGCCCTCCCCTCCTCCACAAATTAAATTATAAAGTTAATAGTAAAAAAGGTTGATTAATCTATGAAATAACTTTTGCAAGAAAATTGTCGATATATCGTGAACCATATTTTTGATTATAAAATATTAGTTAAAATAGTTTCTTTACTTTTTAAAGTTCAAAATACACAACTATTTTTTTTTAGAAAAATTGGCCCAGTTAAGAACCTTGTGGCACTCCTTTTTTAATGTATATTTAAATTTTATATTTACTGTTCGCTATTGAATTGTTTATTTCAAAAGCATTATAACTCCATCTACAGTAACAAACACATACAAACAATATTAGTTTAAAGGATTGCTATAGGATCGCTCGGTTGTCCGTCAGTCTGTCTATCCGGCCTTCTGTCCTTAAATATATCCAAAGAATTGGATGGCTAAGAGGCTAGTATGCTGCGACCAAAGGGAGGTAGTACAATGGGCCCAGTAAGTGGCCTAAGTGCGTGTAAGGTTTGTTTTGATTTCAACTTCTAAACTGTTTAAATCAGGCCTGGCCAATAGAGCTTCAAATTTGTTGTACCTCCTGATTAAAATTTGAACCTTTATTGGTCAGAACTGATTCGGATAGTTCAGAACTTGTAAGCAAAACAAATCTGTAGATAGCTACCCTCCAGCCTAATAACCATAACTGTCCTTCTGTCACAGCCGGTTATATCAGAAACTATACCTATAACCTATAACCTAACTATAACCTAGGAATATGCAATTTATAATGCTACACTCTATGCTGTAACAGGTATAGTTATTTTTTTATATTTTTTTGGCAAAAAGTAAAAAAATAAATTATGGTAGTTTCAAGTATCAAGTGAGGCATTACATTTTTAAAAAAGTGTATTTTTTCCCCTCAAATCAATATAAAAAACTATAAGAAAATAACTAAACTAAACTAAAATACTGAAAATATAGTTATTTAAGTATTAAGGGCAGTAAGTGCATTTTACCGGTTGAGGATTATTTTGTAGATTGAGACGAAGTCGAAATCTCCAATACTATCCGAAACCGGTAAAGCACTTAATGGCCGTGATGCCTATTACGGTTTTTGCACGATCCAACAAAATAAACATCAATAAGATTTATAAAAGTGAAATTAAAACGTATAATATCTTAGTGTTTTATTACCCCTATTTTTATATTTGTTGATATTTTTTGGGAAGAGGGTTAAATTGATACTCAAACTATTTTTTTAAGCTCGTGACGTTTAATAAACGATGCTAAATTCCTAATTTTGTTTGATGTTTTTTCTGTGTGCCAATTAATATCTTTGTAAAATAAACATTTTTTGTAAAAAATGCTCCAAGATGATAAGGTGCGTGGAATATAAGATTTTTTGCAATTATACTCGAAAAATCCAAAGATCAGTATGAAAATAGTTGAAAAAATTCAAAACATTGCGCAGTGAAAAAGATATGTGAAAACATAGAAAAGTTAATGTTGGCTTATTAATAAATAATTATTTCGTTCGAAGAAGAAACCTAACTAGTCAAATAGCGTTTAACAGTTATTGTTCCAATTGTAATTTTATATTTAACTTTAATAAACACTAATTTAAAGCTTTAAAAATTAAAGATTAGATTATTATTTACTTACCGCCTCCCGATCGGTAAGTAATTTACTTACCTATCAGCAATTTGTAAACATAACCTACTGCTGTCATAATTAGGCTAGTAAACCCGTCAAATTACCCGATGGTGCAAAAATATGTATAAAGAACATTAAAATAAAATTTTAAGAAAAATTATAGAATCAGGGTGGAGTAAGGGGCCTAAATGGGCAAAAAGGGACACAAACCATATTTTAAGAAAAAGAAAATTAAATCAAAAGGAAGTTCAAATAATTCTCTACTAAAACGTCCTATGAATTTTTGCGCTACCACTGACTGGTACCCTTGGAGGTAAAGGCACGAAGAAGAAAAAAAATCAAAAAATTAACGAGTTTTCTGGCACTTGACACATTTTTTCCAGTCTCTGTAAGTGGACTTTTGATGATGTTTTTGAAATAAACGATTCAATTGTTCGTAGCATTTTTTCGTAATCGGCAATTTTATTCAATTACTCAAATTAAATCTTGTATTTGTTTCCAGCTATCTGCAAGAAGTTTATGTTTAAATAAATAATGTTTAAATAAATTAACAATAAATCGAGAACCACCTGCAATAACTCGCAATTCAAGGATGTAAACAAAGTAAAATGGTATTTATGGTGTTGTTTATTACATAATAACGTTATTTTCGCCGAATATTTTTTATTTCTATACTCTTCACATTTGTGCAGCTGCAAACTAATTTTAAATTTCGTGAAATACTTCAAAATTGTTATTTTTTATCTAAAACTAAAATTACCAAAATACTCTCATTGACACGCACAGTCGTTCTTTCAATCAGCGGTCAGGAAAAATCATTGGACAATCATATATAATTATGATTATAATCATTGACAATCACTGGAGAATTATTGGACAATCATTGGAAAATCATGTGCAATCCTTGGACAATCATAAAAAATGAATGAACAATAGTTGGACAGTTATTAAATATCATAGTCAATCATCCATAATCATTGGTTTTTTCCAATCATTGACTATCTATTATTGTCAAGCAAGTATTGACGACTATTTCTATTTCGTTCTATTCTATTCTACTAAGATGTGAGATAAAACGTCGGATAAATTACCCACACAATGTCAACCCGTAAAAGAAGATTCTACATAGAAAATTATTAAAAATTATGGACAATCATTAGATAATCAGTCATAATTCGTGACATTTTCCATTGTCAAGCAAGTAAGACGCAATTATTAGGCCTAGATAAAAAATATTTCAATCATTGCAAAAAAATCCTCAATCATTCCATAATCACTGATATTTTTCATGACTGTAAAGCAAGCAAGAATCAGTGGTTAGGCCTAGATAAAAAATATTTATTATAAAATCATCCTCAATCATTCGTTAATCACTGAAATGTTCCATGATTGTCAAGCAAGCAAGAAGCAGTGTTTAGGCCTAGATAAAAAATATTTCAACCATTGTACAAAAATCCTTAATAAATGGATAATCATTGACATTTTACAATATTGTCAAGCAAGCGAAAAGCAGTTTTTAGGCCTAGATAAAAAATACTTCAATCATTGTATAATCATCATTGTATAAGGGAACGTTCAAGTATTACGTAATGCTCCTAGGGGGGGGGGGGTCATTTTGGAGTGTTACACCCATGTTAATGGTATAGGAAAATAGCGTTACATGGGGGGGGGGTCCAAAATGATCAAAATTTGCGTTACGTAATACTTGAACGTTCCCTAATCACTAACATTTTCCATGATTGTCAAGCAACAATAAAGTTTTAGAAATTGAAAAGCTCACAAAATCCAACCTAAATTTTGAGGACTCTTTCCAAGAATTTCATCAAAGAATTATAAGGAAAAACAACCTTATTCTAAGTGGCATACCGGCTGATACACAAAATTACCTAGACTTCGCAAAAAAAGCTTTTCAGTCAGTTCTGCCGAATTATAATTTTCATTTAGTGTCCTACAACAAATTAGGCAATATAAACACGGAATCTAATACTTATACTGCTAAATTTACGCTAGAAAATGAAAACCAGGCTCTACAACTTTTAAAAAATAAATCAAAAATTTCTAAAACTATTTATCCTACATTAAAAATAAAGCCCGATTTAACAAAAACTCAATCTCAACATCTATCTGCGTTATACACAGAACTAAATCATCGCAAAGCAAGCGGCGATTCCAATATTTATATTCGATACCGTAATAACGTCCCTGAAATCGCCAAGGATACCAATAAAAGACAGCGGGATGAAGATGTATCTCCAAAATCAGTAAGAGGGCAAAAATCTGGCCGTAAAGTTTAACAATTTTTAAGAAGAAAATTTATAATATGGAATATTGAAGGTTTTAGCAACTTTGAATTACACTCTGAGTCTTTGTATGTCGACTTTTTCTTTCTTTGTGAAACTCATTTAATCTTAGACTGTAAATTACCTAAAAACTTTTCCAGTGTATACAACATTATCAGCTCACCGGCTATTAAGGAAAAATCGCGCGGCCGTGCCAGTGGCGGTCTGGCGTTTGCATTCAAGAAGAGCTACAAGTGTACCACAATTGACACATCACCTTGGTGGATAATCTGCAATGTTACGTGTAATAGCTTTTCCGTAATTTTCTGCTGTGTTTATTTTAAACCATCGCTTGACCTGGAACAAATTTTGGATCTACTGCAGCTGACACTAGATGACGTCAAATCTAAATATGAAAACTGTACTTTTATTATGTGCGGTGACTTTAATTGCAGGATGGGAAATTTGGACAGTTTTGCCGATTTATGTGAAAATACAAATTTGTTTGTGTCTCGGGCCAGTTGTGACACAAAAAGTAATGCAAAGGGCCAAGTACTATTTGACTTTATGTGCAGCAATTCGTTCACGCTACTAAACGGCAGAACAGCTTCCGATAAAACTGCGAATTTTACTTACGTAAGTACCCTAGGTAAGAGCGTTATAGACCTCGTTTGGTGCAACAACGATTATTTGCATAAGGTGCGCGATCTTGAAGTCCTTAACTCGTTTTCACCTTCACATCACTTTCCTGTTCTATTAACTTTTGACTCAGCCGTAGATATTTTGCCAGATAATAAAAAAGCTGTAGCGAATAGTACAGACATCTTTCGCTGGAACACTAGTAAACACGACGAATTTTACAGCAAAATGTTACACTCCGATAATATATTTAACTACAGAGAAAACGATATCTCCGCTTCTTATTTAAACTTACTCAGTTCTATCACTGACTGTGCCAAAGATTTGCGCTTAAATTTAAATTCTACAAAGAAACTTACTTCCTTTAACCATATCTGGTTTGATCATGAGTGCTTACTAGCGAAAAAAGCTGCCAAAAATGCTTTAAAAAACTGTAAAAAAAATAACTTCTCGCAGGACTTACTTGTAATTTATCTGAGCCTTAAAAAACAGTACAGGCGTATTTTAAAACTTAAAAAGGAGGCTCATACAATTAACTTAACTCTCAGGCTTAGTGCAACTAAAAATCAATCAGAATTTTGGAAATTAATTAAAAATTTACGCTCAAATAATAAACCTGCTAGTTTATCCTTGCTTGACTGGGAGTCCTAAAGCTCCGTTCCTTTATAACTAACGAATAATGCTTTTTGTCTTTAACCTTTAAATATTGGTATTATCGTTTCTTCTTATAATTAACTTTTTTTTTGTATTAAAGTTTCTGCTTTTTCTTTTTATTAAATTATCTATGAATATCCATCAAATTACTTAAATAGTTAGGGTTTAGTATTTAGTGTATTTTTTTTTCTCTTCTCTTGTATTTTTTTTTATATATTCAAACTTCTTGTAACAAGATTTGTAATCTTTTATACAATAAACGTTTATTATTATTATTAATGTAGGATTGTCAAGCAAGCGAGAAGCAGTTTGTACGCCTAGATAAAAAATATTCTAATCATTGTACAAAAATCCTCATAATTGGATAATAATTGACATTTTCCATGATTTTCAAGCAAACAAGAAGCAATTTTTAGGTCTAGATAAAAAATATTTCAACCATTGTACAAAAATCCTTAATCAATGGATAATGATGTTTTTTATGATTGTGAAGCAATCAAGAAGCAGTGGTTAGGCCTAAATAAAAAATATTCCAATTATTGTACAATCATCCTCAATCATTGGATAATCACTGGAATTTTGATTTTCAAGCAAGCAAGAAGCAGTTTTTATGACTAGATAAAAATATTCCAATTATCGTACAAAAATCCTTAATTACACCGGCACACAAAAAAAAAATTGTCTGTACACCGGGCGCCACCTATCTACGGGCATGTTTTTCGACCCGCTGAATACGAATTTCAAGTCAGTTTAGGCCGTCCAGCCTTCAATTTCGAGTAAATTGCAAAAAACCCCAAAAAATAGCGAAAATTCGATGTTTTGGCAAGAAAAAAAATTTTTTACTCGAAATTGAAGGCTGGACGGCCTAAACTGACTTGAAATTCGTATTCAGCGGGTCGAAAAACATGCCCGTAGATAGGTGGCGCCCGGTGTACAGACAATTTTTTTTTTTGTGTGCCGGTGTTATTGGATAATCACTGACGTTTTCTATGATTGTCAAGCAAGCAAAAAGGAGTTGTTAGGCCTAAATAAAAAATATTCTAATCATCTAATTGTCAAGCAAGCAAAAAGCAGTTTTTAGGCCTAGATAAAACATAGTTCAGTTATTGTACAATTAACCTCAATCATTGGATAATCACTGATATTTTCCATAATTGTCAAGCAAGCAAGAAGCAGTTGTTAGGACTAAAAAAAAATTGACTTAAATTTGCTTAAATGCTGACTTAAGTCAGCATTTTACTTAAATTCTTCAGTTAGAATTTTACTTAAATTACGACTTAAACTTATTTAACTTAAATTGCGGAATTGGATAAATATATGTAATTTAAACAACGTTTTTTGTAAAATTTACAGTTTTACATATTTTAACACGTTACCGTGTCAATTCAAGACTACACGGTTGACTGTGTAATTTTTTTTTCATCAGTGTAAAGTTTCATCTTGAAAATCTAAGCGGATATAAAAATAGATGAAACTCATAGAATTCTTAATCCTTAAAAAATATATAAATTTTATTAATATTCAAAAATGAAATAATTTAAATCACCCTGTATATACAGGGCGGGCCATCTAAGATGTACAGGGCGTTTTTTGGAGTTATTTCTAAAGCTGCCAATTTAAAATTGATAAGCTATAAATCTGACTAAACAAAATTTTTTAACTAGCTTTGGTTTTGGAGTTACGGTCATATGAAACTGAATTTAATTGGTAAACTTTAGTTAAAACTTCTAAAATCTGAAAAACTGTTGCCTTTTCTTTAACGTTCCATACTTTTCATAACTAATAACGTTAGTTCTAAGACAAAAAACTGAAATTAAAAAATAGTTATTTTTAAAATTTTTTAACAGTGTATGAGTTGAACGCAAGTAGATAAAGCTTGCTGTGACACTTTACTAAATCTTGTAAAATGACAATTCACTTGTCAGTGGTTTGAATAATTTTGAAAATGTTAGTGTTTTATTTATGAACAAGAAAAATACTTAATAATTATAATAAATAAATAGATATTTAGAAAAATAAAATAATAGCATGTATTAGGAAGTTACAGTTTGTAAACCATGTTTTAAAATTATAACTTGGTTTGGAGTGATAAAAGATTATAAATAAGCAAGAAAAGCCTGGTGCATGTTTATTTTTCATAAAAATGGTGCAGTTTTACCTCGAGTTTTACTTAAATTTGGGTTTTACTTGTCTCGGAAGCCAAGAGATACAAGAGCTATTACAATGAACTAAATTATACTTCTAATTGCTTAACTTAAATAAAAATTCAAATACGTATCTATTTAGTTTTTTTTATTTGTTTTTAGTTATAAATTTATTGTGTAGACCTTATTTTTATAAAAGTTCTTAAAACGTTCAAAAACTACATGTATTCAAATTATGCTGGTTGGTGATAAAATTCAGAAGCACTTTTAACTGATTCCTATTTTTTAATCCATTTTTCACTAATTTATCAAAAAAATAAGTTTATTTTTTAATTTCGAACATAGTTATTGCGAAAGAAAAAGTCAGTTGACATCATAGGTAAAATAAATTGACATTTATGAAAGACTCACGATTAGAAAAATTTTATCACAGCAAACTAAATAAAATCATTTTATTTAAATACACTGTAAGAAGATTTTAAAATTATTAATTTTTCAATTTAGATTTTTTGTTTAAAAAATTGAGTTACTAGTTACAAAAAGTATTGAACGTTAAAGAAAAAGCAAATATTTTTAGATTTTCAAGTTTTTAACTAAACTTTATCATTGAAATTCAGTTTCATATGGCCGCAACTCCAAAATAAAAGCTAGTTAAAATGTTTTGTTTGGTCAGACTAATAGCTTATTGGGTCTATAATCAATAGTTTTAATTTTAAATTGATAGCTTTAGAAATAACGCCAAAAAATTCCCTATACGTCTTAGATGGCCCGCCCTGTATAATGTTTTTTTTTCCGATTTTAAAATCCTCTCCATTAAAAATAGTGTATACTATGTAAGTCGAAGCATTATACATCTTTACAGCTGGTTTTACTATAATAGTTTTATTATGTTTATCACAAGTAACATAAAAAATGTTCATTAAAATTTCCCATAAAAAAATAAATTGTATTTTTTTTTATCTTCAAACGTCAGAGAAACATGACTTTAGGCTAGATCTTTTTTTTTTTTTGGAAGGTGCAACATACTTAATATTGCGATTTTCTCTAGACTTAAAGTTTCCCGTTAAAAAGTCCAAACAAAGAGTTATTGATAAAAAAAGTTACCAAATCCATAGTTTCCCCAACTCATCGGAGGATTTTTTTAACTAAAAAGTGGTTCGGAGTGTTTTTTTGAGCAGCTTTATGCTATAACCTAGTTAGGTTACCTAAGTAATGTAAGAATATAAAATTATTCCGATAGAAGAAAAAACAGCAAAGAAACATGCCATTAAAAAAATTAACCAAATAAATATCGTTTTAAAAATGGAGGTTAAGGCCTATTTGAACAATTGCCAACAAGTTCAAATTCATTAAAAATTCTTAAGTAAGTTAAGTTTAGGTTAGTTTATGTCCGCAGGTCCTAAAAACCAACGACTGCATGTTGCGTGTGCACATTTAACATGACTGTGACCTGTTTTTTCGTTTTTTAGTCATTCTTCGTTTTTCTGTACCTAGAAGTATAAGTGTATAATTCAGTAGAGGACTGGGTATAAAGCAAGGTCGGTAAATGCCGAAAACTAAACGGGCCCTCTCGCGGCTACTTGTTACATTTTGACAATCGAGTACCATTTTACTTGGTTTTAAGCAGTTTTACGGGCCCTTTTTAATTTTGCCGACCGCAGCCGCCACCGCCGCCGCAGCCAATAATTTTCATATTTTAAAAATCGTTAAAAATTACTAATATTTATTTTGTTTTACTCCTCAAAAGCCAAACCTTATATTTAATTTGACAAGTATTCCCTTTGTTGAAAAGTTCCTCTTGGAGTATTATGTTTTAATGAGTAAATTTTCTATTGTAAAATTACAAGATTAATCTTTTTAAAGGCTTCTTTTATACAATAAAGACATTTACCGGGTAAATTTTACCTTCACTACCAAACCAAATACTTCAAACAATAAAATCTAATGGATAGTATTTAGATGGTTTAAAAATCTGTCAGCCTTAAAACGACAAATCCGTTCTATGTTTAATCCAGTCTAAAAAGTTTGAGTTAAAACCCACCAATAACTTTCGAAAGTGTCATAGAGTACTATCAAAATTCAAAATATTTGGATAATAAGTCATTATTAATGATACTGAAATTCATAGGCAATGATAAAATTTTAAAAAATTTAAGGAGTTTTTAAATTAAAAAAAAAAATATGAAACAATGAAACATAAACCACGCTAAAAGCCGAAAAAGAAAAAATTATAAATCCGTATAGGTAATGAAGAAATGTGATGCCACTTATATTGGTCACACAAGGACGACAATAAAAAATAGATTAAAGAAATACCTAACAGTGTTATTTAAAAGCAATCTAAAAAATATTAAATAACTTAAAAAAAAAACAAAATCAGAATAATTACATTCACACTGCAGTGTGGGTGCTAGTAAGATTAATTTATTATTTTATGAAAAATAAAAATTGTTTTCAAAATTTCAGGAAAATAAACTATGTGTATACAACGTAAAGCTAAGCATTCCCAACATCTCCATGGATTGTTTTCGTTTTTTACCCTGTTACAGTAACCCTAGGCGGAGAGAAATTTACATTTATGCCTGACTCTCATGAAACGTAATAATAAAAACAGTAGTAGTCGCATGAGATATACTCAATGTACACCTTGGCCAGAGCCATTAAATGGATTTTAATTAATTTAATGTGTAAGTTAAATTTTAGATATGGATATAGTCACGTGATGAGGTTCCATTTTGCAGAGTATACACGCGTGGATAATTTTTCTCCAACTTATATATTATGTTAAAGTTATTTGTGATTGGTTCTTCACTCAATGTTAACAGACACTACTCTTCTGTTATATTTAACAGCATATTGATAACACCGGCACACAAAAAAAAATCTTGAGTGCGGGAGACCAGACCAGTCAATTCTTACGTATTTTGGGTCGCTGAATCTGAAACTGAGGTCAGAATTAAAAAGTTTAACGTTCTAAATGGCGGATCCAATATGGCGGATTAGAATTTTAAAGTTGCTCGGATTTGCTTAAAACTTGGTACTCGGCGATTTTTGGGGTCGCTGATTATGAATCTGGTGCCAGTTTTTCAAAATTCAAAATGGCGGATCCAATATTGCGGATTAGATTTTTTAAAATTGCTCGGACTTTGTACGGGGGGTTTTGGGGTCGCTGATTAAGAATCTGATGTAAGTTTTCCAAAATTCAAAATGGCGGATCCAATATGCATATTTATATATATGGAGGATCAGATTTTTTTAAAGTTTCTCCGAAAAATTTTAATTTCATTGGTCAAATTCTTAGTTTAGTGTTAATTATAACTATTAAACTAAACCTATCTGTCATATTTAAATAGAAAAGAGGGTATCGTATTTTGGGCTAAATCGCCTGCAACTATAAGACTTTATATGCTTATAGATACATAAAAAAATAAATACTTATCCAACATTTCAGCCCTTTTTGCATCCCGAAACATACTTTAATTAATTATTTTAATTACGAATTTTTACAAATGTCAATGCATGATTTGGCAATATTGCACCTAACGAAACTTCAAGTGTCAAGTGTCATGTCGTCAAAATAAAAATAACTTTGCACATTGTCTACTACAGTGGGGCCACAGGAAAGGTCTGTGTCGTATTCACTGCTCTTGACTATAAAATTAAAATATTTTGTTGTGTTTTATTAGTTTTTAGGGATTTAACATGCTGTAACTCAATGTGTAATTAGGCTGGACTGTTGTGACTAGTTTCTTAAGTTTCAGTAGGATTATGGAGTTATTTTTGAGGAATTTATACTATAATAACATTGTAAGCAAACCAGCACTTTCAACGATAACTCAAAGTATGCGTGTTGCCCCAGACAAGTAATTTAATGTGGCTTTCGACGTGTTAAATGACTTTATTTCCATGGTATGATTTAAAACTAGATTATGAAAAAGTTACACATAGACTTTCAACTTAGATAAATATATTTAATTATTTTTGTTATACATTTTACCTAAATGTTATTATGTTGGTTTTTAGATATATAAAAAATATTACTTTTTTTCAGTATGATAAAGAGTTATATTTAGAATAATGCGTTGTTGTCGGGTTTACGATAACAAATAATTCCTGACGAGTTTATATATATATATATATATATATATATATTTTTTTTTTTTTTTTTTTTTTTCATTTAGTTTTTTATTAAAAAACAAACTTGGTACACAGTTTTTTATCATTTCTTTTTATCATTTAGCCCAATACTCTCATTTAAAACGATATCATTCTTTTTTTTTATTTTAGTCATGTTACATATTATATAATACATATAAAGAAAATGGGACTTTTTAATCCTGGATATACAATATGAATTATTCCCTTTTACAGAATTATCGTAGATTTTATTACAGGGGTGGACTTACGACAAGCATAGTCAAATATAAAATACAATTTATTTGAATTATAGTGACCAATTAGTTATCACAAATAGCTTATGCTTATGGAAAAAAAGTTTTAAATAAAGCATCGAAATTTGGAAGTAAGGAGACGTCCATAAAGTACGTCAAGATTTTTTTGTCCATTTTTTGTCACAAGGTCACACCGGCACTGACCATCCTCTTCCTCTATGTCACGTCAATTAAATATTTATATTACCTATTGAATAAAACTCTGATCAAAAAATTACATAATATTAATTTGAACAGATATCAAGGATGAGATTAGGCATTTATACTACCACTTGTTTTGTGATATCACATTGTTTTAGACCCCCTCCCCATGTAACATAATGTCACAAACTCCTGGGCCAATTATTGCCATGTTTCTAATATTGCCACCCCCCCTAAACTTGTTAGTCCTACGTATCATAGATGGCAGTATATCCTTTATATCGAAAATATGCCTGTAAATATGATGTATCTGTATCCAGTTGGTTATGGCGTACACAAAAATACATTTCGTGTTTCATACTCTTCCACTAGTGCACTATGAAAATTTGATATAATTGTGCAGACTGTCGCAAGCTGTGTAGCATAGATTATTGCAAGGCAAGACCGTAATGAGGTAAGCACAAATATGCACTTTCTTGGCCCATATTGTGTTTCATTCAATAAAAAAGTCCAAACGAAAAAGTAATTTTTTGAGATCGTTGTCTTAGTAGCGGTGTTCCTAATATTGCCATGCGAAGTAGCTGACAACAAAAAAATGACAAAAATAAAAAACAACAAGACAAGAAAGTAAAGCAGGCCACTCAGTAGGGAGCATGTTGCGCAACATGTTGGCGAACGGAGTTGTTGTCAACAAGTTGCCAAATGTGTGTGTTGGTTCGTCAACATGCTGCTATGTTGTAGGCTCCTAGGGTGAAACCGAAAAGCCGTTCTTTTACCCATACTCTTCTTTTCTTTCTCTTATTTTCTGTGGCTATTGTCAAGCCTATTGCATGCAATTGCCACTTTTTCTTGCCTTGACAGCACCTTCATATTAACCCACTCGTTGGGGTTGCGTTCTGTAAACTGAAGTTGCCCAGCATGTTTCCTGAGGCGTGAGCTCGGTGGGTTTTGTTGACAAGCATGTTGAGTAGCATGTTGCCCAACATGCTCTGTAATGAGTGGCCAGCTTAAGGAAGAAATCAGAGAGTTCTGAATCTTGCTTCTGCTTTTTATTCGAAGAGAATACAGCGCGCGTAAAAAGTACCAAACACCTTGAGGTAAGTTAAGTGGCCAAAAATGTACGAAGCAAAATATTTGAAGGGGATAGGGGAATCTCAACGCCGATGCAGTAGTAGGGATAAGAGTCGGTGATCGTCGCGTCTGCAGTCTGCAAAACAAACCATTGCTAATCTAATTTGAACACGGCCAATAAGGTGCACTGGGGCTGATATTTCCCTATCCCTTCAAATCTTTTGCTTCGTTCATTCTTGGTCACTTAACTTAACTACCATCCGAAGTGTTTCGTACTTTTCACGCTCACTGTATATGATATTATAATCGATACGTACATGCATGTGGCTTACTAAAAAGGACAAATTGATATTTATTAAATATTATTTAAGTGCCCAAATTTTACCTAAAAAAATCTGAAATTGTTATTGTGCCGTAATATGTACACGTACAAGTTGACTTGTCCTATATCATGTACATGATCTATTGGAATAAATAAATTATTATTATTAGATTGTTAATTTTTTGTAAGTTTGTTCTTTACTATTATTGCCAGTACCCTGGCAATATTTGGGACATGGGTTCCTAATATTGTATGCAATCTTTGTTAAAAAGTAATAATATTTTTTTTAAAGCTCCTGCAGTTTGTTTTTTTTTTTTGAATAAAGATATGTTTATCATTAATATAATGAAGTTTCAGGTGATTACAAACAAATTTGAATGCAGTAAAAAATAAAATGTCTTAATATGGCAATAATTGGCTCACCCACCTTACTTTATGGACGTCCCCTAATTTCCATTTCTTTAATGAAGAAATGGAATTCTAGTATCAGATTAGGGTACTAAAAAAATGTCTACAGCCAAAAATAGGGACGGAAAAGATTTAATAAGGGACGGTAAAAATAAATAGGGATGTCAACGTCCATTCCTTTTTGTCCCTATTAACCCCGAAATTACGGGCTTGTATCAGATGCTCAAATTCGAATACTCATTAATGAAATTGCCTTGCAGTTTTCTGGAAAAAATAATTAGTAAGGTTTGGAATATATTGTTTTAAATAGTTAAATAGGAAACAAATATTCAGTTTTTGAGTAATAACAGGCCTGCAGACTTTTTGTATACAAAAAAGGTAGTATACAGAAATAAAACTAATAATTATTAATTATAATTAGTAATTATTATTATTAATTTATCCTTATTTTTCCGACAATAATTTAAAAAAAAAAGATAATTCCAGTTCTGTACGAACGTAAAGAATAATAGTTACGATAAGTGCATATGAGACATAAATTTTATTTGTGATATTTTTTATATATAATTTCAGTTTTATTCTCCACATTAGCATAAGATTTTATAGTACCTTAAACTCTTGCAGGCATAAATTGTTTAAATTGATAAATTTTCACGTTTTCCTCATAAAATACAGGCGCAGTTTTATTATAGGAGTAATTGTAACATATTTTATATAGATAAACTTTAAAAAGATTCTGCACTCTGAAGATTATTTACATCTAAAATCATGAAGCTGTCTAATGTCCGCTAAAATTTCCTCTTTAAGTTGAATCTTTTGAGTATTTAAAGTTAACGTTTTCGCTGTCAAAAAATTGATCAAATTTATCAAGACAATTAAAAAAGGCGATCCTTTTTAGACAAAAAAATTACAAGATGAAAATACGTTCTTGTCGTTTTGTCAGACTACTTTTTGAGATTCCGGCAAGGGTGGCACATTACTAGAAGTTTTCCTTTAAATAAGCAAGCTACAAGTACCCAAGGGTCAATTTAAACACCGTTTGAAAGAAAAATTTACGTTAAATTCTCGTACTATGCAAAAAAGGCATAATTTCTCCATTCCACATTTAATACGTTTACTAATTAACTCTTTAAGGGGCACATTTAAAAAAAAACCTTTGTTGCCAGGACTATAACATGAAAACAGTGTTTGTAAGCCGATAGCGAAAAATATGTGTAAACTAAGATTAGGAATGTATTTTGTGGTAAATTGTACTTGACTTATCGAAAGATATTAATAAACATTGACATATTATCCATCATATATTGCACATATCGGAAACCAAAACCGATATTTCAATTTGAAATATTCAACTTTAATTTTCTACCACCTATAAATACCCTTACAACGTCAAAATGCAAATCACTTCAAAATCAAGTCTTACAGTTATAATACCACAATGTATATAGCGTTGTTATTTTGTTTTGTAGCTTATGCAGCAGCTTCACCAACATTGATCCCTACTTACTCAAGTCATGTGGCAGGTCAAGTGAGCACTGTTTCAGTAGGTTCACCCATAACTACTTCTGTAGTTCATAGTACACCAGCTAGAAGTAGTCAGCAGAGCCTTGACATCACCCACCCTGGTAGGGTGATAACTCAGACTCACCAGGTACCAGTTACTGTGCATACGCATCCATTTGTTGCACCAATTGCACATGTTGGATATGGACTTGGGGGAGGAAATGGACTTGGGGGAGGAAATGGATTTGGAGGTGGAAATGGATTAGTAGGAGGAAATGGAGGTGGCTATGGACTTGGAAGTGGCTATGGATTGGGAGGTGGCTATGGACTAGGAGATGGCTATGGACTGGGAGTTGGTATTGGAGGATTATAAGGAATTGGCATTTATTGATGACTTTTGATTTTTAAACTGTTGATGATTATTTTAGTTTTAATAAATATGAGTAAGCATGTTTTTTAAATTTTATTAAAAAGAGCCCAATGACACATTTAATTCCAAGTGGCAATTTTCCATCCTAGATAACAAACTTTTTTCACCTTCAGATAACACAGGCCTACGAAACAATAAAAGTTGTCTGTGCCCGAGTTGAGGATGTATTTTGGGATGCTGAAGACGAATCTGTCATAAAACAGGTACTTCATGGGCTCATTTTTTTGCTACACTGAAAAAACTGTCCAAAATGGTAAATACCCATCAAACATTGGTTCGTTGGCCGACCGTTGGCAAACCCACATTGGGCCTACATACTGAGGAGACATCATCCGCCCTAAGGCCGCATACGACGGGCCAATGCTGGCAAAACTGCATTGGCCTTATGATCCAAAGTACGTTGGCCAACCAAGGCCAATGATAAATTTCCGACTTGAAAATTAAAAAAAAATTGTTGGCCTTCGGGCGGCCAATGTAGGGCCAATGCAGTTTTGCCAACACTGGCCCGTCGTATGCGGCCGTAGGGCAGCTGATGCCTCCTCAGTATGTAGGCCCAATGTGGTTTTGCCAACATTGGCCCAATGTAGAAAACACTGGCACGCCAATGTTTGGCCAACGGGCGGCCAACGAACCAATGTTTGCTGGGTATCTCATTTTATTTCAGTGTAGCAAAAAAATGAGCCCATAAAATGCATTTTTTATGACAGATTCGTTTTCTGCATCCCAAAATGCATAAAAAAGGTGGGTCTAAACCCCAGCACAGACAACTTTTTTTTTCTGTGGGCATGTGTAATTATTTATCCCGAATAAATTATCCGGTACTTCATCATGTATTTTTTATTTTTCAGAACTTTTCTTTTAAAAAATGCAAGTAATTTTTTCAATCCAATAAATAACCTGTTCCTTGGTTGTGGCTGTGATTTGATGAAAGACCCCATGATACATTTTTAAGAAAAGCCTAAATGAATAAATACCCCATGAGGAGTGGGGGGTAGTTTTCGTTGGTTTATTGGGGTTTTTGAGGTTGCTGAAAGTAAATCTGAATATAAAAAAATTCAAACTCCACCCCCTGATAGGTGGGGGGTAGTTTTCGTGAAAATTTGTGTATTGGGGTTTTTGAGGTAGCTAAAAGTGAATCTGATAATAAAAAAATTCTAACTCCACCTCCTAAGAAGAGGGGGTAGTTTTCTTGAAAATTGTTATATTTTTAAGGTTGTTAAAAGTAAATCTGATAATAAAAAAAACTATTTTACGAGCGGAGGTGGAAAATGGGAAAGCTACTGGTCAGTGTATTTTAACTGTTTACGTAAGAATATAAAATAATAATTTTTTAATATTAACTCTGTATTTTTCGTCGTAGAATCCTCGAGGACCTCCGGGACTTTTAGTTACATCACTGTACAATCCGGGCAGTCATAAAATTTTAAAAACTAAATAAAAGAAAGAAATACTTATAATTAAGTTTAAAAATTGCGCAAAAGCATATAAATACGATAGCGTCGTTTAAAAAACGTTATTAAAACAAATAATTAAAATTATTTCCTTGACACACTAAAAATTTTATTTACCTACGATGTAAATTTTCAAATTGACCTGCATTTGAATAATTTAGTAACTATTATATTAGAAATATATAATTACGGGTTTAATTAAAATGAATAATGTCATTTTTTATTGCACATCATTCATTATTTTACTATTTTAAAATTATCAAATAAATAAATGCAATTTACTTCACGAAGGTTTGACACCCATAATAAAATATTATTTTACAAAAAAAAAATAAGCATTGATGCATAATTTTTGGCAAATTAATACATCAATCACATTGCAATATTGGTAGTCAAGATCATGTTTTGTGTATTCTTTAAAAAAAACCTGTTGGCGGGTATACTCATTTTAGTTTTTTCTCTTTGGATTTTTTTTCCAAATTTTGAGTCCTTAAATTTTATACGCGGTGGGTTAAAAAACTTGTTTTCGAGAACTTTTTTTATATCTTGTCAGATGGCGATGTCCCTGAGTAATATTATATTATATCGTCGGCTTACAAGTAAAGTCCAAAAACATGGTTTTGAGATATTGACAAATTTAACTTTCATTGTTGTTTTTTAATTTTTGTAATAATTGTTTTTGGAAAAAAACTTACGCATATTGCAATGACATGTTTGGACATAATAATGTCCCATTTGCAGTTAAATAAAGAAAAATTGAAGTAGTTTAATTCAACTAAATTTGAAAACAGACATGGACTTAGTGCCTTTTACTTGTAGGCCCACGACGTCGGCTTACAAGTAAAGAGCACTAAGTCAATAAAATAATATAAAAAACAACTATTTAAAATTAAAACCCTTCTATTGATTAAACGTAATGTATAACTATAAAGTAGAAAACAAGATGTTTACATAAATTTTCAAAAACTAGATTTTTAAAAGAAGGGTTTGGACTTTTTGATTGTTTAAAGAACGTTTCCAAAATTAATAATAATAATTAATTAGTATTAATTATATGAAACTGCTTACTATGCCAAAACTAAGATAGTTTTCAAAGGCCATCGGCTTTGCCGGCAAAGAAGCATCTCCTAAAGTCAATAATTATAATGAATCATTATTAATGATAAAACACTTCACGGTGCAACACCCCTCAGAAATTCACCGAGAATTTGAACTTAGTGTGAAAGCTTCAAATTTAGTTTTGAAATATTATCTGATAATAAAAAAACCAATACAAAAGAAAATTAAATTATTACCTACTCATCGAAAGTACACGTAAAAATCATTGTCATTTTACTGGTAAAGTTCTGTTTCTCTGTTCTGTCTCTATTCCATCAACATAGCAAAATTTGAATGCGTTTGTCAGTACAATAAATAACGCGATATTGTATCATATAAATGATTTAAGCAATCACATTTTTATAAATTAACTCTTTAGAAAGTCGCTTAGTGCAGAAACATTTGTAATAATCTACAAGTAAAACGCACTAAGTGCACTAAGTGACTTAGTGCCTATTGCCAGATAAAATTTTAATCAAAATCAAATTGGTGCGTTTTGTATAGTGGCAGTCCACCTAGAAGTTAGTTAGGTTTACCTATACATAGATCATCAAAAATTAATTACAGTGCCATTAAAATCCCATTTTTGCAAAAAAGTGACTTTGTGCCTTTTACTTGTAAGCCGACGATATATTACTATTCGTCGTATGAGAACAACAAGGTTTCAACTGTATAATTTATAGATTTGTGTGATGATCAATAAAAACTTTAAAATCATGAAACTTACCTTAAATTTCATAATTGAGTGGTGTATTATGCTGGGATGGGCTTATATTAGGATAAATTAATACCTATAATACACATTTTGTTAATATTTTAAATATTAGCTAAAATAATCAGTTGGAACTTTGATAACCCTAAAATCTATGAAATGTAGTAGTACAACAGTGTTCTAACTTAAGTTAAAACCGTTTTGCATTAAATTCACATGTTTTTGGCTGTTTGTTTTAATAATTTGTACATAAATGCAATATTTTGCATAAATTATTATTAAAATTTAATCAAAGAAAAGTACATTCGCCAGATTAACTTATGTGATATCCGTAAGGTGTCGCCAGTAAAAATACAGAAAACTGCTTGTATTTTATTAAACTTACACGGGGTTCGATGAGTGGCGCAAGTAATAAATGTCATATTAGGAATTAAAAACTGATAGTTTTGGTGTAACAAAAAGTTTCATTTAGTGCTTAATTAGTTTATAGGTAAGATTTTTATAGTTTATACTGTCGCTGTTATAAATAGGTACACAATATAGTAGCTTTATCAAAGCTTTAACCTATATCAGTGGCTGTAACTTGATTTTGTTTCCATGCTAAAAAACAAACTAGATTTTGTTATTATTAACAACATATGATTTAGGTTTATGTCTATAATAGGTAAAATGTACATTTAGATTTAATGTAATTACCATCTAGGACATTTTATTACAATAAAATTAATTTGTCCAGAAAACCTGAACTTACATCATTTTTTCCCCGTCCAAAATGTAATAAATTATTTCTGAACATATTTTTTTATGAGAAAGTATTCTCGCTCATTCTAGATGGCTGGATTCTTTTTCAAATATTCTTAAAACGTCAAGAACAATTAAAAATTTTATTAAACATTAATAAAAATATTTTTTTATTATCATTATTTTTTTACCGGTAATTACCGTACTTCAATTTCGTTAACACTGAAACCCGATAATTCAAAATCCGGTAATTCTGCAATTCCTAGTTAAAACACAAGTTATTCGTGAAAAATCTTTCAAAAACATGCATTTTTTCGGTGAAAACTGAACATTCCAAAAGTATTGACTTATCGATATAACTTTATAGGAAACTTTTTGCTTGAAATTCATTCCTCTATCCATTGGTTGTTTTGAATATAATTTCTACCCCCGAGAAGGGGTGACATTCACCCCCAGGGTAAAAGCACGCATCGGCACTAGGTTACTTTTGTTCCTTGAGCCATCCTCTAAGTACTATTCAAATTTCACGTCAATCGGTCTTATCTGAAAGAATTCGGAGCAGAAAACCGTCATTCACTGGACTATTAATAAATTGAAAGCTTTACATAACAAATTATCCAACTTACTAAAACACATTGTGTAATCAGTTTTACAGAAAAGGAAACGTTCAAGTATTACGGAACGCAAATTTTGATCATTTTGGACCCCCACCCCCCCCCTGTAACGCTATTTTCCTATGTCATTAACATGGGCGTAACACTCCAAAATAACCCCTCCCCCCTAGGAGCATTACGTAATACTTGAACGTTCCCAAAGGCAATAATTCATCTTACAAGCCGAGGTGTCAACAGTCCCGACTACTAAAAAATACAGGTGGTCCATATAATATATTATATATCTGATAAAGGAAATATAAAAGCCGAAACGTTGGTTAATCAAATGTCATTTTTAAACTCAATAATACCGAAATCATAATAAAAACCTAAACATTCTCTGAAAGTCGAAACGTGTGAGAATTAAATTGACTTTACTAGAATAAAAAAAAACCGTTTCTGTCTAAATTAAATAATTGTTTTTTTTTTTGTAAAAATTTCCTTAGAAAAATACCTAACATACCTAGAGTGTTTTATTTAATACCAACATTCGTTTTGTAATACTAGTAATTGAAAAATTTGAACAAATTGAAAGCTTTACATAAAAAATTATTCAACTTACTAAAACAGATTGTGTAATCAGTTTTACAGAAAACGCAATAATTCATCTAACAAAAGACCCGATTACGAAAAAATACAGGTGGTCCTTATATTATATACCTGATAAAGGAAATATAAAAGCTGAAACGTTGGTTAATCAAAAGCCATTTTTAAAATTATTGATACCGAAATCATAATAAAAACCTATACATTCTCTGAAAGTCGAAACGTGGGAGAATCACATTTTATTTCAAATTTGATATGGATAGTATGAAACCGAATTCATAAGTATAAAAATCTACAGATTTCTTTGATTTTCCGTTAAATTCCTAATGATCACTATTAATATTGTCGAAACATTGTATTTTATGTAGCCTATATCACTCGTGTGATCATGACGAATCTTTTGACGCCATTGTTCTTGTTATTTAGGCCGTATATGGGAACAAAGAAACATGCATACATACATAGATGCAAACACGTTAAAAACATCCTTCCTTTCGCGTTGCTGTAGTCGGGTACAAATACAAGAAATTTATCCCCGTGTTTTGAAACCGAATAGATATTCCAGATTACATTGACACAAATCTAAACCAAAAATAAATTTTTCAATATTCCTATCTCATTTGTAATATAAGATTGTTACTTATTAAACAGGCCGTGATTATACGTAATGCTTCGAACTGTTTACTGTACTCTTCTCAAATGCTTTTTCACCCACTTAGAATAAACTTAGAGAGGTGAAATTTGGTACACATACATACACAGATAAAATCAAATATTATTAATTTTTCTAAGTCAAATTAACTTAGCTTATCAAATTATTTTAACCTACATTATAAAAACTCAATCTACACCATTGAAAAAAATAAAAATCAGCTTAATAGTTATTTATGATATATGTAAGTGCTAAAAGTGATAATTTATTTTATGAGAAGGAAAGTTTGAATACGTTGCCGAAGGCGGAGTATCCCAACCCTTCGTCCAAAATAAAATCACTTTTAAGACATATATCATACACAATTTTTCTACAAACATTATTAAAAGTACAAATCAACTCATCTCTTACGTTATTAAATTCATGAAATATAATTTTGAAAACCACTTGTCCATGAAGTTTATTGCTGCTAAGGTAATAAAAGTTCAATCGTTTGTTGACAAAAATGTCAGTGGCAAGTTCAGTGAAAAAGTGGTTTTGGAATACTTTTGAAGAAAAGTCCAAAATATAGAAATCGTCAACGCTTTGGTCAAATTATTCCATACTGAAGGTGATGATGAACATGAAGAATCAGGACATTGAAGCGAAGGATATCCACCAAAATTTACTTTTAATAGTTTTTGTAGAAAAAATTGTGTATAATATATTTGCTAAGTGATTTTATTTTGTTCGAATGGATGGGACACTCTGCCTTTGGCGTCGTGTCCCAATCTTCCCTTCTCACAAAATAAATTGTCACTTTTAGCACTTATCATAAATAACAATTTTTTTGCGTTACAATTTCAATTTTGAGTTCCGATATGTAACGTGTGCACAAGATTTGTATTGTGATATACGAATGGACGGACAAAAATGAAAGTTGTTCAGAATTCCATTAATGAATTATGGAACATAAAATTGTAATTTATGCAATTTTTAGATCTAGCGTCATTTTTGACGAGTTTGAAAATTTGAAAACCGTCGAAAAAATTTTCTTCTAGCACTTAAAGTACTTGAAGAGTATAATAACATAATATAGATATAGATAGTATATACCAGGGGTATTTTATGACACTGAAACTGAATATAGAGTAAATTTCGCAATAATTCTTTAAAAAATATGTCACAAACTATTATATAAATCCAAAGAAAATGGCTAAATTTTATCAGTCATTCACTGTGGTTGTAAATAACACAATGTACAAAGTTCTAGTTATTTTTTCTGTAGTAACCTACGCAGCTTGTGCACCAGGTCTATTCCACCACGGTGGTGTAACTTCCACGGTAGTATCATCCCCAGTGACATCTGTTGTCAGCCAAAGTATACCAGCTACCAGCAGTCAGTCCAGACATGATATTATACATCCAAACAACATTGTAACCCAAAGTGTAAGTACTATCCCCGTGCACAGTACCGTACCCGTAGCTGTACCAGCGCCACCGGTGGTTACGGTCCAATCTCAACCAGCTGTTATTACAAGTCAAGTGGCGTATGGAAATGGTGGAATAGGTGTCGGAGTAGGTGGAGGAAATGGAGGAGCAAATGGAGGAGGTATTGGAGGCGGTATTGGAGGCGGTAATGGGGGACTTAATGGAGTTAGTGTAATTGGAGGAGGTAGTGGAATTGGAGGAGTAGGAATAGGAGTTGGAGGACTTGGAGGGTATGGCGGATATGGAGGATATGGATTAGGTGGAAATGGAGGTGGAAATGGTGTTGGAAATGGAGGTGGTGGAAATGGAGGCATTTATGGAGGTTATGGTGGATATGGAGGATATGGAAGTTCTGTGTCTATCGGGCAATAGATTGAAGTATTGTATTGGTTTCATATACCAGGAAGTAAATAAAGCAAGAAGAATCTAAGTATTTTTATTTTGAATTCACTTTAAACCTAGACATTTAATAAAAAAGGTTGGTTGGGTATTCTCTAATAGATACAGTAGTAACTCAAGTATCCATATTTTGTTACGATGTTTTGAAATTAAATCACCAAAATTTAATTTGGTTTAGAGTTAATTTTTTAATTTTATTATGTACAATTGATTATCTGTAAAAGGTGCTTTACACCAATTCATTTTAATGGCATAACCGGCGGTTATTAACCGCAGTAATTAGTATAAATCATTAACTTTTTCATTTCCTTAATTGTTTAAGAGTCTCTTTTTTTATTTTCTTTTTGCAAAAAACAATAAACTTTTTTTTTTAATTTTAACCCCCATAACTTTTAAGTTTTTGGGGGAATGACTTTCAAATTGGTAGAATTAATCCTTATAATAAAAGTAATTTTTTCCTGAAAAAGTTACGTTAATCGGAATTTTCTTTTAGCTTTTTTCGATCTTTTTTAAAGTATAACCACCCATAACTTTTTGTTTTTGGGAGGATTACATTAAAAAATAATAGGAATCTTTGCCTCATAGTAATTGATTTTTCCTGAAAATTTCAATTATATTCTGTCCGTCTGCCCGTCTGTCCGATGTCACGATTTTTGTAGACACGATAACTCAAGAATTAATAATTATTCGATTTTTGCAGACATCGGACAGACGGGCAGACGGTCAGAAGGACAGACAGACGGATAGAAGGACAGACGGACAAACGGACAGACGGACAGACGGATGGACAGACGGAGGGACAGACGGAGGGATAGACGGAGGGACAGATGGACAGACGGACCGATGAAACACATTTTAGGGCGATTTTGGAAAATTCGAAACTACCGTATAATCTAGCGCTACGAGCTGTGAATAGTATAATAAGACTAAAAAAAATATATTGGTCCGACAGCCGATCTAGATAGCTTAAACAAAAACGCATTGAGCAAGGTTACTGCTTAAAGTTAACTAGTGACAAAAGAAACAGTTTTATTTACTCTGTAATAGTATAAAGCCTTTTTAGTTTTTAAATAAAAGGAATAAGTAATTAGTTCCTCAGCAAAAAAGGGTTGATAGGGAATGTCTAAAAACTTGACTTAAATTTTACCGAGTCTAGGGTAGGTATCTATTTCGGTTTTTAATTTTCTAAATTATTTAATAGCTTCAAAGGGATAAAATTTAATTAAAAAATAATCATATAGTAAAAATAAATACACGATTTTAAAATATTCTGGGCACGCCAGTGCATATCACGTAAATAATTTAAAGTTAATGAACCAAAAACAACAAGACCAAAAAAATATCTTGGACCGGATATTTGGCAGCCGATCTAGATAGCTTAAACAAAAACGCATTGAGCAAGGTTAGTGTTTAAAGTTAACTAGTGATAAAGGGAACAATTTTAGTTACTCTGTTATGGTATAGTCATCCATAAGGTAGAAAACTTCCGACGCAAGGGGGAGGTATCACCGAATAGGCAGCGCGCCCACTTCTTTACGTCATAAGCGTGCGTGCGGCAAGTGCACTCACATTCACACATATTTTTAATAGGCACACATCCGTGTGCCGAACAATATAAAGCTTCCTGGCTTTCATATAAAAGGAATAATGAATTCCTCAACAGAAAAGGTTAATAGGGAATGCCCTTTAATAAACTAAAAATGGTACGGTTCTACAGCACAGGCTTTCTCATGAAAACATTTAGGGCCACTTGCACTAAATTTTGGTACGGGATTAACTCAGCTAAACCGAGTTTAAGTTAAAAATGCTGCGTTCTGATTGGCCATACGTCAATTTAATCCATGTTTAAAGTTAAACCTTCATTGGTGCAAGTGGCCCTTAAACATTTAATTATTCTGTTATTTTCTTATTAGTCTAATTTTAGGGTTGTTGAAAAGCGTTTTCTTTTTTTAACATTGTTTTTGAAACAGTTTTTTTTTTTGTTTTTTTGCCGTGCCCATTTTTAACAAAAACAGTTTGTTCAATTTTTATATTTATATTGATTTTTTATTATTTAGAACTTCCGTTTGGTTTGACTCTCAGATAAAAGACACAAATAAGTTAGGTTAATTTATTGCGTTTTAGATTTTGTGAATATTTTATGATTTTGTTCTGATAGTTAATACAAATTTAATGTGTACCCATAATATGGGTCCTGGCTGCCAGTACCTGAACCTGGTTATTCATTGAGCCAGGACTTTTTATCCATTAATTCGTTTGTATGTGTATTAAAAAAAGTAGAGCTCGTTTTTTAAAACAAAAAAAAAATGTTTAAAAAGAACAGAACATTTACACCCTTATGTGATTTTTCCAGAGAAAACCAAAATGACATGCTGTTATGTTTGTAATTTTCTATACTGGAAATTTAATAAAACCTGCAGTGACTCGTATAAGGGTTCCGCCTTTGCAAAGCTTCGACGAAATTTTACGGGTCGCACCCGAACTGGTATGATCTTCGCCTTTTACCACATATTCGCAACTGAGTCACTGCAGGTTTTACTGAATTTCCAGTATACTAACATACAAAATTTCAGCTAAATCATTGGACCCATTTAAAAAAAAAAATTGAATTGATCAGTAATTTACCCTTATTTGGGTTAACAGAAAAAAACTAAGAAAAATACCCCTTAAGTTTAAAGGGAGTTTGATTTGTCAAACGGTATGGCCTTTGTGTCTAAAATTTTAATTTTCCAATTTATTTTAAAATTCTGGTACCGATAGCAGGTGATTAAATTGTGGGTTATCCATATGGGAAACATTTTTTGCAGTGTATTCTTTCTTTGAGGAAAGGTTTCATTTTACTTTTCTATCATTTTTTTCCTTTCCCCTCGAGTTACCTTCTTGAACCATTTTGTTTAAAAGCCTCAGGATCAGAAGTTGTGAGAGGCAAAGACATAAAAAATAAAAATTCATATTAAAATAGTTATTTATATACCAAGGGACTAAACTGACTGTTTTAGTCCCGCTGCATGAGTGTTTGGACTGAGCGAGCGCAGCCGGCGAGGTAAACAGAAATGCAAGGGACTAAAACAGCCACGTTTGGACTTTGGTATATACACTATTTTTTGCACGACCAAACATAATTCAGGTAGGTAGATTAAATTAAAATTAAAAACCATGCGTCTAAAATCGGGTGTTTTATTTTCGTAAATTAATCAGGATGCCGGGGGATATGCAAAAAGTCAGTTTCCAGCTATGGCGATTTCAATTGTTTTTTAATATGGTTGACACAAACGTCAGTTCGAAAAAATGGACGAAGACGATAAATTTTAAATAATTTTAACCAGGTTAAGGTTTTCTTTGTTAAAACCAAATAAATTCGTTTGAATCGCTAATTTATTACAAAATATCGTCAAATCTAATTTTTGTACCAGTAAAGCACATAGTATGTATAATATTTTAATATTATCAAGGTCGCCGTGATTTTTTTCCCTTGGGATAAAAACGGCAAGTTAAGTCCCTAAAATAAAAGCGTAAAATTAGTCTTGGTCGTGCAAAAAATAATTTGTGAATGGTCTTTCAATTTTTTTTTTATGTTTTTTTTTTCAGATTTTTTCTCTAAATACTTTAAATTTAACCTATTATAGCGCTGAAACTATAATTCAGAGTTTTGTCTGTTGGTAGACAAAAATCATGTTTTTTTTTTCAGCAATCAGTGGTTCGAGTATATAATATATAGGACCTCGATTCTTTTAACTCCTCGGCACAAAAAATTGTTACGTTGCAAGCGCTACGAAAAATTTAAATACAAACAAAACGTTTGGTATCGCGTGAGATAGTGAATATAAAATATTTTTTGACACTTTTATATTTTATGTTTTTGATGAAAGTTATTATGATAGGGCATGAAATTTTGTTACAATAAATTGTCAATACACGCTGTACCTGTAATATTATATTTATAAATTTAATTTTTAAGCTTTCAGTAAAAATAATTTTCTTTTTTAAACTGACTTTGCATTGAACATTAACTACCCCGCATAGCACAAAACAGTTCTAAGAATATTCTTAAAATAAATATTGGGAATGTTCTATGATTCTAGGAATATGCGCTGTTTTACGTAGAACATTCTTGGAAGGTTTTAAGACTTTCAATGGATACCGTTTTAATCATGCGAAAGCTTCTATGATCATTCTAAAAAAAATGTGATAATATGATCTGTCAAATCTAAAGTAGTTCAGAATATTGACATGTGTAATAATGACATCGTGTGGTACAAAACAATGTCTTAATAGTATAGTAAAGTACTAGTTTCATAACGTGTTATGAAACGAGTACTGTATACAATTTTTTCTATTTTGCTCTAAAATTTAAAAAACTTACATTTAAATTGATTGATTGATTTAGGGATTTTTGTTTTGGGTTGGCATTTTAGTTTACACCATGTTTAAAATTCTAAGAACAAATGATATTTTGATATATTTTACAGTCATCTCTTCTTTTTTCACTGCAATTAACCAGTCTACAATTTTAACACGGTAAAAAATAACCCAAACACAAAATTTTGTAAAAAATTAAGCTTTAAATCGACATTGACATTTGCACGCAAAACGTCAAGAGATAGGTTTTTGTATGTTGCCAACCCAACAGAAAAAAAAGTAGAGACCTCTTATGGGCCTATAAGAACACGCAAAATGCGTGTGATTATGAGCAAAATAGAATAGTATATTCTATAACTAGTATGGAATAGACAATATTCCGCGCGAGCGGAAAGTTTGTCATACGAGCCGGCAGGCGAGTATGACGGTCCCGCGAGCGCGGAATGACTATTCCATACCTGTTGTAGACTATACTTTTTCTTCGACTGCAAATATAAAACACTGTATGGTTATAAAATGCGGACAAGGTTAAAAAAAAATGTTTTTTGTGACTCGACACTGTAAATGCAACAAAACACATATTTTTAAATAAAGCAATTAATGTTCTTTAATAATTTTATCAAATCAGTACTTAAAAAAGATTTTTATTTAATTTTAGCACATATTTACAAATTATAATGCAAAAATTGAAGGTTATGTCAGATTGTTGTGACAGATATCAGATTTAAATATTTAACAATAGATAGAGCAGTTTTAATTTTTTGAACTAAATTGATAAAAAACTGGTCAAATATTAAGAAAAACTAATAAATTTTATGTAATTTTAACGCAAAACTTTAAATTGCATTAAATTATTCAATATTTCATGGTAAATTAAATATATTTTTGCTAATTTTGCTTCAGTTTTCTTTACTTTTATAAACAAGAGATGTCACTACATGTACTCATTCTAACACTTGATACGGAATATTCATACTGTATCTAGAGCTAGAATGGATTAATTCTGTGTTTGAAAAGTGTGTGTATTTGCTTACATTCTAAAGCAGTAGTAGAAAAAAACTAATATAATAGACATTTAAAATTCAGGAATATTAATATTTTTATGCATTAATTTGTTTGTATACAGGTACATACCTTTCTATGCTTACAATACAATCTTACATAGCTTACAAATACTAGACTTAATAAAATCACCAATCACTGGACTTTATTTCGAACATAAATTTTGGATTTTTTTTTCTGAAAATGGCAAAAGTTGGCAACTTTATTATATCCAGTTTATTACTACTATAAGCAAAGACAAAAATGCATGGACTTTATTTCGAACATAAATTTTGGATTTTTTTTTCTGAAAATGGCAAAAGTTGGCAACTTTATTATATTCAGTTTATTACTACTATAAGCAAAGACAAAAATGCATAAGATATTGAGTCTGGCAAATTTTTGAAATTTAAGATTTTACAATTTTATTTAAATTTTTAGGTTTCAATGACCTTTTTGCATACTTAAAACCAACTTATCTTTTATTTATTTTAATTTAAGAAATTACTAGGGTGAATATAAAATATTTCCTAAACTGGACAATAAAATTTAATTTACGGACTTTTGACGACCTTGAAATGAATATTTTAACTAAAATGGATATAAAACTGTATTTTTAACTTTCATATAAGCTTTGTCATATTAAGTGTTTCAAGTTTAGTCCTTTCCTTAAAATCCATGATCTTGGACTACTTTATAGCCTTAATTTCGCCTAATTATAACAACTTTCTAAAAACCAGATCGCAATATTAGCTCCGCCATTTTTATTTTTGGTGTTTTAACCATTGGTCTAAGTTAATATCCCTAAAAAGAGCCTGTATACCAAATTTGAACAAAAACGAAAAAAAAATTAAAATTGACCACCCTAGTGGCGTGGAAAATTGTTTTCAGCTTTTTCACTATCATATTCGAAATCAGCGGTATCAAAAATACTCATATGCAAAAATTTAGATATTCGTCGATCAGTGCATCGGTGCAATTTGGGACTTAGACGAAAGTAGGGATAGATTAGCATTACGAGACAGAAATATCGGTTCATCATGAATAATGACTTTTCTTTATTCAACTCACAAAAACAATATACTCTCTTCCCACTTCAAACAATAATATTTTGAGGTCTAAAAAAATCAAAATTAAAATCTTAAAATACATATCATGTCATTAAAAATAGAAATAAGTATTTTCCTAACAAGTGTAGAAATAGGCTCTTTTCCGCACAAGATTGCATTTGCCTGAACGACGCGAAGCGGAGTTCATGCAAGCAATCGAGTGCGGAAAAGGTTCTTTACGCATGCGTTAAGAACAATATTAGAAAATAAAATAGGCTTTTATATACTTAATTGAATAAATTTTATTTTTATATTTTTTACAATAGAAAAACAATTAACAATTAAGAAATTTAAACATTTTTATTATTTTATAAATAAATATATCAAAAATAATCTAACATTAGTTATTACCAATTCTATTTTGGTTGAACATTAATGATAAATTTGTTGCAATTTTAATTTGCATTTTCCATTTTTATTATTCCTTTAGGTAATATTTCATCTTCTTCTTTAAGGTTCATCATTTTCTTTTATAACAACTTTGAAATTAAATTGACAACAGAATTAACAAGAACAAACTAGCTTAGGACGCTACCATGTTGATCGGTTGCCATGGGAACAAAAGGGTCTTCTTCGATTTTTGGTTTTAATTATTTTTAAAAACTAGATATTCTAATTATAATATATATGCTATTTATTTATTTTTTAGTCCACTTAAACAGGAGAAAAAAAAATATAAAATTTGAATAATTTTTTCCCGCTCCACTGAAAACGTAACAGACAGAGTTTGCGCACTTCAACCCAGTTACGCCTATGCCGCCGACGAGGCATTTTTCGGCGCGCCATTTTCTTAAATTTGCCTGCCACAAGCAAAGTTGCACTTGTCGATTTTTTTTACTTTCACCTAAAACAAGTTTTGCGATTGACTTAAAATTTTATTTTACTTGATTTTTTTATAATTAAGTACCTAGTCGAGATAGGTAAAAAAAAAAATTTTAACATTTTTTTTTCTGTCTCTTTATGGAGTCTATAACTTTTGAGGTAACTTTTAATCCTTTTAACCTAAAGGGCTCAATTTTTACCAGAGCTTGTTTATACAGAGCGTGTCAAAAGTCCGCCCCCCCTCCCCTTAACTTTTGAATGGCTTAAAATATAAATTTGAAAATTTTATAAGCTTTAAAATGATGTATCACAATACACCCCTTTTCATTTAAAAAAAGTTTTCGTTGCCCCCCTGTCTCAATTGTGCCCCCTAAGCAAATCAAATATATACTAAAAAAATATTTGGGTTATGTTAAAGGGGGGGCAGACTTTTGACACGCTGTGTATGAAAATCTCACCAGGGATTGTATATGGATAATATAGGGGTTTTGGGGGGGTTAATGTAAACGTAAATATTGGGTATCTGGGCTGATTTTTTTATGTATTTTATATTTTAAATTCTTTTCAAAAAAAGTTGTTTTTTTTTCAATTTTATTTTTTATTTTTAGTAGAAAGAATTTGGCGGCTGGCAGGTCGAAATAAAATATTTTTTTTTTTAAATATTTTAGCTAAGTTATGCATTTTTGCATATTATGAAACAATTTTTATAAAAATTAACTGTAAAAATGTACGTTTTTGTATGGAAAACTTTTTCCCAGAAAGACAATAAACTGAGTAACTATAAGCTATAGCTTAAGAATGAGTTAACATAAAACCATAAAATTTGAAGGATCACTAATAAATATTTTTGTATGTAAATTAATACTAACAGTACTTATTTTGTTGCAGATGATCAAGTCAGGGAAAAGTCAGCAAATTTGGATTTTAAATTTCGGTGCCAATCCTGCAGGGAACATGTACTAGCACTATTATTTAAAGTTATAATTAAAAATGAGAATGTCACTTGTATTTTTTCCATTTATCTTGTGTTAAGTTTATTTATTTATTTGTACAATCATTGTATTATATAATAAATTATGTCTACATTAAATCCCAAGATAAGTAATTTTCATATACATAATATAATATACATACATATACATATTTTCATATACATAATATACATTTATATTTAAATAAATGTTTGTTTTTCAATACTTTTTTTGAATTTTATTACCCCACCCTAACTTATTTTTTTGTGGATTTGAGGAAAACTATGTTGTTTTCTAAAATTCTGACCCTAAAGTAATTTCCTATATCTTCAAAGAACATAGAGGGTCCCCCAATTTTTAATTTAGAGGGCTTGATGTATTTCATTTTGTGGCCCACTTGTGCCAATGCTGGTTTTTTCTAGTAGCACTTAACCTCTGCAATTATATCCACCTAGAACAATTAAAAATGCTTTTTACTTTTGCTATAATTATATCGAAGGCTGCATAACATGGAACGGAAACCAAAAACTGAAAGTACACCTCTACGTTATAAAGCCCTCAATATCATGAAAGTGTTAAATCTTATTCTGAGCGGGGGGGGGGAGGGGGGTAGTTCGCAGGAAAAAATCTGGTTGTATATCATGGCTTGGTGTTCTAAAAGGGCCAATGTCACTAATATCCTTGTTATAAGTTATACTGTAGATAAGTGTCTCTATCTGTGACGTAGAAAATAAGGCGCGACGAAAAAATTTAAACTTTAAATCGATTTTTAAAATAGTTAGCGTTATCAAAAAGGAAAATAACTTTACATTTACCTTACTATTATAAAGTACTTTGTAAATCAGTGTTCAAATATTAAAAACAAGACTTAGTGGAGAACCCTAATGTCTTAGCCAATAATGTTACACGTTTGTATGATCAAGCTACTTGTTTTTATAAAATAATTATGCGTGCGGAAAAGACCTTCTTTCCACATTATTTTCCCACTTTTTATAAAAATGTAAATACAAAATTACACAATGTTGATAAAAAAAGTAAAAACTTTTCACTACTACGGCCAGATAAAAGTTAAACTCAGATTTACTTGACACGTTCCCTTAACTCTTTTCTGTGACTCTGCACAACCAAACGTTTCCAAAAACTACTTTTTTTATACCTCTAAAACAACCTACGTATCTCGACACACAGACAAAATAAACCTTCTTCGTGCCCGTTATCGTAAAGACTAATATTTCCTGCAGTAACTTGTCGACTTTCGCCGCGTGCTGACTGCTGTATACTACCAGTACTAAAAACATTAGCCAAAATATACCTTGACGATTGGTTTCACCCCTGCTGATCGGTTTCACCCGGGTTAACGATATTACACCGACCCACAAAAAAATAAGGTTGTCTGTGCTGGGGTTAAGAACTACCTATTCTTATGTATTTTGGTATTTTGAACACGAGTTTGCCATGAAAAAGACACTTCATGGGCTCATTGTTTTGCTACACTGAAATTGCAGATGATATTTTCACCATTTTATACGGATTTTTCAGTGTAGCAAAAAAAGGAACCCATAATTTGACATTTTTATGGCAGATTCGTGTTCAGAATTCCAAAATACATAAGAATAGGTGAGTCTCAACCCCAGCACAGACAACTTTTTATTTTTTATTTTTTATGGGCTTTAATATTAATTTGGATTTTTTTGGACAGAAATTAAATTTATATTTAATTTTTAATTAATGGATAATGAAATATTACTTTATAGTTCGACCTTAATTTTTTTTTTTTTAATATTTTGAATATTCAAATATTTTTTTATATAAATTTTAGGAATTAAATTAATTTAATTTAAATATTTATATATATGGTTTAGTCCGTCGTTAAAACTAAACTTACTAAGAATTTGATTAATAAAATGTCAGAATTATTTTAATTATTTTATTATTCCTTAGTTTAGTGTTAATTAGGGCCGGATTCAGGGGTGGGGGCAAGGGGAGGAAGATTCCCCGAGCCCAGGCTCTAGAGGGGCCCGGCGTTGTAAGTTTATTTTCTATTTATACTCCCCCATAACGATAAGGGCGTCAAAACGAGCAAATATGCAGAAATCTTTCCAAGTGGACCATAGACCCTCAAATTCGTAAAAATTTTCGCCTGCGGGGCTAGGGTTTTCGTTTATTTTTTTTACTTGTAAAACTTAAACATAAACAGTGTAAAAAATTTCTCCGGCGGCGCTTAAGCCTTCTTGAATTTATGTAAAACTTGTAATAGTGCACCGTGACAAGTGTTTTAAAAATAATATAGACTACAAAATTTGTAAAAAATTTTGCCTACAGCGCTAGAGCTCTCTTACATTAATATAAAACTAAAAATTGTAACACTGTTCTAAGGGCATATCCACAGGCTCGCATAACAACATAGTACATAACAATGTGATGCCGTGATTGGATTGATGTGCCGCCATGTAACTTGTAAGCTATTCACGGAATCGCATTCTTATGTTTTATGTTCTTATACAAGCTTCTGGATAGGCCTTTAAATAAGAATAGACTGTTAAATTTGTTATAAAAAATCGCCTGCAGCGTCTGGGGCTTTTTTACTTTCTTTTTTTTTAATTTGTGCTTATAAAACATAAGGGTAAAACTTGCAAAAAAAATTACCTGCGGCGCCAGAGCTTGCATTTTTATGAATTTTGAAACCTTATTTTAAATTAAATTGGACTATCAAAATTGTAAAAATTGAATTTTTCAATATTAAATTAAAAGAATTCAGAAATTAGTTAATGAATAGGGGCGCCACTTCAGCCCCCCACCATACAAGTGCCTTAGCTACGGCCCTGGCTGGGAAAATTATGTTTTGGTAAAATGGGGGCCCGGGTAAAAAATTTCCCCTGGGCCCGGACTGGCTATATCCGGCCCTGGTGTTAATGACATCCATAAATAAATTTTTAAGTATTTATTATCCACAACAAAATGGCATTTTGGTTAAAACAGTTGAATATTAAAGCAAACATTTAAATGTTTTTCAGTTTTTTATATTAAATTAATTCAATTAATTATTGAATATTTTTCAAAAAACATTTCAATATTAAAATAAATGAATTTATATTTGAATATTAAGGAAATTTTTATGAAAATTCAAATAATTTTTAACAGTGTTCATCCAAATTCGAACGGCCGTAAACGTAGGCTAACCTTCCACAACATACTTTTGATTGTGTCTAGCGTTGCCCCCTTGCCCCCTTCGAGGTTCGCCTCTCTGCTGTGCGGCCGGATAAGTGTGGTATTTTTACGGTGGGTCAACGCACCCAGAAAATGCACCGACGTTGGTATAAGCCAATTTACTGCGAGTAACCAAAGTTAACTTTACGCGGTCAATCTCCCCACCACTAAATTCTCAGAGATTAATTTTGCTCACAAAACTTTTTTTTTACCAAGAAAAGTTATTGATAATGTTGGAGCAAAAAATACGCGTATACCGTATACGGTGGGTTTACGCAAGCAGCAAATAGTCCGTTGCGTCGCGACGTTAGTATTTTATTTATTTATTTATTTATTTATTTATTTATTTATTTATTTATTTATTTATTTATTTATTTATTTATTTATTTATTTATTTATTTATTTATTTATTTATTTATTTATTTATTTATTTATTTATTTATTTATTTATTTATTTATTTATTTATTTATTTATTTATTTATTTATTTATTTATTGATATATATATATATATATATATATATATATATATATATATTTATTTATTAATTAATTTATTTATTTATTTATTTAAAGTTATTACAGAGTGGAAATAAGCTTGATGCTTGTTCTAGGGACTCTAATAATTTTGTTAACAAATTAAGATGTAAGATTTTCTACAAAAAATATTTTAAATTGTTTTTTTTTTGTCTTAGGAATATATTGTCATCCGTATAAAAGGGATATCTTATTTAAAATGAAAATGAATCTCATAATCTTAAAAATTTTCAAAACCAGTATGGGATCTTTCAAGTATTACGTAACGCATATTTTGATCATTTTGAACCTCCACCCATCTCCTGTAACGCTATTTTCCTATACCATTAACATGGACGTATCACTTCAAAATTACCCCCACCCCCCTTAGTACTGTTAAGTAATATTGAACGTTCCCTATTGCCTGGGTTGCAGATGCCTAGAAAATTTGTGTGGAAGAATGGAACACTACATATTTTATTACCGTTGGCTAGAGAATATAATTCTGAAACAAATTAACGAAATCACGGAGGAAACCACTCGTACACTACTATTCATTAATTCATATAAGAGAAAAACTAACAATAGTTATTTATATTAAGGGAGTGGAGTGAACATTCATGGTAGAGGCTAAAACACAGTTTACTCCTGAGGTATATGCACTATTTTTTGCACGATCGACAGCTATATTTACTTCAAACTTAAATTAAAACATGCTTTCAAACCGACTAATCCATTTTTGCATTTTTTTTTTAATCAAGATGGCATACTTTTAAAACTAATAAAAAATATGGATTTTGATGAAATAATGCTGCAGCCTCTTGAAAATGAGAATTGCGAAACAGGCAGCAGAGGCTATTTTAAATTTATTGCCACCCAAATAAAAAAAAAAGTGTTCAGCTATCGTGAGTAATATGATACCGAGTAAAACAGTAGTTTAGAGGGAGTAAAATCACGTTTTAGTTCCGGACGTGCAAAAAATAATAATTAACTACTCGGTTACTCGCAGAAAATTGGCTCTCAGTTTAATGGTTGGCCGACAGAGTCGATGCACAAAAAACCAGTGTATCTTGTATGTGTGTGTGTGTATTTTTAGTGGAGGTTTGTTGCTTGTTTTATATCAGAAATTTTAAGAACGTCAAGTACGCCTATAATGAGCACACACACTAACATACTCTGCGATGGTTCGGTTTTTATTTTATTCTTTGCAATTTTACGTATAGAAAAATACAGTGCGGTCCAAAAGTCACCCCCCCCCCCTCTTAACTTTTGAACGAGTTGAGATATCGATTTCAAATTTAGAACTCCTAAATAAGACAACTTAAACTATCTTTAAGCATATATTTGATACTTTTATCTCTTAAAATGTGGGCAGGGGGGCATGGGGGGAATTTTTTTTTAAATGGAAGGGGGTCGTGTGATACATCATTTTAAAGCCTTTAAAATTCTCTATATAACCATACATTTTTTAATTTTTTAAACATGTTTTTTAAGGTTTTGATTTTTCAGTTTTTTGTGCTAAAAAAATAAATTTTTAAGTTTTTTTTTTGTTAATTTTTATTTATGTCAATTAAAATTAGTTTAAAAGTATAATTTACTTTTTTTCATTATGAAATTAGGCATTTTTAAAAAATTGTTTGGATTTTTTAGAGAAATTTTGACAAAAATACCCATTTTCAACCCTATTTTAAACCCAAAAAAAAAATGTTTAAAAAAAATAAAAATATACAGTTAAATGGAGAATTTTATAAGCTTTAAAATGATGTATCACACGACCCACCTTTCAATTTAAAAAAATGTCGCCCCATGCCCCCCTGCCCACATTTTAAGAGCTAAAAGTATCAAATATATGCACTCAGAGAAAAATCATTGTAAAATCAAACAAAAGTCATATGATTTAAAAGAAAACCAATATGTTTTTGCTCCGACAGCGTTTTTTGTTAAATCAAAAAGATATTTTTTAATTTAATAAGACATTTTAAAAATAAAAATATTCATTGTAATTTGAAAAATGTTTCCTTTTAAATCATTTGAAAACATTAAAATAAGAAAGTAAGGGACAGTACTTTTGATGTAAAGTGAAAAACGTTTTGATGTAAAAATTATTTTTTTAAATTAATATTATTCATAACTAAAACGTAAAGTTTTTACTTTTAATATTTTAAAAGGAAATTTTTCTAAATTAAAATAATTTCTTATTGATTTTACAAGATGAGATGAGAGTGCATGCTTAATGATAGTTTAAGTTGTCTTATTTAAGAGTTCTAAATTTGAAGTCGATATCTAAACTCGTTCAAAAGTTAAGAGGGGGGGGGGTGACTTTTGGACCGCTCTGTATATTGGGAATATTATATTCCTCTTTTATTGGCATTCCTAAAATTTGACTTTAGAATAGTATATTCTGGATGAAAATTCCGACACACGAGCCACAGGCGAGTGAAACGTTTTCACATAGAATATAGGTATATTCCAGTCATGTTTAGAATATACTTTTTCTACGACTGCTTTAGAATGTAAGCAAATACGCACACTTTTCAAAGACAGAATGAATCCATTCTAGCTCTAGATACGGTATGAATATTCCGTATCAAGTGTTAGAATGAGCACATGTAATGCCATCTCTTGTTTATAAAAGTAAAGAAAACTGTAGCAAAATTAGCAAAAATATGTATATTTTACCATGAAATGTTGAATAATTTAATGCAATTTAAAGTTTTGCGTTAAAATTACATAAAGTTTATTAGTTTTTCTTAATATTTGACCAGTTTTTTATCAATTTAGTTCAAAAAGTCCAAACTGCTCCATCTATTGTTAAATATTTAAACCTGATATCTGTCACAAAAATTTGACATAGCCCTCAATTTTTGCATTAAAATTTGTAAATATGTGCTAAAATTAAATAAAAATCCTTTTTAAGTACTGATTTGATAAAATTATTAAATAACATTCATTGCTTTATTTAAAAATATGTGTTTTGTTGCATTTACAATATCTAGTCACAAAAAACATTGTTTTTAACCTTGTCCGCAGTTTAAAGCCATACAGTGTTTCATATTTGCAGTCGAAGAAAAAGTATAGTCTACAACACGTATGGAATAGTCATTCCGCGCTCGCGGGACCGTCATACTCGCCTACCGACTCGTATGACAAACTTTCCGCTCGGGCGTAATATTGTCTATTCCATACTAGTTATAGAATATACTATTTTCTTCGACTACCCCATTTCAACAATTTTATTGTTTATTTAGGAATAATTCTATTCTGGGCAGAATAAAAATCACAAAAATACCTATTTTCAAATACTAAAGGTCGATTCAGGCATAATTATTATCTTTTGATTGGTCAAAAAGAAAGATGGCTTCTCACCTGGCCAATCAAAAGGCCAGAATGGCTGAGTTTAGTTAGTTATGCCCGAATCGGCAATATTGTACTTTTAATTATTTTTAAACTATTTAATTTTGTAAATATTTTGAAATTAAAAATAAAATATTTCTGTACCAAAACGCAAAATATAGAAAATAAACACATAACTTTTCTACTTTGAAGGCCAAGATAAAATAAAAGTAAAAATAGCCTAATTTTATTATTTTAATATTATTCTAATTCTAATATTGGCGCCTTCGCCATAATTGTAAATAGCATTAGAAATATCTACAAATAATTCAAATTTTATCTAATCCAATTTTGCGTAAAATAAATTAACTAATATTTTTGAAATTGCTAAAATACACGCCAATGGTGACCCTAACCATAGTTAACATGATGTGAATGAACCCCTGTCAAAAAGTGAGTCTAAAAATAAATAATTTAAGTAAGTTTAGGTTTTAACGTTTAAAAACGGTAATTTTAATTCAAGTATGACACTATTGAATTCATTGACCGCTTAGTCAGTGGCCAGTCAACTTTGGCGCTAATAAAATTATCAAAATTAGGACACGAAAATAAGTTTTTATTGTATATCAACGACAGAATTATTATTATACTCTTGGTTGGAAGAGTATTTTAAATAGATAGATTTATTGTCTTGCTATAGCAAGTTATAATAGTATATTAAAGTACTAGTTTCATAAACGTGTTATGAAACGAGTGCTTTATATAATTTTTTCTATTTTGCTCTAAAATTAAAAAAAAAACTTACATTTAAATTGATGACTGATTTAGGGATTTTTGTTTTGGATTGGCATTACAGTTTACGCCATGTTTAAAATTCTAAGAACAAATGATATTTTGATATATTTTATAGTCATCTCTTCTCTTTTTTACTGCAATTAACCAATACACAATTTTAATATGGTAAAAATAACCTAAACACAAAATTTTGTAGAAAATTCAACTTTAAAGCGACATTGACATTTGCATGGAAAACGTCAAGCAATAGGCCAGGTCTGTTCCAACCCAAAAGAACAAAAAGTACAGACATCTTATGGGCCTATAAGAACACGCAAAATGCGTGTGATTATGAGCTTATAAGAGTCGCAAAATAGAAAAAATTTATTTTATAACAGATCGACTCAGTACTTTATAATTGCATAAAATAAAACTTTTTACTGTTATTTTCATTGGTAGAAATATTATTTCTCTACCTATCACGTCAGAGGTTCTAAAAATAATGAAATTGCACCATGGTTAATAATTAATTTTTATTCAGCTGTTTTGGCATCTGACGTTTCACATAATTATTAAATCACATTGCTATTTACAAGTGTCTTTAGGCACCAAATTTATTTATTGCATGATAAATTAAAAAATATTAACTAAATTAGTACCTATAAAACATGTTTTACAAAAAAACAATTCGAAAAGTGAAAATCATTGGTTCATCATGTTCAACCATAGATTATACAACTCATAGATTACCGTAAAGATCATAGATTACTAGAGGTAATATATTAGATATTAGATATTCAACTCGTAAATCGACAATGTTTTATAGGTTGCATATGCCTTGCTCCAAGCCTTGCGCAAATTGCGCAGCACAAATAATCTCGTTTTTTGTTGATATAACCTTAAAATAAAATTGTTTATTTTTTAAAATGACATATTTATTAACATAATTTAACAAAAGTAATTAGTAATTTTGTAAACTACTTATAAAAATTATAGTTAATTGTACAATTTCGGTAAGACATATTTGTATGAGCAGGTGATGTTATTGGTATATTTATTTCTCTTTTTTACTGTTAAATTATTATGTGTTAAAGTTTTTGAGTGTTCTGTATGAGGTGAATTCGTATCAAATATGTGGGGTACTGTGGGGTTTTCCGGTTCATTAAAATCAGTAGGCAGAGTTGTATTGAAGAGGGAAGAACTTGAAGAAAAATTAACTAGAAAGTAGCTTTTTCATAAAATTTTAGTAAAATAAATAAGTAGCTAATTAATTGTACAGGTAGTGAAAAAAATACTATATTTTCCACGTGAGTGAAGATTTAACATTTTAGACAGCCCCTTGCGACTTTACAATCACGCTGAAAAAACTCTGGAAACATTCTAATAACATTTTGTAATCATGCTGTTACCAGAGTATTTCCAGAGTGTATTTGTGCCCTTTATCCATAACGTTCCCAGAGTAAAATCAGAGCGTTTTCACAGTATTTTAGTTTGGACTTTTTTTTTTTTTTTTTTGAAAAAAAAAAGTCCAAACGAAAACACTCTGAAAACGCTCTGATTTAAAAAAAAAGTCCAAACCCACTTTGGATCTACTGTGAATCAAGCCTGGAATCACTCTGACTCTGACAAAATGGCACAAAACCACTCTGGAAACACGTTGGCAGCAGAATGTTTTCACTCTGACTCTGTTTCCAGAGTGTTTTCAGAGTAAGTTGAAGGTCGCAAGGGGCGTCTTGCAGGCTTCGCGTTTAAGCAGGTAGAATAAAGTAAGTAGTGTAAGTAGATAGGTAGCCTACCTACCTACCTACCATCCAGTGCTCTAATAGAAATACACTACTCAAATGATAATTGACATTATTGGAATAAGCTTTTAAATAATTTTAATATTTTAAAGGACGTCTCGAAAAAGTATTCCATATGTTTTTGCAAAAAAAGACTAATAAACACAATTTAGTTAAATGGCTCATCCACGTTGTTTTAACCCCTTTCGCTCCAGATGGTTTTTCAAGGTATATGGAGCATTACCAGTTTTTTTTATTGAAACAACATTAGAGAAAGATACACTTAAAATATATCGGCTCCTACCACGCTCTAAATGCAAGTACTAAGTTTAATACCACCCAAATACAATGCGACCTGATCCCGTATATGAATATCCAACAGTGGATATTGTGGTAAATGTTGTTAGACCTAAAAATATCCATATATGGATACAATGGAGCGGAAGGGGTTAAAAATTTGTGATAATTGTTTTAGGTAGTGAATTTGTGCGAAGCATTATAAAAATCTTCCTTTAAACAAAATAGGTGGGTATAGTCGATATGTAATTTTAAAATCGATGGTAATTAATTATTAAAATTAAAGTAGTCTTGAAAAACATTTTAACTCAATAAAATTATTGGTCACCAACAAAATACCCTTTATTTTTGAGGGCGATAAATTTAGAAAAAGCTTTTTGAGAAATCTAGGGAGCGTCGAAATGCTTATATTATATTAATTACTAAATTCCTTCTTGTGCCCATTTGGGAACACTGCCATTAAGACCCCTGAATTCTTTATTAACCAAAATACAAACTTTATTTTTTACTTGGGAACACTGTTCTGCAAGATGGCAGTATCTAATTCTGACGGTAAATATTTATACAGGTGATCATGTCACGAACTTTGAAATTTAGCAGGAGTCGATTTTTGTTAGTGTGTTGGTTCTGTTTAAAAAAGAACTTTTGAGTTCTAATAAATTCTAAAAGTTGTTTTTTTGATTACCATACATAACTTGTGAGCAAGTAGATATTATAATTTTTTAGCTTTGTATTCGTTTTTGTTCTTCATCTGCACAACGGGTTTGATTTAATTTTTGAAAAAAAAAACAATATTTTTATGAATTATGCAAGTTATATATTTTTTTCGTTGCAATATAGGGTAAAAGTTAGAATTTTACTTAAAGTAAGAATTTTCGAAATTTAGAATTTTAGTAAAATTTCGACTTTAAGTCAGTATTTAAGCAAAATTCTAACTTTAAGATTTAAATTATATGTATTGGGATTATGATTAAAGATGAAGCTTATCTGGGCTTTTATTACATATTTTTTTAAATAAAAAAAGTGGAAATTTAAGTAAAGTTTTAACTTTAAGTCGAAACTTAAGTTAAAAATTCTAACTTAAACTCGGAATTTTTAAATTACTATAAAGTAAAATACTTACTGTGGGAATTTAGTAATAAAATATTATAAAGGCCTTTTCACGAGCCTAAAAAAATTAAGGTTAAAGTTTTGTTCATCTGTTAGTTAGAGCTTGCAAAAAATTATTTTTTTATTTGTAGGGTTCTTAACGCAGATCGAGCAGACCTCGGTGATGTAGTGCGGATAGCGTATGCTGAGGTCGTGGGTTCGAATCTCGCCTGAGGCATGGATGTGTGGTAGTGTATTGCTATTGCAAATATTGCTATTGCTTACCACTTTGAACTACATATAGATAGTCCACAACCGACACGGTTAAATGCGGTTTACCTACCGAAAGATACAAACGTGCAACCTAAAAAAAACAGATCCGGGCAACTGTTTTTTGCCAAAAACGTTCTCGTCTCCTAATAATATAATAACATATTATGTGACGACAGAAAAGTCACATTAAGGAACTATAAACCTTAGTAAATAATATACTATTTGGCTTTACCTGATGTTCTCACGTTAAAACCCGCCAGTCTGTTAATTTAAATTCATACATTTAAAAATAGCCCGGGGAATGTGGAACAACATACGGTGTTTGGCCCTAACCTTGCCCAATTCACTTTCATTTGTTTGTCTGGATATTTTGCGATGCAGCGGGCCTACCAAACTGCATGTGCAACGGAAACGGGTTGATGTTCATTTTTTTTTGTTGGCTTTATCGTAGTTTGCGTTGAGTGTACGTGATTATTTTCGGTACAGCACTCACAAAATACTTCACTTTAGAAACAATGTCTTTCGACAGAAATAGTATACAGTATTATATTATTTATTTCCTTTTTAATGGTACTACAGTACCATAAAAACACTATAGTATGGTATTATTCACGCTAGAAAATGTTTCTCAAGTGACTAGTATTAAGGAATCCTTTTATTTGGTTTGGTAGAAATAATAGCAAATGGTTCCAGTATACAGTGGGATACCAAAAAAATTTCGTCCAGTTTTCAACTGCCTCAAGGAGCAAAACTAATAAAGTGTATATTTTTCCACTTGTTCTTTTAGACATTAACTTCTAAACCTAGGTGGTTGATGATTTTTTGGTCATCATCTACTTTTGACACAGGGCGTAAATTTACCAAGAACGTAAACTTTTTACGTTGCCTCACCCAAAATAAAAAAAAACACGGCCTGGCCTTAATCCCCTGATTTTTTTTAACAATTTTTTACGACCGAAAAAACCCCGTGTCTAAAACTATGCCGTAAGCACTGATTCTTTAAAAATTAACCACAAAAAACAAACTCTTAAAAACTTTAGAGGTTTTTAGATAATTTTCCAAACCTAATATAACTTATAGGTATATTAATTTTATCAAAAAAATGTTTTTCGAAAGTAAATTTTCAAGAACCTTATTTTTATTATTATTATTTTATTTACTCTGCCCTTGCAAAAAAATAACCTTCACTAAAAAGACGAGATATAATTTCTTATACATTTTATGTCGGAGTTAGAATGCCCTAATATACCGTGCGATTATAAAGTGCCGAACATTTTTTAATGCAAAACTGGCATTAGCGATGAGTAAAATGCAAGAAAGCTGTGTGCGTTTTACTGGCCACCGAGCTGTTGTACATAGCAATCACATGGGCTTGTCGCGCACAACTCTAACAGAGGCGCGGCTTCAAACGAAGAGTATTTTCTTTTCAAACTGTTCGGCACTTTATAATCGCACTATATATTGTAATGTAAGGTTTTTTGTCTGTCACATTAAGGTACTCTACTTAAAATTAACTCCTCGAAATAGGTATCCTTTTTATAAATTTTAAGTCGTAGCTATTAACTTTTTAATTTCTCAAGTATGGTGAAAAAAAAAACTAAACACTTTGAGCTAGCGACTTTAAATTTGGCACGCAAATGTATTTTTATATTACCTTGGACAAGTTTTTATTTCAGAAAAATAGGTTGGGGAGAAGGATGTAAAAGGTGGAGTTAATTATTATTTTGTTCGTAATTCTTTTATTATCTAAAATAGAAGAAGTATTTGGAAACCACATAAAAGGTAAAATAAAATTACACAAAAAAAGTTATTATTTTTTTTCAGCTCCCCCCTTTTCCCCAAAATCTAAAAAAATGTTTCTATAGATAACTTTTTTTATTATTTACAATGGAAGAAAAATTTAAAAACCATCTAAAAGGTAGAATAAAATTACACAAAAAAAGTAATTATCATTTATTTCCAGTCCACACCACCCCCAAAATGTAAAAAATTGTTTCTGGACATAACTTTTTTAGTATTCAAGAAGTATTTAAAAACCAACTAAAATAAAAAAAATCATGACTCCCCTGCCCAAAATATTGAAAATTATTCCTGGATATAAGTTTTTTTATGAATAAGTATTCTCTCTCATTCGAGACCGATTTTTATAATTAAAATAAAAAATAATCTTAGGTCATTAATTTATATTACTTTAGCTTTATAGATTAAAATTAGTGTATTTAAAAACCAACTAAAAAAATCATGACACCCCTGCCCCAAAATATTGAAAATTATTCCTGGATATTAGTTTTTTTATGAGAAAGTATTCTCGCTCATTCGAGACGGATTTTTATATTTAAAATAAAAATAATCTTAGGTCATTAATTTATATTACTTTAGCTTTATACATTAAAATTAGTGCAGGTTTCACAATTAGTCATAATTTGTTAATTAGTTGTGCAAAGAAAACTGAAAGTAAATCCGAATCTTAACCTACGCCAACTTTGAAAACAAAGACCCCCTAAAATGCTGAATGCATTCGTGCTATCGAAAGTGAAACTGCATATTGTACTCTACACGACAGAGTGCAATAAGTGATTTTTTTGCAAAACCGGATAGAACCTTGAACATTTTGAGGCTTTTCAATAAATAAAATCACTTTATTTCAAAAATAACAGAACGAATATTCAGAGGCATGATCTACATAGACGCCTGTGAACATGAAATACATCCGAAAAGAGAATAAACATATAATTTTTACAAATATTAAAAATATCAATAAATAAATAAATAAAATTAAAGACTAAGTAGCTTCGTATATGTAAAGTACAAAGGATCTTACCCTGCAATATTATCGAAATATTCAGAGATATTGTAAGGCTCTAAGTTAATTAAAAATGTTAAGAGTTTTTTATAAATGTTAAAATTTGTTATTGACTTTAATTCATTAGGTAATTTGTTAAAAACCGCTATACTCGAATAAAATTATCCTTTTTTAAATTGAACCAGTCTGTGCCTAGGAAAATTAAAATTCAAATTTCTACTACAAACACCTTTTAAATTTTGAAACAAAGATTTATTTTTAAACAAAAAAATTAACAACTCGTATTTATACAAACCTGTCAATGTTAAGATGCTGTTATGTCTCTGGATATTCGTTCTCTTATTTTTGGAATAGAGTGATTTATATTTATTTATTTATTCAATATAAAAAATAAATAATTTTATTTCTCGCGAACCGCTAATCTGATTTTGATTATTCCTTTTTTGAAATGGAGGTTTGTCCCCCAGTACTAACACGACCGTTAGTAGTTAGTTAGTAGTTAGTTAGTAGTTAGTGCCAACCTGTTGTCTATAACAATGGTTGGGAAGTGACAATCAGCTGATTATACATATCTGCTGTCAGAAAATTAGTAGTAAAATTGACAAACTAATTTTAAGATAATTTTTGCGTTTTTTCGATTTTTAGATGTTAGGTCGTATGAAAAATAGTATACGCACCTCGACGCAAACCATTTCAGTGTACATCGAGTGCACTAAAAACTAGGTTAGCGTACTCGGTGCGTAATATACTATTTTTATTCATATTTTGGTTTAGAGCATATACAGGGTTATTCAGAAATAAGTTCGAGAAATTTATGAGGTGATTCTACATTAAAAAATATGAAAAAAAAGATTGGTCCGGAAATGGGTCCTAAGGGAGCTACGGCTCTTTAAAATTGTAATAAAAATAAGGTTTTTAATTAATAACTCTTGTAGCTAGAGCGAAGAGTTCTGGCATGTAGTATTAATAAGGGCAATAAGTTTATGTTAATTTATTTTTTTGAATTTATCCAGAGGCGTGCCTAGTCGGACAAAATATGTGAGGTTTAACACATTTTTGTCCCAAACTTCTTTATGTGTATTTTTTCGGATTTTTTTTGTAAAAAAATATAGATTCCTTGAGTAAAAATACATATAGTGTAACACTGTAGGAGCAACCGGACCAACCTTTATAGGAACTTTTTTTCATATTTTTTAACGTAGAATCACTTCTTAAATTTCTCAAACTTATTTCTGAATAACCCTGTATATACAGGGTTTCAAAAGTGAAAAGTTTTTCCAGAAATTTTTAATCAAAAATAAATGCTTTAAAATGCTTTAAAATCGAATACTATAAACAAATTAATCAATGTATTTTATTAACCATCATTAATTAAAAGACCATGAAAGTCTCTATTTAGAAAAAATCGTTTGACGTTTTTCAAATTTATGGTGAAAATTTCTCAAATTTAGTGTTTAAGGGACATATTTTTTAAATGCTTTTTTAGCGTTTGTCATAGTTATGGTGATTTGTAAAATTTAGTGTTTTAGGGTTAACTTTGTCGGATCATCGGCACCTGATGGAATGTTTTGATCATTTTAAAATTTTGCACATAATTCTGTCTCCTTAAAAGGACAAAATTAAGATTTCAATGCGGTTAAATTTTCCACTGATACAAAAAGTACAGTCCATTTTCAAGGTTTTTTTACGATTTTTGCGTAAATTCACGATTTTAGGGGTCCAATTGGGACTCTTAGAGAAGTTTGATCACCCTCATATTTTCAGGATGTTCTAGATACACCAGAATGAAAATTTCAAAACAATAAAAGGTCCACCCTAATGTGATATGACCGCCCTTGCTCTCTGACACAGTCTTAAGACTGAAGAGACGAGGCGGATAAAATATCGTTTTTTTTTGGGAAAACTTTTTTTACCATAAATTTTAACTCCTTAGGGCCGTTCGAAATTAAAAAATCGAAAATCTTTCTGTATACGATACTCTGACACATTTCCTTCGAGCTACAAGGATTTCCATTTCGGTTGTCGAATTTAACGAGGCGAAGCCCCCTTCTGCGCCCCGCTTCGGCCTCGTCGCTCGCAGACAGCTTAGGGTCAATGTATTCCACAAAAGACGAGTTTTTGGTCGCATTGTGATGCGTGAAAATGAAAAGAGGGCGAAACACGATGCATTTTTGGCAATGAAGTCTGGCTTGGGATAGGTTATAGTCCCACAGTGGCGTAGATGTAAAAAAAAAACAAAACATATTTGAATTTGAATAATTTTTTTTATTTTAAATAGTTGTCCTGGATCTACACTAAATTTTCATATATAATTACACAAGAGGCTGAGAATTATGCGGGAAAAATTTGCTGTTTTCATGAAAATTTGCTGTCTGGAAATAATTACGACCGGGGCGTCACCCCTGCAGGGCATTTCCTTTGACAGCAAATTTGAATGAAAAGTGTAAATTTTTCCCGATAATTGGAAGAATCATCTGTAATTCGGAAGATTATTTTTTAACGATTTATAATATGTCAAACCAACTTTTATATTTTTTCTATCGCAAATTGATATAAATTGTTTTATTACTTATCTTTTTACGGACATATTCTTTGATTTGGTTAATTCAAGTACATTCTTAACCGCTAAACTAAAACCTTTTTGTCTATTTTTAAATTGCAAATATTGAAAATTGCAAATATAGTTCTGTCAATAGTTTGGACTTTTACTGCAGTACTGACTAGCGCGTTACTGCCCTATGCTTGCAAGCATGTTCATAAAAGTCAACCTATAAAAACTGTCATTACATTTTATAAAAAGAATATTTTGACGTATTTTTTTGGTAAATAATTAATTAATAACAATAATTATAAATAGTAATATATTCATATTTAATTATTAATTAGTTTTAGGTATGAAATCTTGTTTTAATAGAGAAATACTGAAAAACAAAATACTACAGTGATTCTCACTAGAATTTTCTACAGTAGAAAATTCCCAATAAAGCTATAATATGACTGGACAGAAATAAACACGTGGCCAGAAATATTGTTAAATGATGGGTTGATAAAAAAGTTAAAAAATAATCTATAGAAAATTTAAAGACAAAAATAAAAAATAATAATATTTAATTTTATTACGGAATAAATTTAAAACCAAAAAAAAGTTGTTTTGACGCCTACACCAAAATTTAAATCAGGCGAAAGCAACAAAATTTTAATCGTTTCATTTAAATCGATTTAAATATTAAAAAAAAAAAATAGACTTTAATTGAAATTTATAAAAAAAAACACCTGCACCGATTACCTAGGAGATTTGTTATTATTTATAAAAATGGGTTTAAAACCAAAAAAGAGGAAATAATAATAAATTCAATCATCACCTTGTAATAAAATAATACCTATAATAAAGTATAATAATTTTATATAAATTACCTTGAATTTAAATTAAATTTGGTTCAACAGTCATTAATTAAAGGACAGCTGTCCACAGTAATTTTTTCAAGTCTATAAAAACCCAAAAATAAATACGATGATAATAACGATGATAATATACGCCATCAAAATGGGCAAGTATGAAATTTATTATACCATATATTATGAAGTACCTACCAGTTCATTTTGATGGCGTATATACAGACAAAAGAGATCTCTTTTCAGCAAAAGCGTTGATTTCTTTATCATTTTGTTCTTAAAGTAAATGAAATTTATTTTTTTCACTACTAGCTTTAGAACATAACATTATTTATCCAATACATACAGATAATGAGACAATTACCAGCTTTATTTCAAATAGATAAACTCAATAATAACCCCCGCGTAGCTTTTACTTTATTGAGTGGATAATTATTTATTTTACCCACTCAACGTCACTTGTCAAATTATTTTCTTGTAAATGTCATTAAAATTTTTAATAAAAATATGAATTCCTAAGCTATTTATTGGATAAAACCTTGTATGGCACTCATGGGTAAACCGATATTGCCCTCTCGAAAATTAACCTGCTTGGCTGACGCCTCGCAGGTTAATTTTCTCATGGGCAATATCTTACTTTACCCACTAGTACCATAAATAACTATTATCATGATTTCAGACTGTGAAATCAATTTTCTTCACCTATAGCAATAACAATTTTTTCTCTCCTAGTAGGAGTAAATTTTATAAACTTAAAATTGTGCAATTTTTACTAATTAAACCCAAGAAAATAGCTTTAAATAACTTTTTATTTATTATATATATATTTAATTATAATTATTAACAATTAATTAAAAAGTCCAAACCAATAATTAGCTAAATATTATGAAAAAATTAAAAAAAAACTAAATTTTTTAAACGTCAGTACAAAGTATTTATTTGAGCAAATGTCATTGATCAAGGCTACTTGGTTTTTATGAAAGTTTCAAGAAATATAATTTCTGTTAATAATTTATTTTATTATTTGAATAAAAATAGTTAAATAGTGCTAGTAGTGAAAAAACTAATATATAAACTACTGTAGAGAAGACTATTATAGCCTTGCACTCTTAAATCCCTTGCTGCTACACTTCTCTACCTTGGTATATAATTACAGTACAAATCCTCACACATTGTTCAAAAAACGATCGCTATATTTTCTTGCAAAAAATGAGAAAGCAATATACTTCACTATAAAATCTAACTAAAAACACGTTCACGTTGAATTCGCTTTAATCGGAGCGGTTTTTGCTCCTACCCTTTCGTCGTAGGTTTCTTACCATGTGTCAGTCTATAATTACAACGCCAAATTCTCTTACATCAAAGCATTATTTTTGTAACTTAGGTTGGTACAGTAAAACGGGGGGTTAGGAACGAAATTGAACCTTTAAGAGCTACAACTTCTTTACTTTTTAGAGTAGGATTAAGGTTTTTCCGAGGATTTTTCCTTTAACTATATATTCTAAACCCCAATTTGAATAAGAATCTTGCCAAAAGCTTAATATATTTTTTTATGGATTGCTCCTAAACGTTTTTGAATGCATATTTTTATTTAAAAACTTCATGATGGGAATGGGAATATAAATATTATTTTTAAAAATGTTTTTGATAATGTTAAACCCCATTTATACAATAAAAATGAATACCAGGTGATAAAAATAGAAGAATATGTTAATATACTATATTTAACATCAATGAATATGAATGAATATATAATTTATAATAAAATTTATAATTTTATTATTAAATATATAAATATAAAAATAAACAATCTCTTTTATAAAACTAAACAGGCAACTCTAGGACGGTAGGTTCTTAGCCCAAATGCTGTACGCATTTTTTAGAAACAGGATATAAACAAGTTAACAAGTAAGAAAAAGTTACATCCACTAAGTTTTAAATGCCATCTTCTTAACGATGTGTGTGCATCTATAAAGTATACTCCATCAACTATTGCATCCACTTCAAACTCCGCTATATCCTCATTATTTGGCCATACGAAAACTCATCCACAATCAATTAGACTAATTTTAATTTGCGAATATTCCTAAATAAGATATTGTTCGTAAAACTATAGAATTCTAGATGTAGGCACTCTTACGCATATGCAAACATTTTACCCAGAAACGTTCTTTTACACCTCTTTGTTCCGATACACCCCTTTTTACGGTACTTTACTTTACCTAGACAAAAAAAATTGAGAAACACAGAAATTATTATATTACTTTAAAATCGGCATAATTTGAGTATCATATTTATTTGGTTCAAAAAATCTGTTTTAATTTACTTTGTTTATAAGGGGGTACGAGGGGGCAGATATCTATAGATGCTTGGCGATGGCCTTAGAAAAAATCTCCGTTGTGGTAGGTACAAATATCTAGGTTAATGCATTACACTTTAATTTTAAATATAACAAAATATGCATCCAACAAATAGAGGAAATATTAATAATTTCAATTATCTAGGGGTACTTTGTTATACATTAAAGTAATTATTTTATATAAATTACCTTGAATTTAAATTAAATTTGGTTCAACGATCCTTTTAATTAACGGGCAGCTGCAGTCTGTGCATTTTTTAAGTCTCAAACCCAAAAATATTGGGGAAGGTTATGGACACACCAAATATATCGACATGCAAACGTTTAATTTTATACTCTTTACAGCACGTCGTGATTGAAGAGTATTATACAACTGTTTTGAAATTTTCAAAATGTTGAATTATAGATAATTTTTTTACTGTATTAAAAAAATATTTTGCTTGGCCATTGGTTGAGTGCATTTTTCGTGTTACAAAATTTCGACACCGCAGGTCGAGGAATTTTGACGAAAAATGCACGAAAACAACTTCCTTAAGCAAAATGTTTTTTTTTATATACAGTAAAAAAATTATGTATAATTCAACATGCACAAATGGTATTTTGAAAGACTATTTCACAAACAAAATAAGGAAGTATATAATTTTACCATGTTTAATGTTGTTTCATATTTACATTAAAAATTTAAGAACTAAACAACAATATTATTTACAACTATAATTTTAATATTTAAATCTCAAATTAACCGCGCTTTTTAAAACCACGATGTTCACTTGTTCTCGAATGGTGCCAAGTCTAAACTTTGCTTGAGTAATATTTTATGCTTGAGATTATTCCAATAAAATAGTTGTTATCATATATTTTAGCATTTAAATAAAGATCATTACTGTCTTTGTTTAAAAAGTTTTCAATTGCAAGAAATGAAATAAAGGGTGTTTCCACCCGTAAAAAAAGAATTTGCGATCGAGTTCTAATAAATTTTGGCAACGCTGTACTGGTACCAGCGCAGTCATTTGATGTTCTGATTTCCGTCATTTAAAAGAAGTAAATTATTTACTTCTTTACTGTAAATATATTTTTAATAAATAAATGTTTAAATTAGTTTTGAGTGGCCTGTTTTTAATACCAAGATTCAATTAAATAAATTAAAATTTATAAATATTAGTGATTTAAAGATTTTAAGATGGAAAGTGCATAAAATATAATATAATTAGGGTTTATACCTAGGATGTTTTGGTAATAAAATAAGCATTTATATTGCATATCAATAAAAATAAATCAACTAAAAACACATTTTGCAAAAATATAACATTTATTAAGATGTCAGTAACTGTCAGTTTCTTGTTTCCATAGTAACCAAGTGATAATTGCACTTGTGCAAAAATTATCAGATTCATTTGGATCTGATTGGTCAAGAAACTAAAAGTTTTGATTGGCCTATATATGGTTTGTGAAATAGTCAAATAGCCAAAATTTTATACACTAAAAAAACGATCAAAACGATCTGGTTGGGGAAAATAGATCAGTGGTTAAATACGGACAAACTATTTTTCTGGTTGCTAAATCACAACTTGTTGTGGTTTTCAGAAACAAAAATAATAGTTTAAGGATCTAGCAAGCGCAACAATTTATCTTGTTTTCCTTACCAGACTCTGGTTACAGCAACCAGAAAAATATCATATCATAGTTTCGTATTTCTATAAATTTGGTTACCCAACCAGATCTTTTTCTAGTGTATACAATTAGTTTTCATCTAATTTTGAACAACTTTAAAAAAATCTGTGTGTATGTTCGAATGTCTGTTCGTTCTCGTGTCACGTTATTTTGTGCTCAAGAAAATTCGAGAACGGAATGCCCGATTAATGAAATTGTTACGAAAAATTAGGTTCTATAAAAAAAGACCCTGTTGAAAAAAATCATCTCTTTAAAAATAAAAAAATATATACGCAGGGCGCAACTAAATAAATATAAGAAAATGTCTGACAACATTTTTGAAAAAAATCCATCCATAACCAAAAAAGTCACTTTTCAAAAATCTTTAAAATATGGAGGAATTTCTTAAAATGTATAGTGTACTCTAATTAATACTGTATAAATCATATTTTAAGAAGTATCTATATCTATACTATCGACAGTGAAGAGTATATATGGAATGCGAAGCCTACATATCTTCACGGCTTGTTTTTTTTTTTTATATCGTACCATAAGGTGGATGTAAATGAGGACAGATGCAGCTTGAAATTGAAAATATAAAATTTAAATATTATGCATGATTATGCACAACTGGCCCTAATAACTAATTTGGATATCCGAAAATCTAGATTGCCAATTTGGGCCATTTAAAATGGCTCATTTTTGCTCGAAAACTTTATTAATGAACTGCTAACTGAAAGGCATTTATCAAAATGTTAGTTTATAGCAGGCGCAATTACTATAGACGATTGTGCCTCTCACTTGCACGCATCCTGCGTTACGTAGGTTAAAGCGTAAAGTTGAGAGCGCGCTCGGCTATAGTGAAAATAATTACTATATAATAATAGTTCAGTCGAACGGTCGTGTGAAAGGACCTCGCCTTGCTGTGATATGCACACTCTGTTTTTTTTTATAATCAAAAGTGATTCGTTTGGAAAGCTTAAATCCAAATTTGCGCCCCTGTCCAATTTTTGTTACACAGTTATGTGCAAAAACGCATTTTTTTGTTTTTGGTCTGTATCTCGGCTTCTATTCGTCGCTCAGCAAAAAATGAACATGCCATTTGTTCGCTTTTTTGTTTAAATAATCAGAAACAAGTTACAGAGCTTTGAAAATTTTCAAACATTTTTCGGTTTTTTGAAAACAACTGAAAAACAAATTATTTTTTGTGTATGATGCCTATTTCATCAACTTTAACGCTGTTTATTTTTTTTTCTTATTGTTATTTACATAAATTGTAGAGAATTTAATAATGAACAAATAGCATGTTCATTTTTTGTTGCGCGACGAATAGAAGCCGAGATACAGACCAAAAACAAAAAAAATGCGTTTTTGCACATAACTGTGCAAAAAAAATCGTACAAGTTTGCCAATTTGGATTTAAGCTTTCCAAGCAAACCCATTTTGATTACAAAAATAAACAGAGAGTGTGCATATCACCGCAAGGTCAAACCACCGTTCGACTGGACCATAACCCTACGTAAGTGCACATATTATTTAGTCCTTTTGAAAACAAAATTACTTCTCCAAGAAAGTCAGGGCCGTAACTAGGGGGGGGGGCTAAGTCCCCCCTGGCCTTGGTTTGAGCCCCCCTGGTATGTTCTGGTATTTTTTTGGGGCGCCAATTTTCTTTTGCAGGGGCGCCAAGTTTGGTAGAAACCCTCAGGGACAAAGCTTTTTTTTCCTTGAAGGTAATTTTTGGGGAGACAATTTAATTTTTTTTTGCAGACGCCAAGTTCGGTAGAAACCGTCAGGGGTAAAGCTTTTTGGGACGCCAATTCTTCTTTGTGCAGGGGCGCGAAAAGTTTGGTAGAAACCGTCAGAGGCAAAGTTTTTTAGTAAAGGTAATTTTTGGAGCGCCATTTTTTTTCGCCTGGCCTTTTCGCTGAGCCCCCCTGGTATTTTTTGAAGCCCCAATTTTCTTTTGCATGGGCGCCTGGTTTGGTAGAAATCGTCAGGGACAAAGTTTTTTTTTCATAAAGGTATTTTTTCTTTTTTTTTACCCTGGGGGCTGAGTTCCCCCTAGATTTTTTTCTGGTTACAGCCCTAAAGGAAGTTGAAAAAATTTCAATATTTGTTATTGTTTTTTTACGACGTTTATATACAAAAAATATGATTTCTGCAAAAAAACAGTCGGTCTGTCCGTCTACCTGTCTCAAAACGCTTAGAGAAAGAAATTTGAGAACAAAAATAAAAATATGTTTCTTATACATAGTTGTCAAATGGGATTGTTTTTGGTAAAAATCGGGGTGGGGTTAAGGAAGTAAATCTATTTTTTCATGATATTTTTTCAAAATTTTTTCAAAATTTTTTCAAAATATTTTCGTTCTTTAAGGAAAGAAAATGAAAGTAGGTAAATGAAATAGATAGTGCCTACTATATACCTACATATATTTGAAGTCGGTGAAAGATGTCCATAAAGTATGTCACGCTTTTTTGGCCACCATTTACCCTTGTCACAAAGTGTCACACGGACACTGACCCCCTCCCACCACCTATGTGACGTAACGTTAAATTTTTCATACCAAAAAAAATTTGGTTACAGGTATATTGTGTTTTGATAAAACTTTGCTCAAAGAAGTACATAACATTAATTTGAATAGATATCAAGGATAAGAATAAAAATGTATATTAACACTTTAAATTTTGGTGTCTTCACATTGCTCTAGACCTGAACCTCCCCCTGTTGCAAAGGGTCACAAACTTCTGGACACACCCTCCCCCTTAGCCGTGACATATTTTATGCCCGTCCTCTAATAACAATAGTATATTAAAGTAGTAGTTTATAACACCTGTTTTTAGCGTATGAGTATAAGTCTAGAAAACGAGCTGCTTGCGGCGAATTTTCTAAGGTACTAGTGAGCTAAAAACATGTTTTAAAACCAGTGCTTTATACATTTTTTCTATTTTGCTCTAAAATTAAAAAAGAAACGTACATTTAAATTGATAAGCGGTTTAAGGATATTTGTTTTGGGCTGGCATTACAATTTACGCAATGTTTAAAATTAAAAGAAAAAAAACGATATTTTGATATATTTTTTAGTCAGCTCTTCTCTTTTTCACTGCAAGTAACGAAGCCATAAATTTAACATGTAAAAATTAACTTAAAACACAATTTCGCAGAAACTAAACTTAAAAGTGATGTTGACATTTTCAAGGAACACGTCGTTCATTTGTCGACAGGATCCTGGTGCCAACCCAAAAGAAAAAGAAGTACTAACCTCTTATGGGCCTATAATAACAGGCAAAATGCGTGTTATTATGAGCGTATAATAGTACAAAATTAATAAAAAGCAGGATAGGAGATTACATGGCTAGATTCTAGAGACTCCAAATTATGTTTTGTGTTAGATAAATCATATAATTAAATAAAAGCATTTAGATTATTGTGAGTATTCAATAGTTAATTTACGTTTTCTATAATTAACTGTTCAATTAATAATAATGCAATAAAATATCTGCAATTTACTATTGATACATAATTACTGTTCATTATGCTTATTGGTGGTAAGTCATTACAGATTTGGACTTCATTATGTATTGGTTGTTTGGAATTCAGGCTTAATTTTCAATAAATTTGACTATACACTGTAAAATTTTTTTCCGGTGAGGAACCTGCAATTTAATTACCGACACTGGGTACCAGAAGAAATTGTAAAATTAAAATTTTGCAGTAACATTATATTTTTGTTAATGGAGGTTTTAGTGATCCTTGTTTAAATTGTAAATTGAGAATAGTGGGACTGGATCTTGCTAAAAAAACAAAAACACCAGTTAATGTATGTCGACATTTCGTCTTTTATTAAGAATTTTTCAGGACTCTATAAAAGAGATTTTTTTTAAGCCAATGTATGAGAAACACAATAATAATTATTATAATAATACAATTAATAATTATTATAACAATACAAATGCAGTTATAAAAATATGATCTCAAAAAAAAAACGAAAATCATTGAGAATGTTAAAAAAAAAACAAACAAAAACCTGCTAAGTACTTGAAATACTATTTTTTTTTTAATATAAATATTAAAGGCAAATAATAACCAACACAAAAAATTTTACAAAATTAATAAAATATGGCAACCCTATTCATGTAATAATTTGTTATTCGAATATATGCGTTATATGCCAAAATTGTTAAAGTATTTAAAATTAAAAAGACATTTTTAAAACAACATGAAAACGAAGTAAATCATAAAATAAAACTAATAATAATTATTGAGTGATAAAAAAAATAATTGATTGTATTATAATAATTATTAATTGTATTATTATAATAATTATTATTGTATTTCTCATACATTGGCTTAAAAAAATCTTGTAGAGTCCTGAAGAAGTCTTAATAAAAGACGAAACGTCGACATATATTAACTGGTGTTTTCGTTTTTTTTTTACCAAGATCCAGTCCCACTATTCTCAATTTACAATTATATTTTTGCTTTGACTTTGGGCTTTAAAATTGTCAATTTCGACTAATTTCGTACTGTAATTTTAACATATTATAGTAATTTTTATACATAATTTTAGGATAAAACTTTAATATTACATTGTCGTCGTAAAGTTAAAGGGTAAATTCGGGTAAATTAGAAAAAAATAAAATTACTGTAATATTCAAGGTAATATTGCATTTTTTAAAACTTAATTTTAGGACTCTTTTCTGTATTATTATATAAGCATGGAGAGCCCCAAATAAGTTTTCGGCTTGTGCTAGAGGCTCTCCATTAATTTTGAAAAAAATAAATTATACGAATTTTGACATTTTGTAAAGACTCAGTTTAATTTCCTATAAAAAAGTTAAGGCTGATTCAGGCATAGCTAATTATCACTGACTAAACCTAGCCCTTCTGTCCTTTTTATTGGCTAAAAAGAATTATGGCTTCTCACCTGGCCAATAAACAGGACAGAATTGCTTAGTTTAGTTAGTGATAATTATGTCTAAATTAGTCTTAAAGTAATGCCAGGGGTAGTTCTATAGAAGTACCCCTACATGTAGGGATAACTTTGAGATTTTATGGAAAAACACAACAAAAATATTGTTTTTTCACTACTAGCATTAGAACGTAGGTACTATTATTATATTATTCACAGCGCCTGGGCTAGAATAATATACGGTAGTTTCGAATTTTCGAAAATTTTCAAAAATTGTCCTGGACAAAAAATTCTTGGATATAAATTTGTTTCATGAAAAAATAGGCACCTTTTTTTTAATGTCCGTCTGTCCTCATTTTTTTTTAAGTATTTGGAAAAATGCAATATACCATTCACTGTATATAATGGAATGCGTAGCATTACATATTTTCGCGGCTTGTTTATTTTTTAATCCGAGAAGTTCAATTTCTGCATCCTAAGCAATAATAATTTTTTCTCTTCCAGTATATTAGTAGGAGATAAGTTTATAAACAATTGATAACTGTCATATTTCCTTGAATTGTAAAAACATGACATTGTTGCTTAATAGTTTACCATGGACAAAATTCAATAATATTTCGCCACTAGATAAAAAATTAACATGGCAAACATTATAAATTAATTAATTATTATGGAATTTAACACATTATTCATTAAATAAATAACGTACTTATATGTTTTCACACATTTTAAAAATATAAAAACTCTACTACACCTTTTCAAGTTGTAAATCAGAAAGTGTGATATTAATTTCAGACAGTGTAATTTGATATTCAGATTTTTAAAATAAATTTCAGAAAGTATAAATTGTAATTCAGATTTTTAAATTATATTTCAGAAAGTGTAAATTGTAATTCAGATTTTCAAGTTATATTTCAGAAAGTATAAATTGAATTTCAGAAAGTGTAAATTATATTTCAGAAAGCGTAAGTTGAAATTCAGAAAGTATAAATTATATTTCAGAAAGTAGAAATTAATTTTCAGAATGTGTTATTTTATTTAAATTTGGTTCTGTAAATTCAATTTCAGAAAGTGTAAATTAATTTTAGGAAATGGTAATTTGTAAATCAGAAATCATAATTTTTATTTCGGAACGTATTATTTTATTCAAGAAAATTTTAAAAAAGTAGCAGTTATGTATTATACATATATTCGGTATTAAATATTGAACAGCATTAAATTGAAATTAAAAAAAATATATTTTTTACATAAACATTTAACAAAATTAATTTCTAAATGGCTAGGTCACTTCATTATATTACATACGTATAAATTATAAATTAACAAATAAATTTAATTTACACTTTCTGAAATACAATTTACACTTTCTATAATACAATTTACTCTGTAATAATAATATAAAGTTATAATTTCTGAAATATAATTTACACTTTCTGAATTTCAAATTACGCTTTCTGAAATATAATTTATACTTTCTGAAATTTAATTTATACTTTCTGAAATATAAATTGCAAATCTGAATTACAATTTAAACTTTCTGAAATTTAACTTGAAATTCTGAATATCAATTTACACTTTCCTATTTACAACTTGAAAAGGTGTAGTACTGTCAACTTTTAGTGAATAAATTAATTTATTCATTTGTTTTTAAAAATGGCGATTTCAAAGGCTACTTGTTTTTTGCGGTTAATTAAGAATCAGGAAATATTTTACTTTGTTATAATTATAAAAAATGAATAAATAAAGAAAAATCACTGTGCAACATACCAGCTTCTTCGCTCGGATTTAGGGCTTAAACTGAATGTCCGAAAGGTACTGAGATGCGGAAAGCCGCAGTTAGTCGGAGTGGGGAGAAGTCACAAATTTTATACTATCCAGGCGTAAAATCTACGCCGTGTCTGTAGCTAAGGGTTAAAATTGGCGTTAAAAATTCATTACTGTATTTTTTTTCTTAATTCATGTATTTCTTATAATTCATAAAATAGCGCCCGTTTACAAGTGATATACACGGTGTATTTGAAATAGCTTAGGAAATTTTAACAGATGATTCTACATCATAAAATATGACAAAAAGTTCCTATAAACATATGTCTAAAAATGCGTCATAGGGAGCTACGCCCCTTTGAAAGTGGCTAAAAAATCGGTTTTTATTTAATAATTTAGGAACCCTTTGAGATATATCAACGAGGTTTTGCACGTCAACTAATCCTACCAAGGCCCGTTTTTTGTGTTATTTTCATGTACTTATTTCAACCAGGGGTGTGCGAAACGGGGGGGGGGGCTTATCAGTTTTTTGTCCCAGACTTTTTTCTGTGTAAATTTTTTGCAATTTTATTTTTGAAATACGATTCCTCAGGTCAAAATACATAAAAAAGGTACTCTTGTTGTAATACTGTAGGATTAACCGTTTTTGAGAAAAATTCATTTGAAGGTGAAATTCCACGGTTCGAGGACGAAAAATTAAATACTAAAATGTTGAAAACCAAAATTTTAATGATGCAAGGCGAATATACATTAAAAACTAAGAAAACAACCTCATATACAGGTACTTCCAAAAATCAATCCTAATGGAGCTATGGTCTCCTAAATATGCACCATTTTTAAAGGGCTATGGTAGCTTTAAAAGCGTTTTTTCGACCTACATGTATGAAAACTTTTTTTCTTAGTTTTTGATGTAGAATAACATTGCATTATTAAAATTTTGGTTTTCGACATTTTATTATTTAATTTTTCGTCCTCGAACCGTGAAATTTCACCTTCAAATGAACTTTTCTCGAAAACGGTTAATCCTACAGTATTACAAGAGTACCTTTTTTATGTATTTTGACCTGAGGAATCATATTTCAAAAATAAAATTGCAAAAAAGTTACACAGAAAAAAGTTTTGGACAAAAAACTAATAAGGCCCCCCCATTTCGCACACCCCTGGTTTAAATAAGTACGTGAAAATGACATACAAAGATGGGGCTTTAGGATTAATTGTGCAAAACCTCGTTAATATATCTCAAAGGGTTCCTGAGTTATTAAATAAAAACCGATTTTTTTAGCCAACCTCAAAGGGGCGTAGCTCCCTTATGACGCATTTTTAGACATATGTTATAGGAACTTTTTGTCATATTTTATCATGTAGAATCACCTGTTAAAATTTCCTACCCTATTTCAAATACACCCTGTATAAGCATATGGCTTGGGGCCTCAGTCTTTGGGTTTTTCGAATCAGCCTTTTTGAGACATCTGCTACGCCGTTTTTTCTGATCTAGCTCTGTGTAAAATGTACTTTTTTTATTTTAAACAGTTGTCCCAATATTATAAAAAGTTTGAGAAATGAGCGTAGACAGATCTTATTGTAGATGCAAAAAAGACGGTAGTACATAAATATTTAAGTTGTCAAGTTGGTAAAACGTGTAGAGGAAGGAAGTCGATGTGTATATTTTAATTATTATCGTATTTATATGTTGGTAAGTGTGTTTAAAACAATTTCAGCTAGGCCATCGACATAAACAAAGCTGTTGGCCAAAGCCGGTTATTATACTATTCACAGCGCAAGCGCTAGAATAGTATTTTCCTACGACTGCTTTAGAATGTATGCAAATACACACACTTTTCAAACACAGAATAAACCCATTTTGGCTCTAGATACGGTATGAATATTCCGTATCAAGTGTTAGCTCCATCTATTGTTAAATATTTAAACCTGATACCTATCACAACAATCTGACATAACCTTTAATTTTTGCATTATAATTTGTAAATATGTGCTAAAATTAAATAAAAATCTTTTTTAAGTACTGATTTAATAAAATTATTAAATAACATTAATTGCTTTATTTAAAAATATGTGTTTTGTTGCATTTACAATGTCGAGTCACAAAAAAACATTGTTTTTAACCTTTTGCACAGTTTAAAGTCATACAGTGTTTCATATTTGCAGTCGAAGAAAAAGTATAATCTACAACACGTATGGAATAGTCATTCCGCGCTCGCGGGACCTTCATACTTGCCTGCCGGCTCGTATGACAAACTTTCCGCTCGCGCGGAATATGGTCTATTCCATACTAGTTATAGAATATACTATTACGAGTTAACGGTAGTTTCGAATTTCTCAAAATCGCCAAAAAAACGTCTTAGACAAAAAATTGTTGTATACAAATATGAGGAGCATTATTTCAGAACTTAACAAATCCATAACACGTATATAGGATTTGTAAACTTTTGAAATAATGCTCTTTATATGTTTCATGAAAAAATAAGAAACTTTAAAAATATCCGTCCATCCGATATCATGACTTTTGCGGACACGATAAAAAGAACGAATTAACCGATCGACTCAAAATTATCAGGAAAAATCAAGTTCTATGGGGGGAAGATTCCTATTGTTTTTGTAAATAATCACTCCAAAATTAAAAAAGTTATTTGGGGTTAAACTAAAAAAAAAATAAATAAATAAAAACCATCATTTACATTTTTTTTTGTAATTCGTAAAATAATTTTTTTTGAAAATTTTTTTCAACTTTTTCGTTTTTCAAAAAAATATTTTTAAAAATACCGTAATTTCACGCAACTATAGTCTAGCCACACAACTATAATCCATATTTGAACTACACCCACAGAGGCGGGGGTTATTGTTTTTATATATTTACAATTCTTTATGAAAGCTGGTGTATACGGCAACACGTTTTATATACAGAGCGGTTCAAAAGTCACCCCCCCCTCTTAACTTTTGAACGAGTTTAGATATCGACTTCAAATTTAGAACTCTTAAATAAGACAACTTAAACTATCTTTAAGCATATATTTGATACTTTTAACTCTTAAAATGTGGGCAGGGGGGCATGGGGCGACATTTTTTAAAATGGAAAGGTGGGTCGTGTGTTACATCATTTTAAAGCTTATAAAATTATACATTTAACTATAAATTTTTAATTTTTTTTTAACATTTTTTTTTGGGTTTAAAATAGGGTTGAAAATGGGTATTTTTGTCAAAATTTCTCTAAAAAATCCAAACAATTTTTTAAAAATGCCTAATTTCATTATGAAAAAAAGTAAATTATACTTTTAAACTAATTTTAGTTGACATAAATAAAAATTAACAAAAAAAAAACTTAAAAATTAATTTTTTTAGCACAAAAATCTGAAAAATCAAAACCTTAAAAAACATGTTTAAAAACTTTAAAAATATATGGTTATATAGAGAATTTTAAAGGCTTTAAAATGATGTATCACACGACCCCCCTTTCCATTTAAAAAAATTTCCCCCCATGCCCCCCTGCTCACATTTTAAGAGATAAAAGTATCAAATATATGCTTAAAGATAGATTAATTTGTCTTATTTAAGAGTTCTAAATTTGAAATCGATATCTCAACTCGTTCAAAAGTTAAGAGGGGGGGGGGTGACTTTTGGACCGCACTGTATAAATTTTTAATACGCTGCTCATGGACTATAGGTGGACTATTGCTGTGTCATTTTTTTTTATTATTTTAGGTTTTTTTATTTGGAAAAATATAAATACTAAAACAGATCAATCGTTTTTTGGCATTATTATTAGATCTATCGGAATAAAATTTCAGTCAATATGCACCCAACAAGCTATAAATGTGCATAAATAAAAGTTTTCTACCAGCTTTTGTTTCTGAAATATAGCTTATTTTATACCATTTTTATAGGCAATTTTAATTTAAATACTAAAATAAAAAAAATATTTTGTTAAAATCACAATAATTTGTTTGTTAGCGTTTGTGATTAAGGCCCAGTTTATCAGTGTACAGGTAAAACCTTATCTAAAAGATAAAGTTTCAGTTAAATAAAACTAACTTTTTATCAAAGCGCAGCTAAATTTAGCTGACACGTAATAACCATAGCAACTCCAACCAAAATCCAGAATTTGCTCTTAACTGAGACTTTATCTTTTAGATAAAGTTTTAACTGTACACTGATAAACTGGGCCTAAGGGTTTCAAACTATTTTCTAGATGTTCTTTAACACTTTAATCTGAATAAAGTTAATTTAAGCCTCTTTTGTTACTACTTATGCTACTTTTACCTTAGCCGTCTGTTATAAATGTTTAATGTTTAAATTAATGTAATTAATTAATTAATGTTTTAATCCTAAACGCAATTTTCCCAAGTTAAAGTTTATTAAATTTTGACAATTTATGTGACATTTATCCAGACATTAAATGTCAAATAAATTTTATAATTTTGATATTCAATTCGCGAAGACCAAAACAAGTGAAATTCATGGAGTTCTTAATAAATTAATTTTATTAAAAACTTCATAGTTTTTTAGAGAAATTTATTAAAAAATAATTTAATATTAATATAATTTATTTATCAAATGTAAACAAATTAAAGAATAGTTTAATACTATAATCATTTTTTAAAACAGTTAAAAAAAATTATCTCAGAAATAAAAGCCAGTAGAAAACTTTTGCTTAGGCATATACATAGAATAGAATAGAATAGAATTTATTTATTGTAGTCTGATACAAATAAATGTATATTACATACGTCAATCTTACAAATTAACTAAGAACAAAAAGATAAAAAATAATTTATCAAAAAAAAAAAAAATTACAATTTAAATTAAATTAACAAGAAGTTAAAATTTGAACAAATCGATAGATACATTCAAAAACATTTAGCAAATACATTTAAAAATATTTAAATACATATAAAAACATTTAAGTACATTTTAAAAACATTCATATTCAAATTAAATGGCTTAGGGCTTATCTTTAAAGAATTCTTCTAATGTATAATATGCCTTTCTTTCGAGCATATTTCTCAAATCCTTTTTGAATGTATTCATATTATTTGTATTTTTTATTAATTCCGGCAGTTTATTTAAAATCTTTGCGCCCATAAAACTTATTGACCTTTTGTAAAATAGCTTTTTAAGTGTGTATTGACTGACATAAAGTGTATTCCGATGGCTTTAATAATAACGCCAAAAAACGATTGATCTGTCTTAGCTGGGACACCCTGTACATATACATATTTTTTTTTTTTATTGGAAAATGCAATATACCATTTACTGTGAATAGTATATAATGGAATGCGTAGCATTACATATCTTCACGGCTTGTTTTTTATTCCTATCCATCGTTAAAGAATATGCGATCAAAAAGTCCGATAAAATAATTCATGATTGCAAGATTCTTTAAGCTTTTTGATTAATTGACCGAGCTACCATAAGAAGCGAGCTTCTGTTTTTTTCTACATTTGAGAATTTAAAAATTCTCATTTGGGGAATTCCTCTTTAAGTAATTACCAGTTATTGTACACAAAAAATTAGAAGGTAGTGGTGTACCAGTTATTGGACACAAAAAATTAGGGGGTAGTGGTGTACGGAATAAAATGTTACCTAATATGGCTAAAGCGTTTGATACTATGCGTTACAATAAACTTAGCTGATTTACGAATTAAAGAAAATAAAAGATTTTAATTGCTCTGACATAGCCTAATCAAAAGTAGAACTTCTTTGTTAAAGGACATTTGGAGTAGTTTTTAACTATATTTAAATATATATAAGGGTTTGCAAAAACTTTGGAACTAATGTTAGTCTTTTTTTACATGAAAGAGACACAGTGAGATTTATGAGTTAATTTCATGTGCAAAAGGACATATAATAAGCTTGAAAAAATTAAAAGATATTTAAAGTAGACGTATGCGCCCACATAATTACACAGGACCACAAAAAAAGTTGGTTTTTCATAAACAAACTATATCTTTTTGAACGCTGAAAACGAATAGGGCAATGAAAAAAATTCTTGACCCTCTAAATCTTGAGATATATATATAGCTATATCGAGGGGCGTTTCACTGACCTATTTTTGTACATGTATTGTAAATAATGTACATTATTTACAATATTGTACGAATAATGTACATTATTTACAATACACGGAAAAAAAAATTATAGCTAGGAGCGCTATAACACACATACCAAGCAAATTATAATCGCTTATTATATAAATACAAGGCTTTCTCTTACAATTATGGCAGTCAGTGTAAAAATTTATATGAAATACTTTAATTGTTTAGTGAATAATAAAATATAACAAATAGTATGGCATTTATAGCTTAAATAGATTTAATTATTGTCCGTACTATCAATTTTTATAATATAATAAAATTTCTGTAAATTTATAATAGTACCTGTAATAAATATAATCGTGTCTGTAATATATATAATCGTTTCCAATTTATTTTTAACATTATTAGTTATTATGTCCCTTATAATCTATAGCTTAAATCACTATAATTTGCCACTGTTACCAAATATCTTATAATGTATAGCGCAGAGCCCACTAATTTCTTTCCGTGTATTGTACGAATAATGTAAATAATGTAAGAAAAATGTAGTACTGTAAGGTAATGTCGAAATAATGTAAATAATGTCTAAAAATGTAGTTGTTGTTTAGTAAAATGATATATTAAATGGACTGCCTTTTTATTTTAATTTTTTTACAATTTTTTACAAAATAATGAAGTACTCAATCTAACTCCTGTCATAATTCATAACAAGTCATGTTTTTTTTTGTCATGGCGCTCTTTTTTTTAAAAAACCATTGCAAAAGAAAGCCGATCAATTGAAATATTTCGAGTGAAAATAAAAATACAAAACAAGTATATCTGAACATATACCGCCCCCCTTGGAGTATTCCAACTATAATAACTAAAATATTAAGAAAACATTATCATACAATATGAAAATTCATTGATTTTCGAAAAATAATGGACAAAGTCTTTTGATTGAACGTCTGTAAGTTCCACTGGAAGTTTTAACGTCTGCCACTCGCACTACGTTATCATTTCCCTTGTAAACTTCTGTTATACGTCCGACGTTCCATTTTAGAGGAGGACTGTTATCCTCAATCATAATAACTAAAGTTCCTGGTTGAGGAGAATGTTGGCCTTGAGCTTGCCATTTATTTCTCTGCTGCAAGTTATGCAAATATTCTCGGGACCATTGCTTCCAAAAATGCTGATTTATTTGCACAAGTTGGTTATATCTGGTCAAACGATTAGGCACTTTCTCTAGTAAGTCAGGTTGAGGTAAGGAATTTAAGGAATCTCCAATTAAAAAATGTCCTGGAGTGAGAAAATTTTGGTCGTCGGGATCTTGAGTAAGAGGGGTAAGAGGACGAGAGTTTAAGGCCGCCTCTACCTGCGTCATTAGGGTATATAATTCCTCATACGTAAGTATGGTTAAGCCAATTACCCTTTTAATATGTAATTTGGAGGACTTTACGGCAGCCTCCCACAATCCACCGAAATGTGGCGATCTCGGGGGTATTGTTTTCCACATTATGTTTTCATTTGCCAAATATCCTGATATTTTGGTTTCAGACCCTTTTAAAAAATCTGATATTTCATTTAACAAATTTTTTGCGCCTATAAAATTTGTACCATTATCAGTAAAAATAGTATGGCATCTCCCACGCCTTGAAATGAACCTCTTCAAGCCATTCAAAAAAATGTCGGTACTAAGATCACTCAACAATTCAATATGAACGGCTTTGGTAATAAAGCACACAAAGATACACATATAAGATTTTACAATTCTTTGACCCCTTAATCTACTTATTAAAATATCGTAAGGTCCGGCCAAATCTATTCCGCAATATGTAAAAGGTCGCGATGGGTTGACTCGCTCAGGAGGTAAGTTACCCATTATGTGCTCATAAGGAACGGGGTTCACTTTATTACACTTCACGCAAGTTTTCAAAATATTTTTAACCTCATTTCTCCCAGAAATGGGCCAATACCTTTGCCGAATCGCAGCCAAAAGTAAATTTGGACCAGCATGCAAATTTCGTACATGTTCATAATTTACTAGGAGTTTAGTCAAATTATGTTTTTTAGGTAGGATAATGGGATGTTTAAAACTATAAGCAATATGAGCGTTTTTTAACCTTCCCCCCACCCTTAGAAGTCCATCTATATCTATAAATGGGTTAAGATACTTTAAAGTACTACGGGGATGAATACCCCTTTCCTTCTTTAAAGCCGTAATTTCTTCGCTAAATTGATTTTTTTGCGCTATTTTTATCAACACATTCAATGCACTATTTAACTCATCAACTGTTAAAATTCCTATTAGTCTTTCACTTTCTTCCTTTAAACAATTATTCTTGAAACGAAGGATATATGCTGTCACTCTGTTAAGCCGCACAAAACTAGAAAATTTATTAAATATTTCTTCTTCTTCTGTGATAACCTTAAAAACTTGCGTCTTCATTTCCGGTAATTCCACAACAGGTTCCAATTCAGAGTTTGACCAAAATTGCTCTTGCCTTGATAGCCAAGATGGTGCTTTCCACCAGAGATCTTCCTCAATCAATTTCCTAGGAGCCATCCCCCTTGAAATAATATCCGCCGGGTTTTCTTTTCCTAAAATATGTCTCCAACTACCCACATTTGTCAAATTCTGTATCTCTACAATTCTATTGGAAACAAAAGTTTTAAATTTGTTACAATCTCCCTTGATCCACCCTAAAACAATGGTTGAATCTGTGTAAAAAACAACTTTATCAAAACTAATATTTATTTTGTCAATAATTTTAGAAGCTAATCGACTTAAAATGAGAGCAGCACATAGCTCTAATCTGGGAATCGTCAACTTCTTTAAAGGCGCCACCCTAGATTTTCCGCATAAAAGTTTGCATAGTATTTCTCCATTTTTATCCACGCTACGTATATATGCGCATGCGCCATAAGCAAGCTCCGACGCATCGCTAAAACAATGAAGTTGAATGTCCGTTGCATTTTCTATGATAACTCGTCGATCAATATTAATCATATTTAAGTCTGAAATTTGTTCCATGTATTCAACCCAATCCCTTTTCAAATCTTCTGGTATTTCCGCGTCCCAATCCAACTGAAGCTTCCATAACGTTTGCATAACAAGCTTTGCCTTAATTATGCAAGGTCCCACAAGTGATAAAGGATCAAAAATCTGGGCAATACAAGATAATATAGACCTTTTGTTTATTTCATTATGCTTGGTTATATTTATTGAATATTGTAAAGTGTCAAGCTTAGAGTTCCATATTAGCCCTAACGTTTTTGAAGTTTCATTCTCAGATATAAAATGATTGGTATTTGGTTCTTCTCTTTCAAGTATTTCTTGACTATTGGATAACCACTTTCGAAGATGAAACCCATATGGTTCCAGTATATGTAACATATCTTGCATAAGCTGTTTTGCCTTTTCTTTACTACTTGATCCAGTAAGACAATCATCAACATAGAAATCTTCCAATATTACCCTCGCTGCTTCAGGAAGCTCTTTCTCATTTTCATGCGCTGCCTGCTGGAGCGATCGTATCGCTAAAAATGATGCCGAGGAAGTTCCATATGTGACAGTGTTTAAACGATATATCTCTATTTCATCTCCGAATTTCCACAAAATTCTTTGTAAATCGCGGTCTTCCACATGGACATTTACCATGCGGTACATTTTTGCCACATCAGATGTCAGCACATAAAAATGTTTTCTAAAACGAATTAATATGGAAAATAGGTCATCTTGCAAAATAGGTCCGACCTTAAGTTTGTCATTTAAACTGACCCCAGTACTAGATAGCTGGCTTCCATTAAAAACCACTCGCAACTTTGTCGTCGAACTTTCTTCTTTGTATACTCCATGATGAGGTAAATAGAAAATTGTTTTATTCACGTTGTCAATATTGTCAGTAGTCACTTTACTCATGTGTCCCATATTTTTGTATTCGCTCATGAATTCCTGATATTTTTCCTTAAAATTTGGATTTTTATCTAGCCTTTTTTCCAGACTTTTAAATTGTTTTAATGCCATATTATATGAATCCCCAATCTCGTCAACATTTTCACGTTTAGGCAACTTCACAACAAATTTGCCATCTTTGTCTCTTACCGTGTTTTTTATATAATGCTGTTCACATTCATTTTCTTCGCGGGTTAAACTTTTTACTTGTGTCTCATTCTCTTCCAAAGCCCAGAATTTTTCCAGCTGATCATGAATATTCATAATAGACAAATTGCAGGAAACAACACTATTTTTTCTAGTGTCCCCAATGGTACCAGATACAAGCCACCCAAGCTTGGTTTCTTGCAAAACTGGTTGACCCTTAGTTTTAATTTGTCCCTTACCCAAAAGATGCCAAAATATATCAGCCCCTAACAGACCATCCACTTCACTTGATTCGTAAAATTTATCATCAGCTAGATTTATTCCCGGAGGTACACTAAATAAGTTTTTATCAAAAGTAAACATAGGAAGACGATTTGTAATAGAATCGATCACTAAAAAACTTAACTTCTCACTAAAACTATTAAATCTAGATTTTATTTGAGCCTCTGTAAAATATTTCACACCTGATGTAAAATTTCCAACTCCTGTGATAGACACTTGCACATCACGATATTTTAGACCTAATTTATCGCAAAATTCCTTTCTTAAAAAATGGCTCTGGGCCCCATTAACGACCAATACCCTACATTCATGATTTATTCCTTTAGAATCTTCTATTAAAACTATAGCAGTAGACAATAACACAGAATTTGTATAAGCTTGTGTATGATTAACAACCGATGCACATAGTTTTTGATCACCCTGTATAATCCCAGAAGCCTGCTTCGTGTCACCTTCAGTCTTATTGTTTACTACAAAATTGGTTGAACCACTTGAAGCAACATCTTCATGTAATAAACTATTGTGTTTTCTTTTACAATACTTACATGGCCCCAAAAAACATTTATTTGCCATGTGACCTGGTCGCAAACAATTAAAACACAATTTAAGATCTTGTACCAAGCTCCTTTTTTCAGGATTACCCAATTTTTGAAATGTAACGCATTGATGCAAATAATGGTCCTGCTTACAAGCACCACAAATATTTTTATTACGGTCACACTCTACTAAAAAAGATTTACTTACGGGAGGAAAATGCGGTTTGCCCCTTTGTACGGTATGACCTCCAGAATCGCGGTACGCGTTTTCTTTTGGATTATTTTGATTTAAACCTAAAGTTTCAAGTAACTGACATCGCTCATTTAAAAAATGAAATAAATCTTGTAATTTAGGATTTTTGTTTGGCAAAGAGAATTTTTCCCACTCGCGTTTAGTATTTGTATCCAATTTGCTCGCAATTAAAAATATTAATAAGGTATCCCAATCATCCGTTTTTTCTCCTAACGCCTTTAATGACCTTATATTTTTTTTAGTCTCGTCTATAAGCTTTCTTAATTCATTTACCGATTCTTTAAAAATATTTTTCATTTCAAAAATTGCCTTGACGTGTTTATGTGTAATAAGTTTTTTATTTTCGTACCTCTCCTTAAGCAAGTCCCAACATATTTTATAATTGTCATCACTGACCTCAATTGACCTTAGAACCTCTATAGCATCTCCTTTCATACACGATTTTAAGTATATTAATTTTTGAGTGTCACTAAGTGAAATATCAGAGTCTATCAGTGATTTAAAAGTGTCTGAAAAAGTAACCCAGTGCTCAAAAGAACCATAAAAATGTGGTAAATCAATGATAGGTAATTTGACATTATTTCGAACGGCTGAAGAGGGCTGAGTTTCCCCGCCACCCCCTATAATCCTTGAAGCTAAACCAATTCCCTGATAATAATCATTTTCAAAAGAAATCCTATATTCATCGTTTAAATCAGTTGGCTCTTTTGATTCTATTTCGCTTTGAATGTTGTCAAACTTATCCCAAAGCTCGCCACATTTTAGCACCCTTTCAGGTAACTCTGTTTCTTTTTGTTTATCAATATTTTTTACAAAATTTAAAAATCTAGTTAACTGCGATCTAAGCACAGCCCTTTGACTCTTTAACCCTTCTAAATTAGCCATAATCGCAAAAAATCAAAATCCAAGCAATAAAAAATATTGAAAAAGCACCGCTATATTCTATCAAATATTTTATCTTTAGAACAAAAATACCCCAATGAGATAGGTAGTGCAAAAAATGAAAAGAAATAATGATAGGATATTGCGTCTTTGAAATACTGGAAAGATCTGACCTTTATTTATCGCTGGTGCAACCTGGTGCAGCTTAAATTCCTGAATCTCCCTGATTACGTTGTCTGTACCACCTGGTGCAGCTTAAAATTCTTGAATCTCTCTGATTACGTTGTCTGGACACCTGGTGCCGCTTAAAATTCTTGAATCTCTCTGATTACGTTGTCTGAACCACCTGCTGCAGCTTAAATGCACAGAAACGTTCGCGTCGTTCGCTGTAGATGCTTCTCACTGCCCGTATACGTGTAAAACTCGCTTATTTGCTTGCCACTCACAAGAAGAATACGTCTCGAATTCGCTTCACACTAGTACCAGCTCTCATATAATGTTAAATCCCAATTTGTTTCGTTGTAATCTATTTTCTTTCACCAAGTTCTCACGATGTTTGTAAATTCACAGTTTTTCTCCCAAAATGACTGCACGCAGACGATTTCGTGGCCTTTTTCGTATAAATCCAAATCCTGCTCGAAGATAGACCAAATGTTGTTTAGTAAAATGATATATTAAATGGACTGCCTTTTTATTTTAATTTTTTTACAATTTTTTACAAAATAATGAAGTACTCAATCTAACTCCTGTCATAATTCATAACAAGTCATGTTTTTTTTTGTCATGGCGCTCTTTTTTTTTAAAAACCATTGCAAAAGAAAGCCGATCAATTGAAATATTTCGAGTGAAAATAAAAATACAAAACAAGTATATCTGAACAGTAGTACTGTAGAATACTGTTGAAGTAATGTCGGTAATGTAAGTAATGTCCACTTAATGTAAAGTACTGTAGGATAATGTACGAGGCAGACGCGGACTGGCTTCTTACGGCACAGTCGGAAAAATATTAAAAAAGGCCCCTAAACGGCTCAAAACCCATAAAAAATTGGAAAATCGAGGGCCCGGTATAGCCAAAATAGACCAAATGGCCGTGTGAGGGCCTGTTTAGTACTGGGGCCCGGTCGGCTTTTGACGACCCTGCCTTACGGCCAGTCCGCCACTGGTACGAGGTAATGTAGGATGTTAGGTTAAGATTAACATAAATTTAGGTTAATATATGTATAAAAATATATTAATAAACAAGCCATGAAGATATGTAATGCTACGCATTCCAGAATATATCATTTACAGTATATTGTATAATTTTCTCAAATACTTTAAAAAAAATTTAAAACAAAAAAAAATACTTTTTTTTAATTTTCTTTTGAAAAACGAAAAATAAAAAAAATTAAATTATTAACTTGAAATTTGTAACACGTAAAAAATACTGCTGCCAACAAAATATTACTTTCCCCTATAGGCCTGAAAAATTAATTTAAAAAATTATTATTTTGAAAAAAAAAAATTACCCCATTTTACCGCCGTACCCCAACCCGAATTTTACCTAAAACTTTGGATATCACTAGTTTACAAATTTCAAATTTTTTTATGCCCAAGTTTATTTACATGTTTTCTAACATAATTTTTGATGAGGAATCCAAATTCGTCAAGAAAAAAAAAGTTTTTATAGGGGAAAATTATAGAAATCATATATTTTCGTTTAATATTAGTAAAAATTGGTATCTGTGGGTTTTTAGACTCCCTAGAAACAAATTTTATATTTAAAAGTATCTAACCCTTAAGGGGGTGCAGCCCCCCTTTTTTATATTTTTTAAATAACCCGATAAGAATTAGATCCTGGGGGTTTTCCGTCTCGCTCAAAATGAATTTATTCTTTTTTAAATTCTGTCTTTATCCATATAACCCATAGGACTACACATATTTACATTTTTTTTAATTAACCTGATAAAATTTGGTACACTGCGACTCGCTAAAACCAAATTTAATATTAAAAAAATCTGCCTGCAAGAAGTCCCAACACCAAACCAACTTTTATCAGCTAATTAAAAAAATATCAATAGTGCTGTCAACAAAATAATACTTTTCCCTTTAGGCCTAGGTTTATTTAAACCAAAAAACTAAAAAAATATATAATATAATATACACCCCTTTTGAGAGACAGAGAAAACAAAGACAGAACGATTAGATCAAGGCTGACGTGATTGTAGTGGGATGCGATGCGCTGTGTTTTATAAAAAAAAACACGTCAGCCTCGATCTTTGTTTTCTCCGTTTAGTATAATTTCAAACGGGCTGTATATTATATTTTTAAATAATAAAATATATATAATATTTTTTTTTAAATACCCCATTACATACATACAATACATTACCCCATCTGATTTTTCCAAAAACAATCCCAGCCTAGAACTCTGATTAAGCATGCTTAGCTTGCTAGCAAACTGTGATCAAAATATAAAACGTCAAGAAGCTTAAAAAAAGCTATACAAGGGTGGAGATAGATTTTTTAAAATATTAAATTGTTTTCTATGAGCCCCAAAACCCCTATGTGCGAATTTGTATTACTTCCCTGCTGAAAATGACGGGTCTGGGCGGGTATAAATGGTGCATAAACCGGACTTGAGCATAAACACTACTGAGAGACAGAATTTTTTTTTGACGGAAATCATATTTTTTGGATAGGAAACGTCCAGGTTTTTGTAGGTTTTATTTTTTTAAATATATTTACTAAAAATGCGATTTTTTTTTGCAACATTTTATTAATATCATTTAAAATTATTTAAAAGTATAATTGACATAAAATAAACCAGTTTTCAAAAATTGTTTAATATTTTTAAAGAAATTTTAACAAAATTTCCCATTTTTAAACCTATTTTAAAACCACAAAAATTGCTCCCAAAAAATAAAAAAATATTTGGTTAAATAGAGAATTTTATAAGCTTTAAAATGACATATCACACAAACCCCCTTTCTATTTTAAAAAATATCCCCCCTTGCCCCCCTGTCACCATTGTGCCATATAAAATATGTACCAAAAAGTAATTTGGGTTATGTTATTTAGGTGTTTTTCAAGTTGATATCTTAATTCGTTTAAAAGTTAATGGAGGGGGCGGACTTTAGACATGCACTGTATAATGTTAAAAGTTAATGGGTTCGGGGATCGACGAACAGGTCAGAGGAGCTCAACAAAGATTCCAGGGGACCTATTCTTCAAAACCGGGGAGTAGAACGACTGATAGAACGAGTCTGAGGTTCGTTCTACTCCCCGGTTTTGAAGAATACGTCTCCAGGGGGCTTAAACCAAGGCTAGGGAGGCCTTGACAAGTACTATTTTAATCTAAGAATGAAACTCTTGGAACTCGACAAAAAAAAACTAAAAAAAAAAATACATTTTTGTTTTCTTACATGACAGACATTTGAAAACTACTACATAATATTAAATTCCGTACTTTTCATTACACATTATACATCAGGTACACAAAAATGATTAAAAATAATATTAAAACCACCAGAAGTAAACAACACTGCCGAAATTTTATAGGTGTCACGTGGTTTTTGAGCGATCTGAGTAGACGAAATAATGTAAATACTGTAGGAGAGCATGCGCATTAATAAAAATAATGTAAATAATGTAGGTACTGTCGTAACGTCAATTAATGTCAGGTACTGTAGAATAATGTAAGTAATGTAACGTAATGTACGGTAATGTACAGTATTGTAAGTAATGTAAGGTAATGTCAATGTAATGTAAAGTACTGTCGATGAAAACGTACATGTATTGTAAAGGTGAAACGCCCCTCGAGCTATATATAGCGAACAATCGGTTTTTTTGTATGCGTTCGAGGTCGAAAAAAAAAACAGGAACATTAAAAAAAAAATCTATGGATATATTGCCAAATAAAAAGCCAAATAAAAACGATTTATGCCAATACTTGCAGATCCAAGATCCAAATATGCCAGTTTTTTCGTATTTTTCTATATATTTTATCAAAAATTTATATAAATATCATAATATAGCCAAAAAATTATATATGTAATACTAATACATACATATGCTGTATAAAAAGTGTACATTTTTTTTTCAATATCCAGTGGCGGACAGTTTGTGGGGCGTTTAATCCTGCACATCACAAAAGAAATATCATAAAATTGCCTGATACCCTTAACCAAAAGTTTTTTTTAGCGATTTAAACAAATTTGACAACAAAAGAACTTCCTGATCCTTAATTTGTTTTAAAACACACAGTGAAAACATTTTATGATTAAGCTGGTAAAAACATAAAATTTTCAGTTTCACCAGGGGGTCGGAGGGGGTCAAAATTAAGCAAAAAGTGGGTTACGTAATACTTGAATGGTTCTATTTTTTTTTTTCATTAATAAAGAAACAAAACGTGTAATAATGCTTTCCCGTAAAAATCAAATGTTAAAATAGAAATACATAACTATATTTATTAAAAAAAAAACTAATTATAACTAAATATTTTTGTTCACCATATTGAATCCGCAATTTTATTTATTGAAAATTTATTACTATTTTTAAAATTAACGACCTCAAAATGCTTGTTTACCTGTTTGCAAAAAAACATTTGGGTTTTTACCAGATTTATGATAAAATTTTGCCAATGTGCTTGTGGTTTTGAAACAAATTGGGGATTAGGGAGGTCCTTTATTTTCAAATTAATTTAAATCGCTAAAAAGTACTTGAGAAAAACAGTCTGGTTAAGGGTATCAGACAATTTTATGATATTTATTTTGTCGTGTGCAACGTTAAAAAAATAGTTATTTATATACCAAGGGACTAAACTAAAAGTCCCGCTGCATTAGTGTTTCTTGAGCAAGCGTAGCGAGCGAGGGAAACAGAAATGCAAGGGACTAAAACAGCCAAGTTTAGTCCTGAGGTATATACACTATTTTTTGCAGGACCAAACATAATTTAGGTAGGTAGATAAAATTAAAATTAAAAACCACGCGTCTAAAATCGGTTGTTTTATTTTCGCAATTTAATCAAGATTGCAAGTCAGTTTCATGGCTATGGCGATTTCAATTGTTTTTTAATATGGTTGACACAAACGTCAAAAAAATGGACGAAGATGATAAATTTTAAGTTATGTATAAAATGTTATAACAATGTTATTTTTAAAGGTTTTCTTTGTTAAAATCAAATAAATTGGTTTGAATCGCTAATTTATTACAAAACACCACCAAACCTAATTTTTGAACCAGCAAAGCACATAGTAAGTATAATATTTTAATATTATCAAGGTTGCCGTGATTTTTATTTCCTAGGGAGAAAAACGGCAAGTTTAGTCCCGAAAATGAAAGCGTAAAATTAGGTTTTACTCTTGGTCGTGCAAAAAAGTATATTTTTTATAAAGCATATGTACATAGTCACGGTGTTTTTTTTTGCACATTTTAACTTTTTGTTTCCGACACCTATTTTTTTTTTTCATAAATTGTTTAAACACACCATAAGAATTTATTATAAAATGTAGATACGTTTGGATATATATCCAAAAGTCCAAACCATATTTGACATTGGAAAAATACGAAGGTCCTGAATCGTACATATTTGACATTGGAAAAACACGAAGGTCCTGAATCGTATATTGAAAGATTTTTTTTAATCGGAACTTTAGTTTAAAAGTTACAGAGGACAGACATACACTTTTTTCATATTATTTATTATTATTATTTTCATATTTTTCGGTCGACTTCGCCCATAAAACAATAAAGCGCTAGAAAAAAAAAGATAAGACCTTTGGCGTTGTAGCATTTTTGTAATGTAGTGATTATAAATAAATACTTTATTATTATATTTAAAATATATATATTGAAGTTCAAGTACTTAATATCTACATAATATAATAAATTAGAAAAAACGTAAAAAAACGATCGATCTGAACGATTTTTTTATGTTGCCTAAATTACTTCTTATGGTGTGTTTAAACAATTTTTGAAAACAAATCAGGTGTCGGAAACACAAAGTTAATATTTGCAAAAAAACAATGTGTAGTAGTATCACATAATATGTAAAAATTTATATATTATATAAATTTTTGGCTGTATCTATATTATTTATATAAAATTTTTAATAAAATATATCGAAAAAACACGAAAAATTGCCATATTTGGATTTTGTGACCCTGTAAAAAATTAACTAGTGTAGATATTTAAAATCTACAATAATTGGCATCAATCGTTTTTATTTAGTAATATTTCCATAGAATTTAATTTTTAAAATCATTCGGATTTTTTTTTTCGGCCTTAAATGCATACAAAAAAACCCATTATGCGCAATATCTCAAGGTTTTGAGGGTCAAGAATTTTTTTCATTGCCATATTCGTTTTCAGCGCCCAAAAATACGTAGAACAAATTTAGTTTGGTTTATAAAAAACAAATTTTATTTTTTTTTTGTGGTCCTGTGTTATTAAGCAGTAGTAATTTCTAAGTGCGTTTTAATCAAACAATTTTATTTCAGGACAGTTTAACGATTTGTACTAGTACTACCACGAATGCAAGTAATAAATTGTACATGTTATTAATAAAACTATATATGAACAATATAATTATAATCAATTGTTATGTCAAGACGGTTACCACACCTTTTTTTCTGCTTGTAACACAAAACGATTATTATACAAGCCATAAAATGGGCAAACGGCAATACTTCGGTGAAATTGAATGAAAACTTCTTGAAAACAAAACTCATTTTGTTTTATACAAATGAAAAGATTAATCGGAGAAAGAAACTAAAATCGATTTACAAGCCTTGAAGTCTGCAAGTTAAAGATTTGTAATGTTCTACATATAGTCAAAATTATCGAAAATCGTTTTTAATCATGATTTTTTTTAAAGCGTCATTTTATAAAGTGAAAATATGCTCCACCAGGAATATCATTTGGGGAAAGACTGATTTCCCAACTAATAAAACTGAATTTTTCAACTATCTCACCTCTGAAAACAGTCTTAAGATGACTGAGAAAATGGTCCTCGCCCCTAAAAAAAAGCTATACCCCTGGCACGCCATGGCGGGAAGATGACTAAGAAAAAGCTATAGCCCTAGCGCAGATTTTGATAAATAAATATATTGTTTTCTATTTTTTAGTTATACGTAATAGGTCTGTTCGTTGGTGTTGCACTTTCTTGCACTGACGTACACTTTTCGTCCAACCAAATAAGTACTGTAATTGTGCCCTATTTTTTAACATGACAAAGAATTTGTTCTGAAACTGTAACTGTAAAGTGCAAGAAAGTGCAACACCAACGAACAGACCTAATATGTACTTAATAAAAGGGTTTTAACTTTAAAAAACCTAGTTTTTATATTATTTTATTTCCTTTCTAAGTTGCCTCGAGAGTTTCCTTTATACCTTTTAAACAGAAAAAAAAAAATTAAAAATGTCAGATGAATCGCGTATCAAGTTATATCTTTATATAATATAATTGTTTCGATTTTCGGAAAAGTGGTTAGTTTTTCACCATTTTTTTTTTCTTAATTTTTAGTCTACACTGAGGGGCAATAACAAATAACGTTGAGAAAATAAAATAGTTATTTATGGTACTAGTGGGTAAAGTAAGATATTGCCCATGAGAAAATTAACCTGTGAGGCGTCAGCCAAGCAGGATAATTTTCGAGAGGGCAATATCGGTTTACCCATGACTGCCATACAAGGTTTTATCCAATAAATAGCTTAAGAATTCATATTTTTATTAAAAATTTTTAATTACATTTACAAGAAAATATTTTGACAAGTGACAGTTGAGTGGGTAAAATAAATAATTATCCACTCAATAAAGTAAAAGCCACGCGGGGGTTATTATTTAGTTTATCTATTTAAAATAAAGCTGGTAATTGTCTTTTTATCTGTATGTATTGGATAAAAAACATTATTTTCTACATTCCAGGTTCACCCAAGTTAACTCGGGTGAGCGGAAAAGAGCCAACCTACTGTGAATGAGTTAACTCGAGTTAAGGGGTTAAAATATTAATATTTTAATCGAAACAATGCATATAAAGATGTGTGAGCATTGATAAAAAGTCATAGTTATCTGTTTATATATTTAGACTTTGATATGAAAAGAGCAAAATACAATTTATGACAACGTTTCTCGCAATTTCATCGCCTGGATTTATGTATTTTGCATATCGAATATTATTTAGATATCCTTTTTGTATAATAAGTAGATAGCTGGTAATTTCTAAGTATTGCATTTATAATTCTAGACGGCCATTGTGTCTTCCTTTCATTCATTGAGCTTTGACAACGTTTTTGTATTCCGCACCAGTGTGACATTATTATTTCCACCATTTCTCTTTATCGACATTATCTCTAAATTTCGTCGCATTTAGAGGGAACATGTCTCATATCTGAATGGTCTAGTTGAAGAAGCCGTCAAAGGACATGGCACAATTTATAGGGAATTTTGGCCCTCGGTGAAATTCGCTAAATTTTTTATATGTTTTAGTTTATGCTTTTTAAAAAGGAATTAGGAACGTTTCAAGCACTTTGTATGTACAGTTTTTTTTCTATAACGAAAATAAAAAAATATTTTTGCCCCAAACTCCTCATAAAAATAAGTTTAATTAGCTTAATGATTAAGAAAAAAGCTTGATTGGTATAAGTCAAACTGATGTCTGTCAATTTTTTTTATATATTATTAGTAATATAAAATTAATTTAGCATGGCTTTTAGAGCCTTTTTTCAAGTAAATTGCTTTGTATGCAACCGTCAAGGTGGTCAACAGCAGATGCCCCGAATGGGAGGAAATGAAAACATTTTTTTATAAAAATGTCCTAATGTAATACTGTGAAAAAGAATTGAATCAAGGACACATGTCTTTTGATAAGTACAAAACCATATTCTCTTATTTTAAGGCTAACATCTTAAATGAAGAGCGCGGATTTCCATTCAAAGACCCGCGCCAGTTATTAGGTTCATAAGAAATGCTAGTCCAAAAATAAGAGAATTTGGCTTAAAATATAATCGAAAGATGCATTTTCTTGATTCATGGATCCTTTTTTTTAGTGTTCATATTTTAAATCATATCGAGGGCTTCATAGCAAAGGGTCATATCTGCTACATGTTAACACGGTTGATACAGCCCTGTTATGAAGCCCTCGGTATGATAGTTATATTGGATAATTTATTCTATGCAAAAACACAGTATTTCACTTTCAACTTAGTTTTTCTGTTCTGTTTTACTTCTTATTTTATTATTTTATTAAGTTCTGGAGTTTTAACATGGGTTCCAGTACATTATATTACAAAAACACATAATCAATTTCTTCTATGTAGAATTTTGGAAATAATTGTTTTTTTTTGCCGTTACTAAAAATAAGGGATACACTTTCGGCATTAAAATCGCTTATTATTTTACAAACGATTCCCTTAAAACGTATTTCTATTCTGCTTATCTTCTTATTTCATTCTTTAGTTCAATTTTATATACGTTTTAGTACTTTTTACCAGGTTAGCAAATAACTTATTTCACGTATTTCACTAATTTAGTCCTTAAGAAGTATTTCTGTTGCACTTTTCTTCATCTTATTTAATTATTCTGTCCAATTTCAATATGTATTTCATTACTTTTTCCCAATAAAACTGACAATTTAGTCTAAAAAACTTCAAAAATACGTCAGAATATCCTTCACTGACAAGTTGTCAAACGAAACAAAAAGTCCAAACGAAAAATATTTTTATGAGGAGTGTAGGGCAAAAATATTTTTTTATTTTCGTTATAGAAAAAAAACTGTACATACAAAGTGCTTGAAACGTTCCTAATTCCTTTTAAAAAAGTATAAACTAAAACATATAAAAAATTTTGCGAATTTCACCGAGGGCCAAAATTCCCTATAAATTGTGCCATGTCCTTTATAAATGATTATGTACAGTACAATATGGAAAAATTACAACTCTAAAAATAGCCTAACCTAAACGTAATCTGTTTAACTCGGTAAGTTAAAATAGTATACTCTATAACTAGTATGGAATAGACAATATTCCGCGCGAGCGGAAAGTTTGTCATACGAGCCGGTAGGCGAGTATGACGGTCCCGCGAGCGCGGAATGACTATTTCATACGTGTTCTAGACTATACTTTTTCTTTGACTGCAAATATGAAACACTGCATTGCTTTAAACTGCGGACAAGGTTAAAAACAATGGTTTTTGTGACTTGACATTGTAAATGCAACAAAACACATATCTTTAAATAAAACAATTAATGTTATTTAATAATTTTATCCAATCAGTACTTTTTTATTTAATTTTAGCACATATTTACAAATTATAATGCAAAAATTGAAGGTTATTTCAGATTGTTGTGACAGATATCAGGTTTAAATATTTAACAATAGATGGAGCAGTTTTAATTTTTTGAACTAAATTGATAAAAAACTGGTCAAATATTAAGAAAAACTAATAAACTTTATGTAATTTTAATGCAAAATGTAATTGCATTAAATTATTCAATATTTCATGGCAAAATATATATTTTTTTGCTAATTTTGCTACAGTTTTCTTTACTTTTATAAACAAGAGATGGCACTACATGTGCTCATTCTAACACTTGATACGGAAATTCATACCGTATCTAGAGCTAGAATGGATTCATTCTGTGTTTGAAAAGTGTGTGTATTTGCTTACATTCTAAAGCAGTCGTAGAAAAATAGATTTCTAGTTTACCTAGGTAGTGTCAACACCTTTTCGGGGCTTTTAGCACCCAAAGACTTACTTATAGAGTTTTATTCTCACAATGTGGCATATTTTAAAATTAATGTCAAAAACTGTCATAAATAATGGGATTAAGTATGCACTTGAGTTCAAAACTGTTCTACATCGTTGCCTAATGGTATTTTTCTAAGGCTACTACATAGATAAAAACTAATACGTTATTTTAAGCTATGACGGCAGTAAACACTATCGATAGTAATATATCATAATTATTATATTTATCATTCATAGTCATAGTCATAGTCATTATAGTCATCATTTAAAAGATATATTCTATACTATTATGGGTTATTACTGACCTAAACCCAAACATTCACAGGCAAGCAGCACCCAAATCCCAGAACCCAATGCAAAAACGGAAAATTTTTAATATTTCTTTGTATTGTCAGATTTTGGAACTAAATGATCTGTAGTACATTATGTCCACTATACTATTTATATATTCTATTACTTCCATGCTCATTACGGTGATTATACCGGGCTGTATAACGTACTCACTTTGTGTATTATCATGTCTGCATATTGGCCAATACTTATCAATCAATGTTTATCTTTGATTATTTGGATATTTTGCTAATTGAACACGAATTTATGTAATTAATTATTTCATCCATCTTTATGTTGTTGATCCAAAATGACTAAAAAGATTTTTTTTAAGTCCTTCTAGAATGGCACTAACAGGTAAGTAGAGGAACAGGTAAGTAGAGACCAACGAACTAATAACTCTTCTCTCTAGAATACGCATGCAGTTAATATAAAGTATCGCCAACATCTCGGTTTGTTTGTAAACAAATAGTAGGTATATTCAGGCCTGAACAATAGTTACCAGTAACTGTAATTGTTGTCTCTGTTAGAACAAAGCTGTTCGAGTAAGACAGACAAATGTATATGTGGCTACGTTTTTGTCAGTTTTTACAAATGAAATGCCTATTCTAGAGAGAAGAGTTATTAGTTCGTTGGTAGAGACACTAGTTTAGTGATGTTAAATTAATTTAATAATAAAATGGCTGAAATATTCATATATGAATTCTTTTTTTTTTTTTAACCCAATAAAACATTAAATATACCTACCTACATCTACAATGGAATGAATTAAATGCATTTAAGAATTCATGATAAATTACTTTTTTTTATGGCTTGCTTTTAAGTGAAAAGGAAAATTGTTTTAAAATAACTGTTTCGATAAGAATATCATTGCAGTACCTATACGAATTCTTTAAAATTGATTTTTGTTTACTTTTTATGGTTTCTGTTATTTGATCTGCTAAAACAGTGCCGTAACCAGGAAAAATCCAGGGGACTTAGCCCCCAGGGTGAACTTAACCATTTTATAATTCCAGAAAAAAAAACTGAAAATTTTAAAAGTAAACTTATTTTATAAAACCTGTGATTACGTAATTGGTAAAATATTTAGTTATAATTTTGCAAGAACCTAAACGTTTTATAAGTATATTGTTAAACAAGCCGTGAAGATATTTAATGCTGCGCATTCAATTATATATTATCCACAGTAATTAGTATATTGCATTTCTCAAATAATATTAAAATTTTAAAAAATAACAAAAACAATTACATTTTTTTAAAATATCTTTTTTGAAAAACGAAAAATTATTAAAATTTTTTTTTTTCAAAAAAACTTTTTTTTATATATTTTTTGTCAAAAACGAAAAAAAAAAAAAATTTGAAAAAAAAAGTTTTTTTTAAAAAAAAAATTTTAACTTTTTTTAATTATTTTTCTTTTTCTAGAATTGATCCTTATAATAAAAGTAATTTTTCCTAAACAAAATTACGTAAATCGGAATTTTATTTCAGCATTTTTCGATTTTTTAAAAAGTTTAACCCCCCATAACTTTTTTGTTTTGGGGGGGGGGGGGATAACTTTCAAAAATAATAGGGATCTTTCCCTCATAGAACTTGATTTTTCCTGAAAATTTTAATATGATCGGATTATTCGTTCTTGAGTTATCGTGTCTACAAAAATCGTGACATCAGACAGACGGACTGACGGACGGACATTTGAAAAAAAAACTTGCTTATTTTTTCATGAAACAAATTTATATCCAAGAATTTTTGATTTTTTTTTGAAAATTCGAAGCTACCGTATAATATTATTCTAGTGCTGGCGCTGTGAATAATATAATAATAATAGTTTTAATTACCACCACTTTCCCATACATCGTTAAATATTTTGTCTAGCAAAGGGATTTTGTGGTAATCGTAATTATATTAATTGTAATCTATAGCGCTGCAGGCAATATTTGTTAGATTTCTGGAGGTCAAAATACAGAATAATGAGTTTCTATTTTATTTTTACGCGTTTGCAAACGTTTGGATCCATGTCTCGTCACTAGTTTTTTTTTATTATAAAAAATAAATAGGTAAAGGCTGCTGAAAACATCAGAGGGTCCCAAACCAAGGCCGTACTGGCCTCGTTCGCTCTGTTCTAGTTAAGGCCTTGTGCTAAAATAACTTACCTAAAAATAAAAGGTAGCCGTTAATACAAGCAGCTAGTAGCTAGAAGCTCTTTAGAGCGTATGAGCAAACGGAGCGAAATATCCCTATCCAGGACCATGTCCCACTATGGAAAGAATATATGGTATAGGTCGGACATCATATACAAATTGAAAATTTAAACTAAAATATTAATATCAATAGGTAAAATTGTTTAATATAAAATGATTTATTTATTTATTTACAATCCATACAGATCAAAGATCCAATTAAAGGATCGGTCAATTGTTTAATGAAATTATAATGACACAATCTAACTAGTTCCAAGATTATTAGGTGTAATAAATAAGTAATAGTATTAAATATTTATGGCAAATAAAATCACAATTAAAAACAAAATAGAACACAAGGGTACAGCTTAATCCTCAGAAATAAATAAACTCTGTTTTCTATAATGTATTTGCCTTAAATATTCTGGATAAAACCAAATAAACTGTCTATTTCAAGTAAGTAAATATTTAATTGTGATTAATAAGATTTATTAAATACTTATTTTTAATTGTCACGAATAGACTAAATATTTGTTTATTAGGTTTAATCTATTTACCATAAATATATAATTTATTTATGTTTAATAAATGTATTATATCATTGTCATATATTTGACGCTAGTATATATTTATTAACTTTATTAAAATATAAAATATAAATCAATTTTATTCTAAATAGCTAATGCTAGGAAACTAATTATATTTGTTACAACTATTTATGTATTCTATTATAATCTATTTACCATGAATATACAATTTATTGACGTTTAATAAATGAAATATCTCCCACCCTAAAGTCTCTTCACCTCAGATTTTTTGAGGTTTCCCCATTCTATACTTCTATTAGGATGCAAAAAACTTTTATTTGAAATATTTTGTCGTCCTTTTTCTTTTAATGGTAACATTAAAACTAAAAAAGAAAAAACAAGAAAATAAATCCTTTTTACCCTAAAACGAAGTTGAATATTTATTGTTAAATTTTTAAATATCAAGTTAAATAATATGTTTAATAATCAAGGGAACAATAGACTTGAACTATACAGTGCGGTCCAAAAGTCACACCCCCCTCTTTTAGCATATATTTTATACTTTCAGCTCTTAAAATGTGGGCAGGGGGGCATGGAGGGGATTTTTTTAATAGAAAGGGGAGTCGTGGGATACATCATTTTAAAGCAAACAAAATTCTCTATTGGACTTTTTACGTTTTTCCACCATGAAATTAATCATTTTTAAAAAATTGTTTGTTTTTTTTAAGAAATTTTTGACAAAAATATGCATTTCAACACTAAAAAAAAATGTTTAAAAAAATTAAAAAGTATATAGTTAAATAGAGAATTTAATAAGCTTTAAAATGATGTACAACCTTTTCAATTTAAAAAAAAATTCCCCCGATGCCCCCCTGTCCACATTTTAAGAGCTGAAAGTAGAGAGAGAAAGAGAGAGAGAAAGAGAGAGAGAGAGAGAGAGAGAGAGAGAGAGAGAGAGAGAGAGAGAGAGAGAGAGAGAGAGAGAGAGAGAGAGAGAGAGAGAGAGAGAGAGAGAGAGAGAGAGAGAGAGAGAGAGAGAGAGAGAGAGAGAGAGAGAGAGAGAGAGAGAGAGAGAGAGAGAGAGAGAGAGAGAGAGAGAGAGAGAGAGAGAGAGAGAGAGAGAGAGAGAGAGAAAAGTTTTTTATCTCCTAATAGAACTATAGAATGAGGAAACTTCAAAAAATCTGAGGTAATGACACTTTAGGGTGGGGGATATTTCAACCGGGGTGTGAAATGTGTTATTTCATAGTCATAAAATTTATGTAAAAATCATTCATTTAAGAGGTAATATTTACAAAATGTTTTTCTTTTTTGTAATTACTTTAAAATAATTTAAAATGGGCTAATATAGATTCACATAATTAAGACAGAATATAGGCTATTATTAAATAGTTATTAGTTTAATTTTAAACCCTTTATTTACCGACTACACACCATATAATTTCACAAGGTAAGTCGTTTTACATAATTTATATCCAGAGAGTAATCTTTAATAGTTCTGGAGAATGTAATGTCTTCATTATAAAATCCCAAACGTCTATAAATAAATAAATAAATGAAGAGGGACACTTTAATAAGGGGGAGGGTTTCACATAAGCCGAGAAATCGATATTTTTCGTCAAGTTTTGATTAAAAAAAAATTAAGTGTAATTAAAAAAATTAAGACAAGAGTCATGTCATCGAGAGTAAAGACTGACTCTGGATTAAGAAACAAGAATTCTCGAATCTTGATTACACATGCACACAAAAAAAGGTCTGTTTACCCAGATCGCTGAATTTGAATCTGGAGTTGGTTTGACTCGGATTCCCCAAAAACGTATAGAAATGTTTGTCTCGTCTAATGAAATAGACTTTTTTTTGTGTAGGCCCACCAAAAAAAAAGGTATGTTTCCCCTAGGGCCCTAGACGAGACAAACATTTCTATACGTTTTTGGGGTCACTGAGTCCGAATCTGGGGTTGGTTTGACTCGGTCACTTTTTTGTGGTTAGCAACAAAATGCGACCTGACCGAGTCAAACCAACCCCAGATTCGGATTTAGCGACCCTAAAATTATATAGAAATGTTTGTCTCGCCTGGGGAAATAGACTTTTTTTTGTGTGCCTGTGTTATTTTTTTCCTTAAGTTTAAGTAAGTTATCAAAATAATCACTGTAATAATAAAAACTTGTCTTATTGTGTGGGTTTTTTGACACTTGACCTTAGTGGTCAAACAACTGTGTTAAATTAAGATTCTTGCTAGAGAAGACCAGAAGTAAATCATCAAAACTTTGGCTAGACGAGACCAGTTAAGGCCTATCCAGAAGATTGCATAAGAACATAAAACATAAGAATGCGGTGCCGGATAAAAAGTCACTTTTTATCCGAAAAACAGGTACCGATATTTTTCAAAGAGTGCTTTGAGCTACCTCTAAACATTAATCGATTTGGCTCACTTTTGAGTGGCCACCGTTTTTTACTAAGAAGCAACTTTTGAGCCAGAGAGCGTTTTCGATTTCGAAAATCGGGATTTTTTGACACACCCTATTACTCAAAAAAACGTTTTTTTATCTTTCTAAAAAAGTGTATCTTTTACGATTTTCTTTAAAATGGAAATTGATTTCTTATATCATCAGGTATGTTTTAGTCCAAAAAATGTAGGGGTCCAAGAAATTTTTATTTAAAATCGCCCAGGTGAACCGTGCCCTAGACGAGACAAACATTACTATACGTTTGGACTTTTGGAGTCCGAATCTGGAGTTGGTTTGACTCGGTCACTTTTTTGTGGTTAGCAGCAAAATGCGATCTGAACGAGTCAAACCAACCCCAGATTCGGATTTAGCGAGACCAGAACTAAATCGTCAAAACTTTCGCTGGACGAGACGAGTTAATCGTCTAGAAATGTGCAACCTTTTTCTATCTCGAAAATCGTGATTAGAAGTTCAATTTGTCCACTCTAGTCAAACCTCAATAAGGCGTTTTAACGTTTAAAAACGCCAATGATTTCTCAGGAGGAACCTCGGCAGAAATAATTTTTTTTATTTTTTTTCGTAACCGAAATTTAATAATACGGGGGGAAAATGGAGATCATTTAAAATACATGATTATGACATAGTAAAAAATCCATTTCTTGTACTCTATTGTAAAAAAAATAAATAAAAAAATTGACAAACAAAAAAGTTATTCAATTTTTAAATGGTAAAGTGACTAATGGGCCAACCTGTAGTTATTATTTTACAATTTCCACTTAAAATGTCGATATTTTGACAAATTTCTTGAGAAAACCGCATATTGCCAAAAAAGGCGTTTATACCGAAGTTTATCCTCTTTTAAAAGTTGCGCTCTTCCATTCAGATGTCGATGTCCTAATTAAGACATTAAAAGAGGGTTGTATTTTTATGGTTCTTTTTTTACCGATACTTTTTTTTCGATTATTTTCTGTAAATGGTAATTTAACGACAATATTATTCGAAAATAAATACAAATCCATTACCTACCACAATTTTTTACTATTAGGTTTTTTTCCTAATGTATATGATTTATTATTGAGTTTTTATTGTCCTAAAATAGCTTATATCGTTGTTTTTTTTTAATATTCGGCTTTTCGTTCTTTACTAGTTTGAATTTTGAACAAGCATCGATTTCATGAAGCGACGTCAATTTTCTAATTTTTAAACCGAATGGAGATATCTCTCGTTAGATTAGACAGGGGCAAAAGTTCTACCCAAAAAGGATAGAAGACATACATACACTCGCACTTCCACCCAACCAAACAAATTCTGTATTTGTTCTTTGTTGAACAAATACAATATTTACTTTACCGGGCGAAAAGGTTAACTATATTATTTTAATTAAAGAAATTACTGGCGCCATCTAAATTTTAGTAGAATTATCTTATTCTACAGATTCACATTAGCTATGTTCGTTCGTGCCGCTCACTGCTACACTTTCCGGCCAACCAAATAAATACTGTATTTGTTGTATGAAAAACAAATACAGTATTTATTTGGTTGGCTGGAAAGTGTAGCACAAATGAGATAGAGATAGGGTAGACGTCTTTTGTTTCATAATTCTAGTTGTAGAGAGCTCCATTATAGTTATTTTTCCATTTTGCGACTTCATAATCACACTTATTTTGCCTATCCTTATATGCCTATAAGAGGTTTGTACTGTTTTTCCTTTTGGGTTGGCAACAGGACAAAACACTGTCGCTTGATGTCTTCCGTTCAAATGTGAACATCACTTTTAAGTTTAGTTTTCAACGAAATTGTGTTTTTAAGTTAATTTTTGCGTGTTAAAATTGTGACTTGGTTACTTGCAGTGAAAAAGAGAAGAGCTGACTATAAAAGATATCAAAATATCGTTTGTTCTTTGAATTTGAAACATTACGAAAATTGTAATGCGAACCCAAAACAAAAATCCCTAAATTGGTCATCAATTTAAAGTTCTTTTAATTTTAGAGCAAAATAGAAAAAATTGTATAAAGCACTCGTTTCATAACACGTTTTTAGCGCACCAGTACTTTAGAAAACTCGCCGCAAGAAGCCCGTTTTCTAAACTTGTACTCGTGCGCTAAAAAACCGGTGTTATGAAACGAGTACTTTAATATACTATTATGGTACTAGAGGAAACTAGGATATTGCCCATGAGAAAATTAACCCAAGAGACTGGAGGCAGAGTGGGTTAATTTTAAAAGGGCAATCTTCCAAGCTTGTCAATTAATTTTTATTAATTAATTAATAAAATTTACAAGAAAATAATTTTGCAATTGACAATTGAGTGGATAAAATAAATAATTTTCCAATCTCTAAGGTAAAATACTACAACTATCGCTGGTTAGTTTTTGCCAAATACTATCAAAGAAAATTTATTAATATAAAACAAATGGTGTGGTATGAAGTTGAAACTACAAATAAAACACATTATAAACTGAAAGGTGTTTTTATTACATAAATATTTTAACAAATTATACTACTATAATACTACTAAACTAGAATAATTGCCTCTGTGTACAGGGTGTTTCAAATGTCCCGCTCATGCATTTTATCTCGTAAACGGTTATATATCATTAAAAAAATTCAATTTATACCGTAACTAAGACTAACTCCATTTGTCATTAACACAAATAAAAACCTATTCTTCTTAAAAATTTACCTGCCAAAAGCTCTGCACAACTATGGATATATTAGCCAAAATGTAACCTGCGCCTATAAAAACTACAAAATAACATCTAAATAACAAGGATAACATACTTACCGATTATAAATTTAACAACACTAAACAGCTAAATTAAAAAAAAAAAAACATTTGCCGGCGTCTCACAACAACGTGCTACGGCATCAACTGGTGCAAGGAAGATCACGCATAAGGCTGATACCGCTTCGTTGCTAGTCCTATTAAGGTAAATTCACAATAACTGTAGTAATAACGCAATTTTGTTTGTAAAATTAATAAGGTTTTGTTAATTTACATTAAAAGATAAAAAGTTCTTTAAAATTCATGTGTACTTGTACAATGCTTATAGTAAAATACTTAATGGATAAAGTAAAAATACTGATTATTGTATAAAACTAACAACAGTTTGATAAATAACATTAATAAAATGAGAACATTTTGTAAAAATATATATTTTTTATTTTCACTAAGATAATTGCATTATTATTGCTATTTAAATTTACTAATTATTGTGTAATTGTATCCCAATGTTTTTCAGTGTACATTTCTAGAATAAACAATTAGATGATTTGATAGGTTCTTATTCCAGAAATTTTATTATCGCCGCAAAATTAGACTGAAAACAGCCAATATTTTTTCACATGATTTATGATTTAATCGGATATTATACATTCTTATTGTGAACGAATCGAAAACATTTGAATCTAACAAAACGTGATTTTGCCCGTAATAATATCAACATAAGGAATATAAAATAGTAAAGGTTAAAAAATGAAAGAATTTTGTAATACAAATGGTAACTTGACAAGTCAAAGTCACGTTTCGATATTAAATTTGAAATTTTATAGTTTTGTTTGCATAATACACTTATAAGGTACTCTATAGTAATGCCATAGACTAAAATTCAGGGCCGGCCGGACCAAACGGCCACCCGCTCGCTGCCGAGAGGGGTCGCCAAATGGGTCCATTTTCAACTCAACTGGGTGGGTGGGACAAACACAGCTCATCTTTTTTTTGTGGTTAATTTTTTGGCAGAGGCCGCCTAAGGGAACTCCCCACCCTTCCCTGTAAAGCTATTTTTCTATTCCATTAACATGGGCTTAACACTCCAAAATTACCCCCACCCCCCTAGGAGCGTTACGTAATACTTTCACGTTCCCTTAGCGGTAATGAGTTTATTTTATTGGTCGTTAATTTTTTTCCAGGGGGTACCTTACTTTAGAGGGCGCAAAAAGAGGGTTTCGACCGGTCAACAATTTTGTCTGCTAAAATTAGATTATTTAACTGTATTATTAAACCAAAAATTGCCTGGGTGGGTATGGGGAGTAGAGTGCGGGGTTCAAGCTTTTCTTCGCCTCAAAAAATTAAAAAAAGTAAATCCAATACATTTTGCTTTCCCATTTTGAAAATTTTCACAATTTCGGAAAGCCTTGTACTCGTGCAAAAATTTTCAATTTTTTTTTTGCGTATATTTGAGTTTTGTGAAGTTCTATGTTGATATAAATCAATTTCAAGCAAAAAAAAAATTGTCGGTCCATCGATTGATCGGTCGTTCTGTCCGGGAAATCTTGTGGGCACGATAACTTAAGAACGCTTTAAGCTATAGACTTTTTATATACATAAGAAATATAAAATAGTAAAGGTTAAAAAATGGAAGAATTTTGTAATACAAATGGTAACTTGACAAGTCAAAGTCACGTTTCGATATTAAATTTGAAATTTTATAGTTTTGTTTGCATAATACACTTATAAGGTACTCTATAGTAATGCCATAGACTAAAATCCAGGGCCGGCAGGACCAAACAGCCACCCGCTCGCTGTCGAGAGGGGGCGCCAAATTGGGTCCATTTTCAACAACTGGGAGACAAACACAGGTCATCTTTTTTTTGTGGTTAATTTTTTGGCAGAGGGCGCCTTAGGGAACATTCAACTATTACGTAACCCAAATTTTGATCATTTTGGACCCTCACCCTCCCTTGTAACGCTATTTTCCTATACAATTAACATGGGCGTAACACTCCAAAATGACCCCCACCCCCCTAGGAGCGTTACGTAATACTTGAACGTTCCCTTGGCGGTAATGAGTTTTTTTATTGGTTGTTAATTTTTTTCCATGGGGTACCTTACTGTAGAGGGCGCAAAAAGAGGGTTTCGCCCGGTCAACATTTTTGTCTGCTAAAATTAGATTATTTAACTGTATTATTAAACCAAAAATTGCAAGGGTGGACATAGGGAGTAAAGTGCGGCGTTCAAGCTTTTCTTTGCCTCAAAAAATTAAAAAAGTAAATCCAATACATTTGCTATTCCATTTTGAAAATTTTCAAAATTTCGTAAAGTCTTGTACTTGTAATTTTCAAACTCTGTTTGCGTATATTTGAGTTTTGTGAAGTTTTATGTCTATATAAATCAATTTCAAGCAAAAAAAGAATTGTCAGTCGATCGATTGATCGGTCGTTCTGTCCGGGAAATCTTGTGGGCACGATACCTTCAGAACGTTTTAAGCTATAGACTTTTTATATACTTAAATTTTTCGAAAGTTCAGGACCCACTCCCTTGTGATCATCATAATGTGATGATCTCAAGGGATATATTATATCCGCCACTGAAAAATTTTATTAATTTTATAACTAATAATAGGAATGTATTTTGGTTTTGTGAACTTTAAATACAATAAATTCAATGTCACCATGAAATTATTAGTCCTAAGACTCGTTTGAGGCCACCCTCCATTTTACCCAATCCTTAACCAATTCTTTTATTTTCCTGAAATTTCTACACTACATTGTTTATTATTTGTGAGCAGTATTCGATTCTAGGCCCTCCTGACCGTCTTCCTACCTACTTCCAGCTCGCTCTTTCAGCTTTCATGATTTAGTATGTGACCCACCATTTAATCCCTTCTCCTAACTAGCCCTTTCCACAAGACACGCTTTTCCCCGATTCTCTCCAATACGCTCTCGTTTGTAAATCTATCTGACCACTTTACCTTTAGCATGCCCCTATAGCACCACAATTTAAATGACTCTATTTTGTTCCTATCTACCCTCCCTAGTTTATTTTAGCATAGTTTATAGTTTATACTTGTTCTGGGACCTTTTTAAAAAGGTATTTTATACCTTTGCCAAATTTTTCTTGCGCTTTTAGGATCTTTGATCTTGATACTTCCTAAATTTCAATGTAAATTATGCTGTTTCCTTTAAAAAAAGTAAAATAAAACGAAAATGAATATCACTTGTGCAGGTTTAGGTGACGTAAAATAAATAAGTAACGTTTCTTTATAAGAACACAAAAATTGTTTCTCCTAAAAATTTCTTACTGAAATAGATAATTAATACAGTATAGTCGATGATAACTGGGTTTGTGAAGTTGGCAAGGTGGTCATACACATTTCATTATTTTTTCTACCACCAACATTGCGGTGTGTTCTTAACTTGAACAACGTACAATGACAAATAGTATATTGTTTTACTAAGAGGAAAAGTGAAGCTTTTTTTACTAGTCTATAGAACTTACGGACGATGCGAAGCGGAGTCCGGAAACTACAGACGAGTAAAAAAAGCACTTTTCCTCTGAGTGAAACATACTATTTTTTCTTCAAGCATCCTATATATATTTTTTAAATATTAATTTTTGAATTCAATTTATTCAGTAATAAAGTATGTTTTTTTTTTTTTATTAAAATAGGCCAATAAAACCCTTTCGAAATAAACTTAAACATTCCTTAGCTCATTTTAAATTTTTTTCGTAGGCTAAATCGTACACTTTTCGCGATTTCGATGGTAACTTGTCTAATGTAGCATTTGCAATTTTGAAGAGATTTATAGGTGTATAAACCATATATTCTTCTTCAATTATTTTTAATCAATTTCACACAAGGTTTTTGCACAGAATTTCGAGTCCACTTCTAACTAGTGTGTTCAGTTATAAAATATGAACATTTTAGTACGCTTGAAGAAAAAATCAATTATTTTTCTATGATTTTTAGAAAAAAAGTAGCCATTAGACATATTTTTATTTACGTTAAAAATTGAGAAAACCTGACAAAAAAATAACAAAAAAGGTTTTTGGATATGTTTTAAGTTAAAAAATGGAAAAAAGTATTTTAGGTACCAACATAAATTACTAGAATCTACAAAATCCCCTGACCGTGACTTTGGCTATATTACGCACGTTGTGCACATGTGAGGCACTTACACGACAATTAATTTGGATGCGGTATTGCGCCTCTCACGCATACATTCTACCTTACGACGTTTTAGACGTTGAGAGGTCGCAACCGTATCGATAATGATCTAACTATACAAAGATGGCCGTAGAAAAGCATTTTAAATTTAAAATAATTAAATATTTATAAAAGCATTTTTTTTTCACATAAAATTGAGCAACTTACACACTGTGCATCGCGTGTATAGTGCGTATGAAATGAGTGTGTGTGTGCATCCACAACAGTAGGGGCTCCTTCCATAACGGGGTCGTTGACCTAGTGCACAGTCAAACGGCTTGGGATAGGCCAAGGCACCCAAACTCGCTGTCATAGCATTCTGGATTTATATGGCAGGTATTATGAATAGAGGTTGGGTCGTTTAATCCACGCCATTCATTCGGAGCAATACCGGCGTGCTAAATATCTATCTCGTTATTTAATTGTCGAGCGTTTAGGAAAAAATTAAGTAGTATATTTCCTAACAAGCTAAGAGAGTATATCATGTCGTAATGAGTTTAATATATACGCACGAGGCGGAAGCTGAGTGAGTTTATAGAAAACAGGAGAGGAAATTAAATTTTCTTTTTATGGGAGAATTAGCTCATCGGTCTAAGGCATCGACATAGCATTGAAACTGAGCTAATGATCGTGAGTTCAAACCTCAATGGCGCCGATTGCCTTTTTCAGTTAATTAATAATTGAAATTTGGCAAAGGCGTACTCCCTAGATATATTGGTTCGAAAGTCGGTGGTTCCCTCTACTACTAGCCCACACAAGTCCTGGGCTTAGGGGATGCTTAATTAAGTAGAATAGTACGAGGTTAAAAACAAACATAAACATAAACATTTGCGAGTTGTTTGTTTTTCCTACGCCTCCTTCCCTCAAAAAAAAAAAAAAAATATATATATATATATATATATATATATATATATATATGTATAAAAGTATTTGAATAAAACCTAATCTAATTTATTACATAAGAAAATTTATTATAAGAAAGTCGTGCTGCAAAAACTGATAAACAAAAAGAACCATTTCTGTAGTTTTTGAACTCTTGATATGCCAGTTTTGGAATATTTTGTGATTTTCATTTAATTTTAGGAAATTTGTACAAATTTAGAGGAAGGATCGGAACAAAAATTACCAAAGTTGGTTAGTAGCAGTGTGAAAACAATGTTTATGTATTTTTGGGTTGTTTTAAAAGGTGTTTCTTTTTTAAAACCTCGAAAAAATAAATATGAATAAATACAAAAAAAAAAATGCTAAAAAAGCAAAATATTTTATAAATTATGTGTTAATTAAAAACTGTTACAAAATGTGGAGCTTTTGCACAGAAAAATATTTATTTGCGCACAAAACTGTAGAGTTGAAATAAGTAATGTTCTAAGTGCCTAAAAATTAGGAATTTGAGTAAATACTTGTTTAGTGATTAGGAGCTGTTACTGCACCCTAAACAAGTGCTCAGATTCCTAATTTTTTGGGAATTATCACATTATTTATTTCACTTCTCAACTGTCAAAATTAATTGTTTTTCGAGGCATGATCGAAACTGCTAACTTTCTTGATAATCTAGTTATGCAAAATTGTTGGCTTTCTTAAGGAGGCGCCTAGGCGCACAAACCATCCCAAGTAACACAGTAGCTATAAAGTATCTTTTGCCCCCCTTTCAAAGTCAACTACATTTTGCAGTACACATACCACATTGTTCTTGCCTTGACGATAAGTCTAGCTTTATAATAAAATTGGAATTTCAAAACTTTTAATTACAAAATTTGTAATAAAAGTAACATGTTAACATTTAATGTTGCTTTCCTAGCTTGTAGGGTCTTTTTAGATCACCCTGTACCAGTGTTTCTATTATCTAGGGAATTTGAAATGTGGGCTAAGCGACCCTTTTCACTAACCTACCTACATATTATGGTAAATTTAATGGTATTTCAACCATTATATCCATAAAATATCATGCATTTATAAATAATCACATAAACACTAAAATCCGCTTAAAAATAAGTATAAAAAACGCGATAGCAGGTCATTAGCCGAAGTAAACGTTTTAGTTCGTAAAAAACGAATATCAACGAAACATATCAATCCAGAAGGCGGTTAGGCATAGTTAAAACGCAGTAAAAGCGATTAAGCATAGTGCTAAAAAGACAAGAACACTATCGTAATCAATAGCGTAATTATGTTATAGAATACAACAATAAATATTTGTATATGCGCCAACCGCTGTATAGAATACAACAACAAGTAAACGCGTTCGGTATTTACAAACGAGTGCAGTTGTTGGATTAACAACAAATTGTACGCATTTTATTTTAAATTCACGTATTACATAAAAACTACATATCAAAAAGTTGTATATGCTTAAAAGTCAAAACCTATCGAGCTATTTAAACTGGCTGAACATAACAAAGTAAATTTGATATGTGTACCAGGACATCAAGGAATAGATGGTAATGAGAAGGCAAACGACCTGGCAAGAAAGGGGAGTGAAGCCGTACTCACAGGACCAGAACCGTGCTGTGGGGTATCTTATTCCACTGCCAGACACGAGGTCAGGAAAATGTTGAGGAATGAACACCAGCAACATTGGATAGATCCACCTAAAATGAGGAACTCTAAACTTTTTCTAGGGGGGCCAACCAAGAAAAGAACCAGCTGACTTCTAGGCATGTCCAGGAGTCAACTGAGAGCAATAACGGGTATAATAACTGGGCACTGCTTACTGAACAAGCACCGACACCAAATGGGACAGACTACGAGCCCCGCGTGTATGAGATGTGGGGAAGGGGACGAAGAGCCCTACCACCTCATATGTGAATGTCCATCTCTAATAGGCCTAAGATGGAGGTACTTTGGGAACGACTCGCTGGAACCAAACGAGATCATGAACACTCCCCTGAAACCGTACCTGGACTTTATAAAAGAAACACGGATGTTATGAGGAGATCTGTGCGGTTAACACAAAGGTCCCTAGGGACCAGGTGTTGAGGGCAGTGAACCCCGCACTGAACTAAACTAAACTAACTAAACTATATCTATAAATGCAAATACAAAATAAAATGATAGGCGCTATGACTTACTGCATTTATACTTTGAACTGCCAGAAGCTTCTAATTCTAAGATGTTTTCCTCTTTCCGATAGTAATTTCGTCCTATCTTTTTTCATCGGCCTTTTTGATCAAGTCGACTATGAATGGCAGTGCTGACGTGAAGGAAAAAATTGAAAATCAACTCATCATACGCATAGGGAGCCAATCCAAACAATAACATGATCGTTATCCAGTGGAGTAGACTTAAAATTGGTAGAACTGGAAAAAAATATATATAAAATAACCCATTTTTATTAAAATAAGAAATTAGGACACATTTTGATATAAAATTAAAAAAAATTATAACATTTTTAATAGCCTTATAAAAAAATGTCATTATGAACGTACTGAAACACATAGAGACGATTCCAAATACGTATTAAAAGTATTTGGCATCGTCTGAATTTGTTTTAATGAATTTTTACAGGGAGGGCTCTCAATACTGATGGTGTTACAGAAAGAAGCTTCAACACTTTTGTTGTGAGTTAGATTGAACAAACATTTTAGAAGATAAGAATATGAGAAAACTGAAAACTAATATAATAATATAGAGATAGTATAAGACAGCAAACCTAGAGGAGTATGAAACAAGCCGTGAAGATAGATAACGCTACGCATTTCCTATTCACAGTAAATGGTTTATTGAATTTTCCCAAAATATCTCCTGAAAAAAAAAAAAATAAATAATTTTCAAAAAAAAAAACAAAAAATAAAAAATTACATTTATTTTTTAAAGATATTTTTTTGTAAAACGAAAAATTATTGAAAAAACCTAAAAAAAATGATTTTTTATTTTTTTTAATTTTTTTTGCGAAGAATTAAAAAAAAAATAATTGTTTTTTTTTATTTTTTTTTAAGTTTAAACCCCATAACGTTTTTGTTTTTAGGGGGATTACTTTCAAAATTGGTAGAATTGATCCTTATAATAAAAGTAATTTTTCCTAAAAAGTTAATCGTGATTTTCTTTCAGCTTTTTTCGATTTTTTTAAAAGTTTAACCTCCCATAACTTTTTTTTTTGTTTTTAGGGGGATTACTCTCAAAATTGGTAGAATTGATCCTTAATAATTGCACCTATTTTTTTTTTCTAAAAAAGTTAAGTTAGATTTTCTTACAGCTTTTTTTCGATTTTTTTAAAAGTTTAACCCCTTTTAACCTTTTTTCTTTTTGGGGGGATTACTTTTAAAAACAATGTGGATCTTCCCCTCGTATAACTATATTTTTTCTAAAAATTTGAAGTCGATCGGATTATTCGTTCTTGAGTTATCTTGTTCATAAAAATCGTGACATCGGAGAGAAGTACAGACGGACAGACAATAGTTGCCTATTTTTTCATGAAACAAATTTATATCTAAGACGATTTTTGAATTTTTTTGAAAATTCGTAAACTCCCGAAACTCTAGCGCAGGCTCTGTGAATAGTATAATAATGAATTTTTGAGTTGTAGTTGGCTTTTCCATAAAGCCAATGTGGGACTGGACAAGTGAGCTAGTAAGAAAAATCTCACGAGCTTCCCCTACAGTTGGGGATCCCATGCTTTGCCTTCCACCCCATACTAAAGATTTACTGATTTTGTTTCACGAGACAAAACAAAATATTAACTTGTTTTAACTTTAGGGCCCCACACATCTCACCATAATTTTTGATTTAATTTTTTTTTGGATATCACCGTAAACAAGTTTTTTTGGGGCCCCAATATATAATATTTTTTGTGTATTTTTTTGACCTTTTAGGTAGGTTTCAAATTTTTCTTTCATTGTGATTTTGAGGGACAGAAAAAAAATTAATAATATTGTTTGTATAATTTTTATTTTCTTTTAGGTGGTTTTTACATGTTTTCTTTTACTGTATATAATAAAAAAGTCATGGAAAAAACAAAAATTTAACCCCCCTTTTACCGACCCTCTCTATCGATTTTGCTCAAATACGAACTTGTCCAAGATAATTTAAAAATAAATATGCATACCAAATTTCAAGTCTCTAGTTTGAAGCGTTCTTAAGTTATCGTGGATACAAACAGACTGACCGACCGACAGACAGACAGATAAAACAGACATAATTTTTTTTCTTGCCTATTTTGCTCTTTCTCAACGTTTTAGAAAAAAAAAGATGATTAAGACAAAAAAAAAATGATTTCCTTTTCATAATACTTTACAAGGAAGTAAAACAATGCAAGACACTGTACTTAAACGAACAGAAAAAATCCGTTTGTAAACGAGGCCCGATGAGAGAGTTTTAAGTATTGATATTTTTCGTCGTACTCCCGGACTCCCAGGGTGGTTTGTTGAAATACCTCGCGAGGCACTTTGTACGGATGAAATGAAATGATTATGCGTTTTAATAATTAAGTCTTTCCTCTTTTTTTTCCGCTTTCATCATCATATGTGTGCGTATATACGCCAGAAAAGGAGTTGGGTATATAAGGGTAACATTTTTTAATTTTTTGCTTTTAAACCTCCCTTCTAAAAGCGAAGAAAAACATGTATGTAAGTACTTTGATTTCAGAACTGGAAATTGACTGTTCTTTTTGAGAAATAAGTCCTTTTGTTCTAATTTAGATGTCCAAAAACAGAAAAATATGATTTTCCAAAAAACAGCTAAACCAGTTTTTTGAAAACAACGAAAAAGCAGATTGTCGAAACGTCACAGTTAAGGGCACGTTCAAGTATTACGTAATGCAAAATTTGGCTATTTTTGACCCCCACTCCCCATGTAACCCGGCATAACATTTTCAAGACCCCTCACTCCCCTCCCAGTTGTTACGTAACATTTTTTTTTTACAAAAAGTAAAGAAATTGAAAGAAAATGTTGCTTTAAGGCTTAAACCGGTTTTTAACCTCTAAACCACCGTGTTTTAACCAAAAACTGGTCTGAGGTAATTTTCCAACCGGTTAACCGAAAACCGGTTATTGCCTATGGTATTCTATGTCTATTTTTATTTGTTTAGAGGATTTAGTGAACGCCGTGTGCAATATTTGCAACGAATCTGTATATTAGGCCTAGTACATTGTTAAAAAACGTGATCCAATAAACTTTTCATAAGTTTATAATTCTTTAAGTGTCAGGTAACATTTATACTGAAACGCACCCCCATCTGTAACGCGGCGTAACGTTTTTGAGACCCAGCACCCCCCCCAGCCCGTTACGTAATACTTGATGGTTCCCTGAGTTACAAAAAGACATATTTTTGTGCCTAACTTAACTGTCTAAACGTTTCAAGTAACATATTTTTTGTACCTAACTTAACTGTCTAAACGTTTCAAGTAGATCACCCTCGTTTGGACTTTTTAATTTAATTTAAGCTTTAAAATGATGTATCACACGACCCCCCTTTCCATTTAAAAAATGTCCCCCCATGCCCCCTGCCCACATTTTAAGAGATTAAAATATCAAATATGCTAAAAGATAGTTTAAATTGCCTTATTTAAGAGTTCTAAATTTGAAGTCGATATCTCAACTCGTTCAAAAGTTAAAGGGGGGGGGTTACTTTTGAACCGCACTGTATATATATATATATATATATATAGTGCCAAATATATGACTATGAAATGCCACATTTATTAATTATCAATAAATTGTATATTCATGGTAAATAAGTAGATTAAACTTAATAAAAAAAATTATAATATTCGTGACAATTAAAAATAGGTATTTAATAAATTTTATTAATCAGAATTAAACATTTATTTACTATAAGTAGATAGTTTTTTTCCGGATTATTTAAGGTTGTTTTTATAATTAAGGTAAGTAATTAATCAACTTAACTACTACAACTTTATAATGGCATTGGACCAATTAAAATCATATATTAGTTATAGTTTATTTACCACCAATATACTTAGAAAACTGAGTTTATTTCTGGAGATTAAATAATATTCCTGCCCCCTATTTTGTTATACTTTTTAATTGTGATGATTAAAATTATATTTGTCTTAACTATATATTTTCTTGGTGAAGTATCACAAATAAAAATATAGGAATCAGATATTTTAAAAGGTGGTAAATGTGTTTAAGACTTTACGACTCCATACACACAAATAAGGCTCTTTTATAGCACAAATACACATATATCATCGAGCATAAAGTATAATTAAAAAATGTGCGTGGACCATTCAGCATTTTGCGTGCGCGAGTTTTATTAAATGGATTTATTAATCTCTTGATGAGCTTAACTTTTATGGTTTTATAAATCACGATATTTAATCTATATTGCCCACAGTAGGGTCCCTAAATCTTGGGTTGACGTTTTCTGTCTTCAGAAAACGTTAAACCAAAACTAAACGACCCTACAGCCACAGCCAGAGTTGCCAACTCTGAATCAACATAGGTCTAAAAAAAAAAAACGAAACCACTTGGTTTTTTTTTTTATTTTTTTAATACAAATTATTAAAATAGCAAAATATCGTAAAAACAGTCAAAAAATAATATACTCCTTCCAAAGCTTTGTGCCTATTCACAAGCTCGCATAAAAACATAAAACATAACAATGAGATGCTGTGAATGGCTTGATGGGCCGCCAGGTATCGGGTAAGCCAATCACGGCATCGCTTTCTTATGTTTTATGTTCTTATCAAAGCTTCTGGATATGCCTTTTGTAAGATGTGGCCGACACAGGTGGGCAAAGCGGCTTGTCGTACCAACTCCCTACCCCATCTATCTTTAAGGGACAACTTTACAATTTGATTTAAATTGAAACATAAAATCTTTATTATTAATTATTAAGTGTCATTTTTAACGTTTGCTATTTAAAAACAGTTGTAACACAATGTGTCCAGGGGGTGGGGGGGGCATGGCCCCAGGGCCTCCAGGAGTTGGGGCCTATTCCTACAATAAATTATTATAAATAAATATCTCACATCTTTTTAAGATCAATCGTTAATTTAAGAGTTAGATTTTTTTATTCTAGTATTCAGTTTAGGCGACTTTAAAAAACCCTATATACCAATTTTTACGAAAATACTGTAAACTTAAAAATGATCAGTCAGAAAATTTTAATTATTAGATTTAATTTCGTCGAGCCCCATAACACATATACCAATTTTGACAAAAATAATGAAAACATTTAAAATTATTTTTAGACTCAATTTCAGCAACCTCAAGAACCTATATATGTATACCGGGTGAGTTTCAATCTATGGACACTCCATAAAATGGAATTGTTTTCAGTCCAATCAAAGCATTTTTTTTTCATAACATGGGCTACAAAATGGAGTACAAAATTATTTTTTTGCACTTCCGGTTTCGCCGGAAACTAAGTTTAATATATTTTCTTAAATGACACCGCCTGTATATTTTTGCATTTCTGGATCCAGAAAACAAATTTGCATTAAAAAAAATCATTTAAAAAATTTTTATATTTTTTAGTTTTTTTTTTAATTAACATACAAGAATTATTTTTTTTTAAATAAAATCTAATTTATTTGCTTAATCTGGGAAAAATACAAATTTTATGCAAAAACCAAAATTTGGTATTTTTTTTGAACTTTAAATTTTTTAAAACAGGTTTTCCTTCATAAATTAATTTTTTCAAATGGCAACCCCCTTGGACGGTCTTAACTTTTTGGTTAATGTAAGGGCTATAAAATGGCCTACTTTTTTCTCTCACTTCCACTTTTTTCGAATTAGGCTTTTTTTTTAAATAAAAATATAAATGATTTTTTTTTTAGATTTAAAATTGTTTTCTGAATTCAAAAATGCAAAAATATACAGGGGTTGTCATTTAAAAAATAAAATTGACTTAGTTTCGGCGAAACCGGAAGTGCAAAAAATTATTTTTTACGCCATTTTGTAGCCCTTGTTAAGAAATAGAAGCTACAAAAAAATTCCTTTGATCGGGCTAAAAACAATCCCATTTTAGGGGGTGTACATGGATTAAAACTCACTCGGTATAGATATAGCAATTTTTCCAACAATTTTTATTTTTTTGTGTAAAAATATTATATTTTCCTCATTTGTCCTCCTTGCCCACTCTAATGTTTACCAAAAACATTCCTGTATGCCAAACTTCAAGTCTCTAGCTTAAAGCGTTCTTAAGTTATCATGCTCACAAGACTTCTCATACAGAACGACCGACGTCGGTCGTACAGATCAACCGACCCATAGACCGACAATTTTTTTTGCTCAAAATGATTTATATTGACATATAACGTCATATAACGCAAAAATACGAAAAACAAAATTGAATTTTTTTGCACAAATACAAAGATCTTTTTGGAAAGCACTATTTTATTGGCCAATGTGCTTGTATAACGGTAATTTTTACGGCTTCCAGAGAGGAACCCTTAAGGAAACTCCGAGGAACTCTTTGCAAAAAGGAACTCTTTTGTACAAATTTCAGCCCCTCGGAAATACCCCTATTTTATTTACCTATTTTTCGTCGTTGCATGACAATAATAATTATTGTTATTCTATTTTATAACGATTAAATGGTGAACTGTCGTGTAAAATTTTCTGTGTAATGCTTTTTTATTATTTATTGACAAAGTTTTAAAAAGTTTAACAAATGATTATATTAATTTTTAACTATATAAAAATCGATAACCTAATTTATTCGTTCTACAAACGTTATCAAAATCGGCGTAAATGAAGGCAATTAAAGTAGTGAGTAAATGAGGGGCTCGGTAAAATAAAGAACATAAGCTACATTTTTAAATACATGTACAGGGTGATCAATAGGGTGGGTCGAAAAATGTTTTTTTTACTTGGGTGTTCGGGTAGGGCTAGAAGGCTTTTCAGGAAAATAGAATAGAATAGAAAATAAGCCTGTAAATTTTGGCGATGATTGGCAATGAGGAATCAACCGGAAAATCGAAATATTCCACAGTGGGCCAGGAAAAAAAAACAGGGACAAAATTCTGAATTTTTGCATACAACTATTTTTGATACCGCTGATTTCGAGTAAAATAACGAAAAAATTAAAAAAAAATTCCGCGCCATTAGGGTGATTCAAAACATTTATTTTTTCTTCGATCTTTCTAAAAATGTGTCAAATGGCCTCTTTTGAATATGTTGATATAGACCAATGTCAATAACTTAAAAATTCAAAATGGCGGAGGTTGAGTAGGGTATCAAAAATTCACAATTTTGTCACTGTTTTTTTTTCCTGACCCACTGTGGAATATTTCGATTTTCCGGTTGATTCTGGGAGATGCTTCCCATTGCCAATGACCGCCAAAATTTACAGGCTTATTTTCTAACGCATTGAGAAGCCTTCTAGCCCTACCCGAAAATCCAACTAAAAAAAAACATTTTTCGACCCACCCATGCCAAATTTAAGAGCTAATTCTGCGTACAAAAACGTGAAAAAAAGTGCCTATAAAGGTAAATGAGGCCTAAGGGGGATAACACCCTTTAAATTTGTACTAAAAATAAGGTTTTTAGTAACTCTGGTACCCTTTAAGCTAGAGCGATAAGGTTTTTGCGTTAAACTAGTATTAAGAAGGGCAATCCGTTTACTTTAATTTGCCTCTTTAATCTATCCAGAGGCGTGCCTAGAAGGACAAAATATGTAAGGCTTAAAACATTTTTGCCCCAAATTTTTATGTCTTTTTTTCTAAAAAATATAGATTCCTTGAGTGAAAATACATAAAAAATGTAATATACTGTAACACTGTACACTGATAAAAATGATTTATTTGGATATGGCCAATTAAATTATTTGGTTGTGAGTAACAAATTTTACTTAAGTCAAATAAATACTTAGTTCATGTAAACAAATATTTTAATTTCAAGATAATTTTCTAATGGGAACAAAATAGTCTATTTGACAGAAATAAAATTTATTTGTCACAACCAAATAATTCAACTCTTTTATCAGTGTATGGCCAACCGTTAAAAAAAAATTCAATTAAGAGGAAGTAACATTTTGTGCCACTTTTTTTGTTTCGGTGAAGAATACTTTTTTGCTTACTTTTAAATGAAAAATCGCCCAGCGGCATTAAAATTTTATTGGTGCTTTTTTTGTTCCCATTTCAATATGTCCATCTTCGAAGGGCCGTAGCTTCCTTAGGTAGTAGAATTATTCTGAGGTCATATTCGGTCTCAGCGTGTTGCCTAGTGTAATTATTTAAGCTTTTTTTTGTTTAGTTTTCCTTTTTATGCTATATTAATTAAGCGAGTTATCAATAAAAAATATGGTTTGTGTTCCTTTTTGCCTCTCCATGGTTTTCGTTTTACATTTATCATATATTTTTTTTTCAGAATTTTATCTCATAGTTTTGGAAATAGAGAAGGAAATGAAACCTTTTTTAAAAAATCCTTGGTAATAATGTATGCAAAAATAAATATTCATTGTTGGTGGTGTCGAATCGGACAGACGGACGGACATTTCAAAAACAAAGTTGCTTATTTTTTCATGAAACAAATTTGTATCCAAGAATTTCTTGTCCAGGACGATTTTTGAATATTTTGGAAATATCAAAACTACCGTATAATATTATTCTAGCGCAGGCGCTGTGAATAATATAATAATAAATGTGGCCGAGAATGTCGCTTATCAGTAGTAATATCATAAGTGCATGTTGAATTATAGATAATTTTTTTACTGTATTAAAATAAAAAACAATTTCCTTAAGCAAAATGTTTTTCTATATACAGATAATTTTTTTACTGTATTAAAAAACAATTTCCTTAAGCAAAATGTTTTTCTATATACAGTAAAAAAATTATGTATAATTCAACATGCACGAATGCTATTTTAAAAGAGTATTTCACAAAAAAAATAAGAAAGTATATAATTTTACCATGTTTAATGTTGTTTCATATTTAAATTAAAAATTTAAGAACTAAACAACAATATTACTTTACAACTAAAATTAAAATTTTAAATCTCAAATTTGCCGCGCTTTTTGAAAGCATGATGTTCGCTTGTTCTCGAATTTTGCCAAGTCTAAACTTAGCTTGAGGGATATTTTATGCTTGAGATTATTCCAATAAAATAGTTGTTGTCATATATTTTAGCATTTAAATAAAAATCATTGCTGTTTTTGTTTAAAATTTTTAGTTTTCAACTGAAAAGAAATAAAATAACGGTTTTTTCTACCCGTAAAAAAACAATTTGCTATCGGTTTATAATAAAGTTTGACAACGCTGTACTGGTACCAGCGCAGTCATTTGACTAGCCCCCAATTATAGCTACCCTCACCGAGATTGTTTTGGTTTTTTGTTTGGTGTTTTTTTTTTTATGGCGGGGCGTGATTTACTTTAGCGTTGGTTAACGTTGGTTTTATGCCTGTTTTTTTTTTCTTTTTTGTAAAAAATTGGTTTTGATTTAGAATAATATATTGAAAAACGGTTAGTCCTCTACTACGCATGTGCAGTTCGGGTGCGGGTAGCTAAAACTAGGCGCTCCTGTCATTTGATGTTTTGATCATTTAAAAGAAGTAAATTATTTACTTCTTTACTGTAAATATATTTTCGATAAATAAGTGTTTAAATTAGTTTTGAGTGGCCTGTTTTTAATACCAAGATTCGATTAAATAAATTAAAATTTATGAATATCAGTGATTTAAAGCTTTTAAGATGGAAAGTGCATAAAATATAATATATTATCTGAAATTAATTAGGGTTTATACCTACTTAGTATGTTTTGGTAATAAAATAAGCATTTATTTTGCTTATCAATAAAAATAAATCAACTAAAGGTAAGCTTCACAAATTAAAAACACATTTTGCAAAAATATAACATTTATTAAGATGTCATTAACTGTCAGTTTCTTGTTTTTATAGTAACCAAGTAATAATTGCACGTGCAAAACTTATCAGATTCATTTTGATCTGATTGGTCAAGAAACTAAAAATGTAAGGTTTTGATTGGCCTATATATTGTTTGTGAAACAATTTCAATTGATTGTACTTTTAAATATAATTAAATTCTTTGATAATTTTACTTATTTAGGTCAATATTCGCGATAAAAATATCATGAATTTGTGTTAATATTTTTATTTATCGTAATTTTTAATGCATACTGTTTCAAGAAGTTTTAATTAAACCTGTGTTTATATTGGCTAATTTATAAAAATTCAAATCAAAACTGAAAATATATAATAAAAGCCTTTATTAAATTTGTATTAGAGCAATTTAAAAATGAAACATGGTCGATAATATCCATAATACTGATTAATGTTTATAAAAACTCTAAAATCAAAAATTAAATAAAGCTCAAATAAAAATTAGGAAAGACTGAAATAGTTAAATAAAAAATCCATTAAACAAATTTAAATTTAAATGAAACTAGTACAATAAATGACAATATTAATAATAATAATGGTAATAATAACACTGCTCAACATTCAAAAATTTGCCGACACCATTTTACATAGTTGCATCTGGCTATATTTGATGCTCTGATTTCCGAACCTTTTTTTGTTTTTCTCGATCAGCTCGTTTTTTTTTCTGAGATATAACGCACAGTGGTTTTTTTTCTTATAGTTGTAGTAAAAAAAATAATTAAGGTTCAATTAATTTTCTTGCCAAAAAAAGCAGATTTCAAATATCTTTATTCGTTTGTTTTTTTATAGGCTATTAAATTCAAAAAATTAGAATTTTTCGTATTTTTTCGCTATATTTTCATGAAAATTTTATATAAATACTAAAGATATGGCTCTGATTTTTATAGGCAACACTAACACACATGTGAGATTTGTAAAAATAAAAAAAGTTTAAGATTTTATTCAATGACGGAGATTTTACAGGGAGTTATTGAAAGCAGAACAACAATATTTTGAATTATTTAATGTTATTTTAATGTTGTAAAGGAAGGAGAAAAAGTTTTTAATTTTTCGTTTTCACTTTTTCATAATAAATTTAATTTATTGTGTTGCTCTCCAAAAAATAAATAAAATATTTCAAAATTTTTGTTTTTTTTTCGATAACCCCGATAAAATCTCCGACATTGAATTAAATCTAAAACTTTTTTTATTTTTACAAACCGCACATTTGTGTAGTATTGCGTATACAAATTCGAGTCCTTTCTTTAGTATTTATTAGGGTGCTTTTTTTTTCGACTATTTTTTTTTTCGGTCCCATCACGTAATTTTGTTGGAAGTACCCTAAAAAAAATTCCCTCAAAATTTTAGCCCTTAATATTAATATTAAGTAGTGGACCAAGGCATGTAAAGATTTCCCATTGAAAATACACGTAAACTTTGATTTTTTTTCTTTAAATTTCTATAGCTTAGCGGCATTTTATGGCATCGCTTCGACCATAGACAGGTATTTCTCAAAATTGAATGCTCTACAAAAGTGCCCATTGCGGATAATCATAACTCGTACTGGTGAGGTAGTTTGGGCCACCAAACCCAATTTTTACATAAAATTTACGTTTTTCTGTCCTTATCTCGTAATTGACAAGAGCTACAAAAAATATTCACCAAACTACCTCACCAGTACGAGTTATGATTATGCCGCAATGGGAACTTTTGTAGAGCATTTAATTTTGAGAAATACCTGTCTATGGTCTAAGCGATGCCAAAAAATGCCGCTAAGCTATAGAAATTTAAAGAAAAAAAATAAAGTTTACGTGTATTTTCAATGGGAAATCTTTACATGCCTTGGTCCACTACTTAATATTAATATTAAGGGCTAAAATTTTAAGGGAATTTTTTTTAGGGTACTTCCAACAAAATTTCGTGATGGGACCGAAAAAAAAATAGTCGAAAAAAAAAGCACCCTAGTATTTATATACAATTTTTATCGAAATATATCGAAAAAATGGGAAAAAATCTAATTTTTTGAATTTAGAAACCTATTACAAACAAACGAATTAAGATATTTTAAATCCGCTTTTTTTTGGCTTAGAGCCCCACTAATAGAGAATCAATCCATGGCAAAAAAAAAAATAATTAGACTTAAATTATTTTTTTTACTATAGGCAAAAAAACAACTGTGTGCTATATCTCAAAAAAACGAGCTGATCAAGAAAAATGGAAAAAGGGTCCGAAATTGGCGCATCAAATATAGCCAGAGGCAACTAAAAGCTCCCGGACAAATAAAAGAAAATCTTTTTTTGTAGAGCAGTGTAATTTATTGTTGCCCAACAGTACAAACTTAACAGAATATTCAAATATAATAATTAATTATAATTAAATTATAAAACTAATAATAATAATATTATAGAATAGAATAGAATAGAATAAGAATAGAATAAGATTTTATTGGTGTTTTACAGATAGTTTACACAAGTCATAGTTACAATTAGATTAAAAAATAGTTACGCGCACTATACATGAACCTATATATGTATTACAAATAAGTTCGAATTTTGCACAATTTAGGCTTAAAGTAGATTTAAATATTAAAGACAAAGACAAAGACAAATCAAGCCAACAGACCTGAGAACGTTCTAGTCACCTTTGAGGAGTCCCACCTCTTTTTAAATTCCTCATGGCTATATAAAGCTTTTTCTAGTAGAAATTTTTTTATTTTGATTTTAAACTTTTCGTAAGATAAAATTTTTATGCTTTCTGGTAGCGAATTATAGTAGGTAATCCCATAATAATTTGTGCCATTACGGCTTGACGTTAGTCTCATAAAGTTTATTTTAATGTTATTTTTCTTGCTTGTATGATAGTCATGAGTACTTAGGTTTGTTACATAATTTTGATAATTTTTATATATGTATGTTAAGCACAAGTAGATATACAGAGAAGGTAAGGTAAGTATTTTATATTCGATAAATTTGTTTTTTACGTCATCCCGATAACCTAGCTGAGAAATTATACGTAATACCTTTCTTTGTAACCCGAATATTCTTGTTGCATTGCATGCGTGTCCCCAGCACACCAGACCATAGGACAGCTGAGAAGCTACCCTGATAACACACTTCATCCTAAGAAGGTTTTTTAATCGTTCCCTTGAAAAGGTTCTTAGCATAATGCTGTAAACATGCTAACATGTTCTTAAAAGGTGCACTGCTTTAGTAGCATAAGTGCTTCTACTCTAAACATTCTTAGCATGATTAGAGTATTTTCCTAAGAATATTCCAAACACATATTCTTAAAATATTCTAATGGGAATATTTTTAGAATAATGCTATAGTGTACATGCTAAGCATGATTAGAGTATTTTGCTAAGAATATGCTCAAATACATATTCTTAAAATATTCTAATGGGAATGTTTTTAGAATAGTAATATGGCGTTATATTATTTTAATTTTATTAGGTTAGAATTACAAATATTCTTAAAATTGTAGTTAATAACATAAGTTTTACCGTAGTAGTAGTAGAAATGGATGTATTTTTAGACATAAAGTCATTATTATATAGTTTTAGACAAAAAATTAAAATTATTATTTTTTGAAATGATAATTATTTACTATTTTTTTCTCTAAACATTGGATTTTTGTGTGGCGCATGATTTTTATGTTTGGTACAAAGTTTACTTTCACAGTAAAACTGCATATCCCATATGAATCTTACCTGATGGATGCTATATCTAAAGATTTTTATATACTTTAATTATTAGGTTTATCACAAAGATGTAAAAATTTTCGCCATGTCCAAATTTATGATATCACTCCATAAAAAGGATAGAGTATTATAAAATAAAATTGAAAGAAAGAGAAAAACTACATTTGCAGAACTCTGAAACGCCTACCTACTTTGTTTGCGCATGCGCAATATTCAATATTATTACTTAAATGCATCAAATTAGAATATTTTTAGAAGCATGCTAAGAATATTCTTAAAAGTACATGTACCTACTTCTAAGAACATTCTTAACATGCTTCTTAAAACATTCTTATTTGATACAGAAGCTTATAAGAAGCTTCTTAGGGACTTCCAGCACGATTTAAACGGTATCCTTTGCATTTCTTTAATCGTTTTTAGAATATCCTGAGCAAAATAGACATGCTTCTAAGAAGCATGCTGTACTTCCGGCTATTTATTTTAAGAATATTCTTAGAAGGTTTTGGTGCTATCAGGGTATCAGCGAGTGGTAAGCTGTGAGTAATACTTTATCATTTACGTTGCCTTTAATTAGTTACACTTTAAATAAAATCAATATTCATGACAATATTGATCAAATTTAATATTTATTCTATAAAAACCAAGAAAAATAATAAGGACAAAAAAATTTAATTTTAAACAAAATTATAAAAATATTTATTTATTATTCCATCAATCTATTTTCTAATCATCGCACTATGGAACGAACGGGGCCATAGGTTGGACATCGGGTAAAAAACAAAAATTCAAAAATAGGGGTTTAAATTTGGTTTTAATATATTTAATCATATTATACATTGAGTGCAGGCAAAATTTTCATGTATAATTAAGGTTAACCAGAAAAATTAGCGCTTATATAGATGTCTAAATTATGCCTACTAAAATTTGTAGTCTTTTTTTTTTTCTCATCATACAATATAATCTTTTCCTATTAATTGCGTAATAATAACAACATTAAAGTGTATTATATAAAAAAATAAAATATTATGTACATCTCCTATTTTTTGTTTTATCGATTTTTTTTTAATTTTCCGACATTTAAATGTTTTTCGTTAAAGTCCCGCAAAGTCCCGCACATTTGTTATTACTACAATATAGTGGACTAAGTAAGGAAAAAAATGATGTAGAGATCAGACCCCAGAACCCCTTTAATTTAAATTTTGCTGTTAATAAACAACTAAAAAAAAATACTTTTTACATAGACTTTTACAGATATTCTTTGTGGTGGATAAATTTATTGGGAAATTACGTTATTATACTATTCACAGCCCGTAAGCGTCTGTTCATCCGCCCGTCTGTCCGTGCCATGTCACTTTTTTGTGGACAAGATAACTCAATAACGAATAATCCGATCGACTCAAAATTTTCAGGAAAAATCAAGTTCTATAAGGGGATGATCCCTATTGTTTTTTTTAATAATCCCCTCGATTTTTTTTGAATTTTTTTTTTCGTAAAAATGTTTTTTTTGAAAAAATAATTTTTTTTTTAATTTTTTTTTTTGAAATTTTTCGACAATTTTTTCATACACAATACTTGGCTAAATGTTTTACTTTTTCTCGAAAAAGCCAAATTTATTAGCTAAAATTATAATTTTACAAGTTACACACATATTGCAGATTTTTTCCAAACCGTATTAAATACATAGATAAATATCTTTTTTGTACACTAAATGGCAATTAACCATATAAAAGAAAAATACATTTATTTTTTTTTAAGTTTTCCAGATTTTCCAGATTTCCCGATTTTTTCCCAAAAACGAAACCTAGTTAAAATGCTTTGTCGTACCTAAAAATGGCTGCATACCAAATTTTATCAAAATCCCAGTTATCGTTTTCAAGAAAAGTATGATGTCCGGCTTACGGCCCGGTTCGTCCTATAGTGCATCGTACAGAAAGATATTGGTAGACTGAAAGTTTCGAGCTGCTGGCCCTCTTCAATACAAATATCACTCTGTACGATGTTTCATAATAGTATATTATTCAATGAGCGTATAATAATTGCTATTAATCAATGAGGGTGAATTTTGGGACACGAGCCGAAAGACTAGTGACCTAATTACCCGAAGCTATTATACGCGAGTAGAATACTATACTTTATCCATGGTCGTTTTAAATTTTAAATGATTTATTTTTACAGACCCGTGATTAATAGGCCTATTAATCACGGCCGTGGATAAAAAAGATTTAATAAAAACTTAAATCAGAGTATTGTCAGGAGTCCTGACTCCGAATTTTACAAAAGTTTTAATTAAAGCTATAGGGCAGTAGGTACTCTGCTAAATTCTAAATAAAAACTCTTATTCTGCCTTCCTGATCATGAAGGTTGTATCATTATTTTTGTTTTTAGAAAATTTTATTAGGAACGTCTATATCGCAAATATAACATTATTTCTAAGTGAATAAATATCTAAAAATGTAAGAACGACTTTTTTTTTGTTCAAGTTAAAGTAAGGAGGAAAACTCAAATTGTCATATACGAACTTCTTGCTTAGACCGGTGGTATTGTTGAATTTAAATTTTAAATGATTACCATTTAAAATTATACTATTTTAGTGTTGAGCAACCTCCCCCCCCCCAAAAAAAATCAGAGTTCATTCTAAATAAATTTAAAATTTTTAATCACACAGTTTAATAGTTTAAAAGTTTAAGTGGAATCTAAAATTCATACCTCCATTCAGGGCCATAGCAAAAAAGATTTTGTGGGGGGGGGAGAAGATCAAAAATTACAACTTTTTTTACCTTAAAAATACAACTTTTTTTCTCCAGAAAAAACTTAATGACTAAAAAGAAGGTCCTTATCTCCATAAAATAAATATAAAACCTTTGTTTTGGATAAATGAAATATACAACTTTTCGAGATGGGTGGGGGGGCGCTCCCCCCATAGCTAAGGCCCTGCCTCCATTTCCTTGTATAGGTACATCGGAAGTAGTTAAAATTAACCACATTTTTAAAATTATTTAACTACCAAAAGGTTATGGCTCAGCATATAAATTAGGTTCTCGTTTTTACTACACCTAGGTAAAAGTAACAATAGTAACAATAATTGTTAAGACCTATTCTAAATTAATAAGCAATTTGAAATATACCTTTCATTATATTCGGACTTATATGATTAATGTAATCTAATTATTCATATGATTTATAAGGTCATAAATTATATGCATTTTTATTTTTAAATTTATAATATATAGATGAAGTAGAAGCCATATATTTTAGAAATTTGAAGAATGTAAACCATTAATTGGAATTACAGATATACTTGGGGCCTATCTACAATTAAGTAATGCATATTTTAGCTATTAAAAGCTACTAAAATTATGTAGTTTCAAGTCAATAAGTTAGATGGCTTCCTTTATCTATTGTACAATCTTTTCACGGCAGACATCCCAAAAATAGGTGAAACCCAAGTATCCCTATTAGCCCTTCTAGCAGAAGCTAGAAATCACAATACACTCAGCATTAAATCCAAACCCTGGCCTAATGATTTTTCAAATGTAAAAATTAAAAACGCTTACAAAATAAAAGCCATTTTAGTATTCAGGAAAGAAAGGCTTCACCTCAACCCTTTCAGATAAATGACCTAGAGCACTAGATAGGTGGGTAGTTTGAGTGCTTTGTGTAGTGTGTTAACTATCCACCCACCCTAACAACCCTGCCTATCCGGTGCTCTAAAATGACCAAGACAATAACTGGGAACACTACGTTGAATATTCAGGCATAACCCTATCCAATAACCTTACGTGGGATCAGCAAGTCAAAAAACCCTCTAAACAGCCAACGAATTGCAACGTCCCCCTTTAAAAAAGTCCAAACTATACCCCCTTCTAGACAGGAAAAGTATTATTTGAAAAACAAGTACCTAAAGCAATCAAACTCTCAAGTTAGTACTTTTTTTTTGGAGTCCCAGCTTGGAATAAATTAAACCTTAACAAAAATTCCTGTTCAAACTTGAGTATTTCGAAAACACAGTACTCAAAATACAATTACGAAATTCTCACTATTCATGAAAAGATTAAACATGTTCTTAACCACTAATGGTGTCCACATCAGTGAGCTTGTCCCCCCCCCCTAATCGACATCCAATCATCCAAACCAACGACAGTTTTCACTACATGCTTTCACGTTTTAAAAATTAAATAAATAACTTTTTTCTATTTTGCATCTTTTATAATTTTGCGTGTTCTTATAGGCCCATAAGAGGTCTCTACTTTTTTTTTTTTGGTTGGCAACAGACAAAAGCCCATCGCTTGACGTTTTCCGTGCAAATGTCAGCGTCTCTTTACAAAATTTTGTGTTTAGGTTATTTTTACCATGTTAAAATTGTGGCTTGGTGATCTGAGGGGAATCCCTTATACGAGAGCAGCATAATACGTTTTAGGTATTAGTTACTGCGTTCTATTTAAGACACGGAGAATAGTTATTAATTAATACACTGTAAATGAAAATATGGTAAAGCAAATAAAGTAGGTCATATGTTACTAGCAAAGAAAGTGGTAAATTTAAATCAGTACTGTAAATTCACTGTTATCTGTAAAAATGAGAATTTTTATTTTGGTAATTGTACTGCTATCTTTTGTAGAATGTAAGCTATAATTATGGTAATTTTCGGGACTGTGTGTAAAAGTGCCGGGTTTTTGGACCACATGCATGAATTTTAATGCAAAATTATTGTACCGACAGAAAAAGAACTGACATTTTACTAAACCGAGTAATATTAAGGTTTATTTAAAAAATATTGTAAATTCACATTTTGACATACTACTGAAAGATTGACGGACAAATTTAGAGTGTATGACTGAAGTTGGTCATAAATACGTTGATGACCTTTATTTTAGTTAATAACTTTTTTTCGGCTCTGCCTGATTTTTTTTAAATTTCACTTTTACAAATAATAAAAGTTTAAAGTTTTCAAATAGTACGTTTCTTATTTTTAAATCTATGTGAATTCTGCTCGTCGTATATTATTTAATGACATTTATATTATTAATTATTCATTAAAAATAATAAGTTATTTATTACTAAGCATTAGGAAATTTACACACCTAAATTTGTTTACATACAAAATGTTAAATTAGGTGTGTTTTCAAAATAATAATATGGAAAAATTTAAATGTCATATCAATAATTAAAATCAAAACGACGGTTTTAAGGTTAAACTACGACAAACAGAAATATACATAATATTATAGGGTTTTATCCTTGTACATTTAGTATAGAGAACCATCCATAAATGGCATTACATCTTTTTTCCATGTTAATATCCTGTAAGGACGGGGGACGTCCCTCTACACGGTGTTTGCAGTGTTTCGTCATAAAATTAAGGGATGACTTCACATCACAAAACATGAAAAATCAGCATAGGAAATTAAACCCAAGAGAGTTGACTTTTTAAAATTGTACTAAAAATAAGGTTTTTAATTAACAACTCTGGTAGCCTTTGAGCTAGAGCGACGAAGTTTTGCAATTAAACTTGTATTAATAAGGGCAATAAGTTTTAAGTTAATTATTTGTTTTTTATCTATCCAGAGGCGTACCTAGACGGAAAGTGTGTGAGGCAGGCTTAACACATTTTTGCCCCAAACTTATTTATGTGTATTCCTTTACATTACAGCATTAAAATTTTATTGGGGGCAAGCCAATTTATTCCTAACAAAAAGTTTTTGCTAAATTCCCAAAAAGTTCCAGTCTTTTTTATTGGGAGGGGGGTTAATAGGAAACAGATTGAATTACATATTTTTTAGAAATCCTAAAGTATAGTATTTTTCAGAATCTCATACGCAATAATTTTATAAAATCTGTTAATTAATATTGTAATGTTAAGAGCCGCAGGGGATCGTTCAAGTATTACGCAACGCAAATTTTGATTATTTTGGACCCCCACCCCCCTGTAACGCTATTTTCCTATACCATTAACATGGGCGTAACACTCCAAAAAGCCTTTTTATTAAAATTTATGGCAGGCACTCGGACTCGGCTCGGTAATCATGCTATTATTCACCGCACTGATGAACTTTTCAGCCTCATCATGATCTTAGACCATGGTCCCAGGGTCTTGACAGAGAAATAAAAATATAATATATCCATCATCAATAAGGTGTCGATATTTTCGTTTTTTTCTAGAAGCTGCATTGCAATACAATATTGTTTGCCACAATCTTGGACTCTTTTGAAGACGAGTAAAGATAAGACGAAGCAAGTGTATCAGAGCACGTAGTATCCCAAACTAGATGAGCTCCATGTGACTAAGGTACCAGAGACAAGCCATCCACTCTTCTTCCGTCATCTCTGTATAAACCAACGGGTTTAAGAATTGATGGGATATTTGCACTGGATAACGCTTGATGTATTTATTGATTTACTGCCTTATGACGCGAATAACGACCAACACTTTTTTGGCAAAACAGACCATAAATTCCATTTCCATGGATCACCACAAATACACAAATGGGGTTCACACAAATTTAAACCAAGTCTCAAATCAACAGCAATACGAAAAAAGATATTGTTCAGTAAGGTTCCCAAGTTTTTACAAGGTAGCGCATTTAACCAAGCTCCAGAGAAAGAAGACTTGCCAGCCAAGAATCTTCCTTTATCAACATCTGATTTTAAAGGAAGGTTTTTAGAAATTCTATCCCAATTCTGAAGCCAAAGTTCATCGGGAACTTTATTTAAATTAAGGTTATTCCAGACTACTAATGTTTCCTCATAACCATTGATCCAAGATAAGCCATCTTCTTTATTTGAAGACAGGAAAGAAAGGGCAAATCCAGAAACAAAGTTAACGGAAAAAAGAAAAGCAGGTAAATATATGTCCTTCACCATTCTTATTCCAAGACCTCCTTCTTTAACAGGTGAAGATGCCACTTTTAAAGATTTCTTCATCAAACTTATCAATATTTTCTTTAAAATTATAAAGAGGTGCTCAGAATATATGTAAGCTTTGGAATGGCTAGGCAATGTTGAAGAAGATAAAACGCAAGATGCGCATTTATTGACTCAAGCCAATTGACGAGAAGTTTTAAGTCTGACAGTTTTTTATTCAAAGTTGGTTCAGTAGCTTCTGAAACTATAGGTGATCCCAATAGCATAAGATCCTTAGTGACCACACGGATTCCTGACGATATAATTTGAAAAGTTTTGCAATACTGAATTGTCGTAATTCGAACAAAAATATATTTCTCAATTATCAGGATTAATTTGTAATCCCAAATGATTACAGTTTTCTATTAACTTTAAAATTTAAAAGAACTGCGCCAGGAGTTCCCCCTAAAGTTCCATCATCAAGGTATTAAGTTCGGAGGGTAATTTAGAAATCATAGGCTGAATAGCCATACAGAAAAGCATTGGTCCAGCAGGATCTCCTTGTTGAGCACCGACTTCAGACAAAATGGTATCATCTTCGTAACACAAATAAGATATATCCTTGTAGCATTGAGTCAAAAAATGGAATATATTCGGAGTCATAGTAAAAACCATGTAGCATTACGTCTTTTTCAATGGAATTAAATGCGTTCTTAAAATCAATTTTAGGCAAGATTTTAATAGATAATTTGTTTTTATCTATAAAGCTTCTAACAGCATGAACCACAGATTCACCTTTAGTACCAAACCCAACCTGAACTGGTCGAAGATATTCTTCGACTTGCTCTCGAACCAAGTAACAAGCTAACTAGCTGCTATTCTTTTTAAGTTTGTACCAACAGCAATAGGCTGAATACCACCATCGTGCAATTAGAGAAGCTCCATAAAAAAGGCGTGTAACTATAATTTATTTTTCCAGACAACATCAAATTGATAAGTCTAGTCAAAGAAGACAAAAGTTTTGATCCATCCTCTCCAAGATTAAGTAAAGTTAAATCTTTTAAATGCTGAGGACGTAATCCGTCAATTCCTCCAGCAGACCGGTTTGGAAAGTTTTGAATTGCAGCTCTAATTTTGTCCTCGTCAATGTTAAAATCTTCCAAAATGGGTACTGGCTGAGGAAACTGCAACATTCTAGAAGGTTTGGGGTGTTTACTTTTTAAGTATCCTGATTTTGTGGTGGCAATGTATCACTGGATGACAAAATATTTATTGTACTTCGAATATCACTATCTCCAACTTTTGACTCAACTCTGATTTTTAAGGTACAAAGCTTAGTATTTTTTTTAGATGATAAAAACAGTTTCGGCCTGTGTTAATTCGAAGCAATTATGTTTAACAAAATTTGTTAAAGTTTTTTTTATAGGTAATCTTAAAGCAGTGTAAGGAAATTGGAATAGGTTTCCCCAGGAATCTATATCGTTGAGTGTGGAACATCTATCTATAAGGGATGTTAATCGTCGAGCAACTGTAGCGTGCTCCTTTAGGAATTCTTTTAATTATAACTGTATAAGATTTTAACTTAGTTGAAGACGAAGTTGATTAACATATTTAAATTCATTAAGTGGTACTATTTTGTTTAAATTTTTTGGGATCGATGTATTCTTTCCTTGTGGCATTGCAAAACATGGTAATTCTTAAAGGATTTATTACAGTCACAATTATACTTATTGCCTTCAACTGAATAACTTTGTGACGAATCGTCCACAGTAATAGGATAACTTTTTGATTCGTCTATTTTATTTTTCACTTTTACACTATTTGTTTTGCTTGATTTAGCTTCTCTTAGGTCTTTTGATGGGATGTTATCTTTAAAATCATTAATTTTTTTCCTTGAGTTTTGTAAGTTGTGATAATTTGAGAAGAATTCTTCATCTGAGTCATCACTCATATTTTGGATTTAATTTTAATATGGCATAAATAACAGGGAACAATACACAATATTACAGTACAAAAAGATTAAAAACTGGGTTAAAATCGTATAAAATTGGTAAAAATATAGATAAAGATTTAAAAAGATATTGACACACGTCAGTCAAAATGTATAAAATTATTATTATTATTATTATTATTATTATTATTATTATTATTATTATTATTATTGTTATTATTATTATTATTATTATTATTATTATTAATATTATTATTATTATTATTATTATTATTATTATTATTATTATTATATATTATTATTATCATAATTATTATATATTATAATATCACACATTTATGTTTTATATTTGTTATAATGTTATTAATTAACAAAAAATCTCAAGTATCCAACAATAAAAGCATCATCGACTATAGTATAAACCCCATAAAAGATACTGTGACAAATATCTAACTCGTAGTAAGTATACTGCTTTCGTATAAGGGATGCCCCTTAGACGAAATTACCCGAATCGCACCCGAACTGATCTTCGCCTTTTACCACACTCTGGCAAATGAGTTAGTGCACGTTTTATGGGAACTAACGTATAAAGTTAGTAAAATCTTTTTTCGGTGTAGTTTTTGTTATAGGTACTGATATAAGTCCTAAACTCTTGTAATGGTTTTTGAGTGAAGTAATTTTTTACTGTGTAATTTATAAATTTTATAAACGCAGTCATGTTGATTTCATTAAGTATAGAGTATAAAAGTTTAAAATTAATTTCTTCATTATTTTAATTATTGTCTATAGAATATGGATGATTTATTAGATAAATTATTTTCACCTTTAACGCATTCACACACATGTTGGAGTAAACTTTTAGGTTAGAATACACTGGCCTGCATTTGAAAACTTTTTCAAAGCTTTTTGGATTTCGTTGAGTAATCTTATCTTAACAATTGATAATAATAATAATAATAATAATAATAATAATAATAATAATAATAATAATAATAATAATAATAATAATAATAATAATAATAATAATAATAATAATAATAATTATTATAATTATTATTATAATAATAATAATAATAATAATAATTATTATTATTATTATTATTATTATAATAATAATAATTATAATTATAATTATTATTATTATTATTATTATTATTATTATTATTAGTATTTCAACAATTGATAATTCCAAAACTGGCTTTAGTTTCCTCCTATAACGTATTGTTTTTAAACTACTGCCAAACTCAAAATGGAGAATCTAACATGGTGGACAAATTTGGTGATTTTAATAGTAGTCCAGTCAAATAATAAATTTAAATTGCAATAAATTTAGACCAGCTTATATTGTCACGAATGATGGGTTCTTTCTTGTTACGAATAATGGTGCTTCCTTGCCATTTTGCTGGATACGGGTTGGGGTAATTGAAACACTTCTTTATAACACACCTTCTTACCACTTTAGGTTATAGAGAAGTCAGTTACTTTGCCCAATGGGCACTGCCCACTTTGGGACTACTCAACTATCGACCCTACGGTATTCAATCTGATAATCTATCTATTTCTAATTCCAATTCTAATTCTACGTACCGTATTTATACAAAAATGTTTTACAAACAAACCTAGTTTATTTAAGTTCAATAACACAAGAATGCTTGGTGTGCAAAACATCTTTATGCAATACAAGGTACTAATTTATAAATAATAAAATTGTTTTATGAAATTTAGGTAAAGCCTGTATGGCTACCTAGCCAACTCTTGACAATATTTTAAACGGTAGTAGTGGATGGTAACACTCCTTTTAGAGTGATTTGCGTAAAGGGTGACCGCTATCTTGAATTTAAGGGTTGGGTTGCTTAATATGCATCTTACGATAAAAATGCATATAACCAATTTTGTTAAGGAGGAAATTTCCAACAATTTTTGTTTTGATAATTTTTTTAATATATTAATAACAATCGAGTTAGTTTACAAATAGCCACGTGGGACGTGAAATTATTTTTTCCCCTTTTTCAACCAAATTATTCATCGGACGATAAAAGTGGTTATGAGCAAACTTATAGCTCTTAAAATTCTCTATAAGCTTTATATATTATAAATTTTCATAGGTATTTTGGTATGGTTACAGAGAGCGCAACACAGTGCCTACTGTAACAGTAACATAATACTTATAAAAATGCATAATGTATCGAACTTTATAGAGAATTTCAAGAGCTACAAGTTCGATCATAACCACTTTTATACTGAAATGAATAATTTAGCTGAAAAATCGAAAAAAAAAACAATTTCACCCCCAACATGGCAATTTTTGAATATTTCTATATCTATATCTATTTCTAACTCGATTGTTACTAATATATTAAAAAAATGATCCAAACAAAAATTTTCTTCTTCTTAACAAAATTTGTTATATGCATTTTTATCGTAAGATGCATATTTAGAGAGATAACCGCACTCACCCCTAAAATTCAATAAAGCGGACACCCCTTACCCAAATCACCCGGTGAAAAACTAACAGGAGTTTTTTGTTACTATCCACTACTACCATTTAAAATATCAGCCCGTGTACATTTATTACAATTTAACATAGGAAGTTCTCGTTATTTAACTGGACTAAGAAACGATTTTTTTCTTAAAAATCATTATTTTCATTATTAATTAGATTTCAAAAAAAAAAAAAAAAAATGGATTATTTCATAACCAATGTATTTGTTTATAACAATTTTTTAAACAATAAGAGTAAAAAATTTATTTTCATGTGGCTTCTGTCAATAAAAAAATAAAGCAAACGGGATATTAAAAAAAATGTTTCAATGCCTTATTTACGTTTTTAATTTTTCATTATTGTTAATGTTGTTAATAAAAATGGAAAATTAAATTTTTTTAACTTTTCCACCGAGGGAGGATATTTTCTACAGCCTTTAAGGAATAGCTTTAAAAAAGGAAAACAAATCAGGCATCTATTTCAAAAATTATGGAGATTTTATTGTTATTTCCAAGTTGGAATTTTTTTTTAAATTATCACGACGGATTATTGTTTATTCAACTATCCAGCAAGTGCCTGATTTTTTTCATTCCTTAATATTCATATTTAATTAGTTAAAATATTTTTTTTGTTTAAGCGTCCGAACCGGGCGACGCGTCGCGACGCTCGCGCAAGCCAAACGACCCGTTTTCAAGCGTATTTTAACCTCAATTAAAATTATAAATATTATTGCTACAGTTCCAGGAGGTAAAGCTTTTTTTAGGAAATTTTCTGCTATCTTTGCATCTTTTTTCCGATTTTGGATATCTCCAATAGTTTTCGAGATATTAGCAAAAAACCAAACCCATTTTTTTTTATTTAATAGTTTTTAACTTTTGCAATTTATGCAGCCGCAACTTTTTTTTTTCAAAAATGCTGCTCATATTATGTGCCTTTTGCACATTTAATTAAAATGTCGTGCCTTATAAAAAAAGATATAATTCTTATATATTTTTATTGTGTTTAAATGAAGTAGGGCTGATCCCAATTTTATTTATTTAAGCTAAAGTTTAGTACAGAGGGTAGACCTTCAGGAAAGTCGTGTTTTATGAAATACCCCAATCAACTCGCAGAGAAAAGTACTAAATATATATAAAATTCATTGCAGGCCTGTTATATTGCAGAAATAATTCCTAGGCCAAATTTATTGCCGTTTGTAACGGCATTGCTTGTTGCAGATTCTATCTTATTTTAATAAATTTCTCTGAATCGAATCAATTTTGCATAGCTAATTGGTTTTACGAAATAGTCGGCAAGAACATCTACAAAAAGTGCTCTGCATTCAATTACAATGAAAATCGAATAAAAATCAAACCTTTGCGGCTTATTCAATTTTCATATATAATTACACAAGAGGCTGAGAAATAATTACGACCGACTGGAGTAATTATTTCATTTGACAGCAAAGAAGGGTATGTATAAGAGTTTTGGGCTAAATAAGAAAACCCGACAACATCGCATTATTCTTGCGCTAAATGTAATATCATATTGAAAAAAAGCAATAATTTTTGCTTGTCTAAAAACCAATATAAATACATTTAGGTAGGATGTATAATAAAAACACAACACAATATTAATTAAATATATCTATTTTTAAATAAGTATATTTAATTAATATTAAAAGTTAAAAGACTGTGTGTAACTTTTTCATAATCTAGTTTTGAATCATATCATGGAAATAAAGTAATTTAACATGTTGAAAGCCACATTAAATTACTTGTCTTGGGTAACACTGTCCCAAGGAACTACATGCTTTGGGTTATCGCTGAAACAGCTGGTTTGCTTACAGTGTTATTATAGTATAAATACCTCAAAAATAACTCCATAATCGTACTGAAACATAAGAAACTAGTCACATAAGTCCAGCCTAATTACACATTGAATTACAGTATATTGAATCCGTAATAAAACACAACAAAATATTTTAATATTATAGTCAAGAGCAGTGAACACAACACAGACCCTTTCTTTTGGCCCCACTATAGTTAATAACGTGCAAAGTTATTTTTATTTTGACGAGATGGCATTTGACACTTGAAGTTTCGTGTAATGTTGCCAAATCGTTCATTGACAGATGTCAAATTCTTAATTAAAATAATTAATTAAAGTATGTTCCGGGATGTAAAAAGGGCTGAAATTTTGGCTAAGTATTTAATTTATATCTATCTATAAGCTTGTAAAGTCTTATCGTTGCAGGCAATTTAGCCCAAAATGCGATACCCTCCTTTGAATGAAAACTGTGAATTTTTCTCCATAATTCGAAGAATCATGTGTAATTCGAAAGATTATTTTTTAACGATTTATAATATGTCAAACCAACTTTTTATATTTTTTTCATCGCAAATTGATATAAATTGTTTTATTACGTATCTTAATATTTTAACGGGCATATTTTTTAATTTGGTTAATTTAAATACATTCTCAACTGCTAAACTAAAACCATTTTTAAATTGCAGATAATAGTTCTGTCAATAGTTTAATCAACTTACTGCAGTACTGACTAGCGCGGTACTGCGTTAGGCTTGCAAGCATGTTCATAAAAGTCAACCTATATAAACTGTCATTACATTTTATGAAAAGAATATTTTGAGGTATTATTTTGGTAAATAATAAATTAATAACAATAATAACAAATAGTAATATATTCATATTTAATTATTAATTAGTATGAAATCTTGTTGTAAAAGAGAAATACTGAAAAACAAAATACTACAGAGATTCTCACTAGAATTTTCTACAGTAGAAAATTCCCAATATAGCTATAATATGATTGGACAGAAATAAACACGTGGCCAGAAATATTGTTAAATAATTGGTTGATAAAAACGTTAAAAAATAATCAATAGTATTGTTTTAATTTTTTAAATTCAAATAAAATGTTTTAAATAGGTGCGCTTAATGGAGCCCACCGCAAGACAGTGTTAAAATCATTAGGGCGTTCAACTGTCAAAGAAGGATATCTTTTTAAAGGTTAGTTGTATGCTTAACGAGAATAAAATGTTTTTGCTTAAAAAAAATGCAAATTGATGAAAAGAAATGATAAAAAACTGTTTAATAAGTTTATTTGTTAATTTCATCAAAATAATTATTCTTTAACAATTTTTGTATTATCGTTAACGTGACAACAATTTATCTTATTTATCTGAACATCAACATAACATTTGGAATATATAATAAAAACACTGTATAATATTAATTAAATGTATTTATTTAACACCACAGCAAAGTCTCTTAAAACTTTTTCTTGGAAGTAAAGGTATGTAACACGTTGAAAGCCATATTAAGTTACTAGGTTACTACTATAACGTTGGAGCTGCTCGATTTCTTTACAATATTATAAGTATCAATACATACCTCAAAAACAACTCGATAATCTTACTGAAAAACTAGTCTGATAAGTCCAACACATATTGTGTAATACACAATGTATATTTTACACAATGTTAAATTCTTAAAAATTAACAACAAAACAACAAAATATTTTAATTTTACAGTCAAGGGCAGTCAACACATCACAATACACAGCCCTTGGCCTCACAGAAGAAGTTATTTTTATTTTGACATGACATGACACTGGACACGAACCATAGTTAGGTGCAATGTTGCCAAATCGTGCATTGACATATGTCAAAATTTGTAATTAAAATAATTAGTTAATTATGTTCCGGGATGAAAAAAGGGCTGAAATGTTGGCTAAGTATTTATTTTTTATATAAATAGGCATCTAAAGTATTATCGTTGCAGGCGATTTAGCCCAAGTAAGCGATAAGCGGTAAGGGATTAGCTGTATGTCCCTAAGTCTGCGAAAATATAGATCTTACCTGAAAAGATACTCACAAGCTCGCTCTTTTACTGCGATTAATTCAAATTAAAAAGTGCGTTGTGTTATAACTTCTTTGACGGTCCCCCTTTTTTTGACAGATAAAAAATGTTTTATGTTTACCAGCCACTCAGCGTTAGTTATCGTCTTTCTGATTTTCTCTGAGCTTCACTGAACGCAGCTAATGTATACACTAAAAAACTTTGTGAACACATAAGTGGGTTTTGTTATTTTTAGTTTGGTTGGCTTGGCCTAAGCCGCTTGGGTAGTTAAAAGGGAAAGAGAAAAAATAAGATAGAAAAAAGAAAAAAAAAAGGACAAAAAATAATTTTAATCCTGCAAGTATTTTTGTACATTTTTATAAGAAAATCCCTTGGAACAGCTCCAACAATTTTAATAAAACAAAATAACAAAAAAGTAAAACAATATTTTAATTAAAGTTTGTTACTAGCCTGGTAAATAATAAAAAAATTGGTAAATCTCCATCATCCTTATCGTAGTCGGCATAAAGGAATGGCTTACCAGATGCAACTTGCACCATAATATGCTGGATCTAATGCAAACAAAATATTTAATAAAGTTTTGGAAGTACGAGATTTCTTGTCCCAATATTTTCCACGCCTGGACCTGACCTGTAATGAAAAATAGGGACCAGTAAACTAATTATTACTGGTCTGCAATTTAAATCATTAATTTCCGCTAGATGGCGCCACCGATAATAATATTATTATTAATGCTTGGAGCAAGAACTGCTGTTGTCATGATAAACATGAATATAATCTAATACATTTCATTTAAAAAACTTAAATTTACAGTTTTAGTCAATGTTTTTTACTTTTGAGACTGGGAAGGATAATAAATGTTATAGACGGTGCCTTGTGAGCCATTAACAAATGTTTTTGTGGTTGTTTATTTCGGTTACGTGATGTGGAACAGCTTTGATTGTGCTTTTCTTGCGAAATGCAGGAAAAATTATTTGTGGTAAATATAAAAAGAACAAAAAAACTAACTATTATAGTATTATTTTCTTCATTTAAATTCAAACATCCAGGTTTAAAAAAAAATAGTACTTAATCTTTAAATAAAAACAGTGAATAAATTAAAATACAGGTCTCTCGGAAAATGGTACTTTTCCTCGACCTTTAAATATTCTCGGAAAAGTACTATTTTCCGAGTTGACCTGTAATCTACTATTAAAAATGCCCGAAGCGGTGTTTAATATTTTACTTGCTAGACAGTAATCAGCTTCTCAAGATTTGGTTGCATGAATATTAAAAAAAAATTGAAACTGAAGTAAAAAGGGAAACTTATAACAAATAAAAAAGAACAAATTTTAATATTCTAAAGTCTAAAGCACCAAGATCCTAGAATGCATTATGACTCAAGTAAAAAGCATCTTTAAACCAGTCTAAGACCAAAATTTAAGATTATTTCTATAACAAAAAAAAAAAAAAACTAAATTCAGGTAAGGACATGTAGTTATCCCAATAGCAATAATAATGTATTATTAGATAATAAATTTTATATTTTTTAATACACGTTTATAAGAAAATGCCTTGGAACAGCTCCAATCTGTTTATTAAAGGAAAATATTAAAGAAAGTAAAACAATCTTTTCTTATCTTAATTAAAATTTGTTCCTCGCCTGGTACATAATATAAAAATAGGTAAATCTCCATTATCCTTATCGTAGTCGGCATGAAGGAATGGCTTACTAGATGCAACTTGCACGATAATATGCTGGATCTAATGCATACAAAATATTTTAAAATTGCCCGAAGCGGTGTTTCTGTGTCCTTTTAGATAATATATGGGCTGTTAGCGTCTCGTGTTTGCCCATTTATCATTCGGCGAGATTTTCACAATATATTTTCAGGTCAAAGGTGAATTTATTGTTGCTAAGGTGTCACTCTTAAACACACAAATCAAACAGTTGTCATTTTATGTATCCATCAGGAATACCACTATGGAAGCAGAAAAATGTCGTCCGCTAAGTGTAAAAGTACACAGATAAAAATAATTTCTTGGTTCAGGAAAATGCGTTTGTTTCTTAGGTAATACAGACACACATATGATAGTTATTTATGTATCAAGGGTATTAAGTAGATATTTATGCCCCGAGGGCATACACATCTATTGATACCCGCGGTGCATACAAACTTTTATGTCATACTAGTACGTTATTGCATCCACAATATAATTATCTAAAAAAATCCGAACATACAATGGCGATTTCTCCCGTTAGATTAGACATGGACAAAAGTTCTACCCAAAAAGGATAGAAGACATACATACACTTCCACTTCCACCCAACCAAACAAATTCTGTATTTGTTCTTTGTTGAACAAATACAATATTCACTTGGCCGGGCGAAAAGTGTAACTTTATTATTTTTATTAAAGAAATTACTGGCGCCATCTAAATTTTAGTAGATTTATCTTATTCTACAGATTCACATTAGCTATGTGCGTTCGTGCCGCTCTGTGCTACACTTTCCGGCCAACCAAATAAATACTGTATTTGTTGTATGAAAAACAAATACAGTATTTATTTGGTTGGCTGGAAAGTGTAGCACAAATGAGATAGAGATAGGGTAGACATCTTTTGTTTCATAATTCTAGTTGTAGAGAGCTCCATTGGATTTTAACACTATCGTTGCTAGGGAAATGCTGTATTAATAAGTTAATAAAACTGTTTTTGTAATTTTATGCCCGCGCGAGCCATAAAGTGCACTTTATGTCCACGCGGGCCATTAAATGTACTTTATGCCCGCACGGGCATAAAGTACACTATTATGTAAGTAAGTAATAAAAACACAATAATGAACTACGATGACAAAAATAATTTCTTGGTTCAAGAAAATCCGTTTATTTGCGTAGGTATAGTGATGACTATGGATAGAATAGTTATTTATATACCAAGGGACTAAACTGGCTGTTTTAGTCCCGCTGCATTAGTGTTTCCTGAGCGAGCGTAGCGAGCGAGGGAAACAGAAATGCAAGGGACTAAAACAGCCAAGTTTAGTCCTGAAGTATATACACTATTTTTTGCAGGACCAAACATAATTTAGGTAGGTAGATAAAATTAAAATTAAAAACCATGCCTCTAAAATCGGTTGTTTTATTTTCGTAATTTAATCAAGATGCCTGTAAATTGCGAAAAGTCAGTTTCACGGCTATCGCGATTTTAATTGTTTTTTTAATATGGTTGACACAAACGTCAAAAAAATGGACGAAGATGATAAATTTTAAGTTATGTATAAATTGTTATAACAATGTTATTTTTAAAGATTTTCCTTGTTAAAATCAAATAAATTGGTTTGAATCGCTAATTTATTACAAAACACCACCAAACCTAATTTTTGAACCAGCAAAGCACATAGTAAGTATAATATTTTAATATTATCAAGGTTGCCGTGATTTTTATTCCCTAGGGAAAAAAACGGCAAGTTTAGTCCCGAAAATGAAAGCGTAAAATTAGGTTTTAGTCTTGGTCGTGCAAAAATAATTTTATAGTCCAGGAAAATCCGTTTGTTTGCGTAGGTATACAAAATAATGATGTCTTATTAAATTAAGAATGTATTTTTAATCCAAGGTTAAAATCTTTAAATTAAGAAATCGTTGTTTTATATAAAACAAAAGTATTTTCTTTAATTAATAATACATAAGCAAAAAAAAAGACGTGATGTGATTTAGCTATGATTATTAAAATAGAACTATAGAGTGAAGGGCACTAGTGTCCTCCACTAATGCTTTAGTACCTAGCTAGGAGGCACTAAATCCTTACTAGGCCCAGAGGCCTGTCTGTATCCAAAAAAGACGTTTCATGCAGGTTAACATTATGTATATCCAAACTGGGAAAAATTGATACAAAATTGCCAGTCATTCTAATTGGAATTTACAAAATTTAATAAAATTAAAGTAACAATATAGGTAAAATCAGAATTTCTGTACAAATGAGTGACAATTTTGTCTGTATTTTTTTAGATTGTAGTCTAAAATGATCAAAATTTGCGTTACGTAATACTTAAACGTTCCCTAAATGGTTTTTGTACCCTGAAAGTTACATTCTTAATATTTAAAAATTTATATATTTCAAGACTTGTGTTTGTACTGAAATAAATTCATACGTCTAATACCCTTTTTGTTTGCGCTCTTAGCACTTTGCTTAGTACAAGCCATGGCAAATTGTGCCAAAAAAAAATTGATAATATTATTTTTTATATTTTGTATGTTTGCTAAGTAAAAAAATATACTAAAATTGTGGTTTTAAAAATATGTCGGAATTGTAGAACAGACTGTCCCGAAAAGTTCTGGGCTGTAAAAGCTAGTAGATACAAAAACAAGCCATGAAGATATGTAATGCTATGCATTCTATTATAGATATATTATTTACAGCAAATGGTATAATAAATTTTCCCAACAACCAAAAAATAAAAAATTACATTATTTTTTTTTAACATTTTTTTTATTACCTTTTTTGTAAAAAATGTAATCCTATATTAAAAAAATTAAAAATAAGATCTTTTTTTAAATAAGATCTTTTTTTGATAAACAAAAAAATAAAAAAAAAAAAAATAAAAAAAATTTAAAAAAAAATTGAAAAAAAAAACAATTATTTTTTTCTTTTTGCCAAAAACAAAAAAAAAGAGTTTTTTTTTAATTATACATAAGTAGTTTTTTTTTAATTTTTAAAAAAAGTTTAACCCCCAATAACGTTTTTGTTGTTGGGGGGATTACTTTTAATTGGTAGTATTGATCCTTATAATAATAGTTATTTATGGTACTAGTGGGTAAAGGTAAGATATTGCCCATGATTGCCATACAAGGTTTTATCCAATAAATAGCTTAGGAATTCATATTTTTATTAAAAATTTTAATGACATTTACAAGAAAATTATTTTACAAGTGACAGTTGAGTTGGTAAAATAAATAATTATCCACTCAATAAAGTAAAAGCCACGCGGGGGTTATTATTGAGTTTATCTATTTAAAATAAAGCTGGTAATTGTCTCATTATCTGTATTTATTGGATAAAAGTAATTTTTTCTAAAAAAGTTACCTTAATCGGAATTTTCTTTCAGATTTTTTCGATTTTTTTTTTTTAAGTTTAACCCCATATAACTTTTTTTTTTGGATATTACTTTTAAAAACAATAGGGATCTTCCCCTCATAAAATTATATTTTCCTGAAAATTTCAAGTTGATCTGATTATTCTTTCTTGAGTTGCAAACAAAACGTAACATCCAACAGAAGGACGGACGAACATTTTAAACAAAAAAAGTTGCTTATTTTTTCATGAAACAAATTTATATCCAAGAATTTTTTGTCTAGGCCGACTTTTGAAAAATTTTTAAAATTCGAAACTATCTTATAATAGTATTCTAGCGCAGGCGCTGTGAATAATATAATGACTATGGAGAAAAATCCATAGTAATCAAAAACCAAAAACCTGCAAATAAAAAGCCATATAATGCATACATTCGTAGAATATTTGATAGCGATATACATTAGATCCTTTTTATCGCGACCGAACATCCCGACCACTATCCTTTTACATGGCATTGCTGATTCTACATGAATATCTATTGCCAGTTCTTGTTCCAATTGTGTGGCGCAGGATTGCAAATCCCCTGCATATAAGTACCTAATATTATGTATCCTGCATTACTTTAAAGTTTTATCTTATCAGCGAGGGGTCCCGCAATAGGTTTTGGATGCGTCGTCTCCTTCAAAATCGGAAGTCTTTTGCAATATTTCGAAAGATTTCCTAAGACTTCCTATAATTTTCAAAAACTTCCCGGACTTCTCAAAGATTTCCTAAGACTTCTTACGACTTCCTGAGATTTCCTAAGACTTCTTACAACTTCCTGAGATTTCCTGAGACTTCCTCAGACTTCCTCCGACTTCCCAAAGATTTATAGTGACTTCCTAAAGACTTCTAACAACTTTTGGCAATTCTACGCATGCGTGATTTTTAAATTTAGCCCGCGAATTTTTTATTCAGGGATTTATTGTTAAAGTTAGTTTTCGGATCAGATTATTTTATAAGGACCTAATTTAATAATAATAATCATAATTATCATAATTATTATCACGGATAATGATTTACAGTGCCCGGGCAATTGCGAGCTATTATTATTCATCTTTTGTCATCTTTTTTAACTTTTATCATAGATTTACTAGCGTTGCGTTCTTGTGGAGTGGGGTCAGCCGTCTTGCAGCTGCTTCTTATCAATGCACTGCAGTGCTGAATTTATGCCCACTTTTGCCCGAGGTATGATGATCATTCTGTGAGTAAGTAAAAACATGAAACAATCGGTTTATTTAGGTTTATATTGTTTTCCGAAAATAGCAGTTCTGAATTGGTTCGGAACGTGCGCAGTTGCCATTGAGCACTGCCCAGTTGCAACTGCACCAGTTCCGAACCAGTTTAGAACTGAGATTTTCGACAAAAAAACAAACCCAATGAATTCGTTCACAAAGTACATAAAGGGTTTAGGTGGGGTCGAATACAGCGTTACACCATGTAGAATTTTAGTTAGAAATTATAAGAAACTGCGTTACGAGGTAGGAAGAGGTTACTCTGGCCAAATTTTGCGTAATTTATGGTAGAAACTTGGGCGGACATTTATTTTTTTGTGTAATAAAACTATATCTCCTATTTATTTAAAAGTTTAATTATTTATATTTATAGTTTAGTATAAACCTCGGTATAAACAAAAACATAACTGTTATGCCATATGTTATAGCTTTTATAATATCGTGGCAAATGCTATATACGTTACGCCACGATAATATACAAATAAGTATAAAAGTTCCGATAAAAAGTACAAAAAACACATGTACAACTAAAATAAAAAGAAACTCCATTCTAATATTTAAATAAATTTATATTGAACCGAAAATTGCATGCTTTTTACGATTTTAGGCATCATCCAGACGCTCGCATAACCATAATACATAACATACATATATTTTTCGTCAGAAATATATTCTCCCTCTTTGAATGAACTTTCACCTTAATTTTTAAAAATCGATCACTTTCTCGCGAAATAGACAAAATGAAGTGTGCTGCCGATATGCCGAAAACCAAGCCACTTACACGGCGCGTGTGGAGGGGGGTAAATTACACCGTGTTTTCCAAGTATTTTTATTAAAATAACTACTAAAGACTTCCCAGACTTCCTGAGACTTCCTGCGACTTCTCAAAGACTTCCCGGACTTTCTGAGATTTCCTAGTGACTTCCTAGACTTCCTGAGACTACTCAAAAACTTCCCGGACTTCCTAAGACTTCCTAGAGACTTCCCAGACTTCCAGGCCAAGTGCGTCGTCTCCTTCATTATTGCGGGACCCCTCGCTTATCAGATATAATATAAAGTTTAAAGTTATTTTTTTTTTCTATTTTCGTTTTTAGTTCCTAACAAAAACAAAGGAATTAATTTTTTTACTACTACAGTTCCCGGCATAAAAAATGAGATATTGACATATTGCGATCTGACATCTAATAGTAATAATTCCTGGATTAAATTGGATTTAAAAAAATAGGTTATGGTTAAATATTAGTTTTTATGAAAGAATTGATTGGTTGACTGACAACTAATAGTTGTTACTACTAACCCAGACTGAAAGTAATATATACTCAAAAACAATAACGAAACTGAAAATACATTTTTTATTAAAAACAAAAACCCAAAAACATTTATTCTTATACTAAAATAGGCATAAAATAATATTTTGAGCTATAAAAATCTTAATCATAATACAAAAGCATGGAGAGCCCCAAAAAAGTTACAAAACTTGTCAAGAAGAATAAATTTGGTACTAGAAAACAATGTAAATAATAATAATTAATATCTTGTTGGATTTCCATTGTTTTCTAGTACCAAATTTATTCTTCTTGGCATTGAATTAACAAGGTTTTGGCAATACTGCACTGTTAAGTTATTCCAAGCTTCACGAATAGCTTCAATTAGTTGAGCTCCATTTTGGGGCCTAAAATCTGGGCTATGAGATGGCCATGGTAATACGTGGACATTATGGCGTCTGAGGCATCTTTGCACAGAGTTTGACATGTGCACTGAGCAGTTATCTTGTTGGAATATAAAGTTGTTATTGGGAAATACTTGATTAACTGATGGTAGCATTGCTTCTTCAAGAATTCTGCAGTAAGATTCTCCATTAAGGTTTTCTTCTAGAATAACCAGTACACCGGGACCTTGATTGCTTATCCAAGCCCAGGTATTTACTGAAAATCTTGAAGCGCGAACTTTTCGAGTATAACGCTCATTGTAACGCGTACCATGTGGCCGATATACCTTAATTTTACCATTGGAAGATGATTTAAAGTTTTTTTTTTCATCAGAAAACACCATGTTTTGCCAAAAATTTGCATCCGTGTGGTTTAGGGCAAATACCAAGCTAGACCCATGTGATCAACTGATAACAATGGCTTTTTAGCAGCAGTCCTACATTTCATTTCAGAATTCTCAATTCTTCTCCGGACTGTTCGGTCTGAAGCTATAAAATTGACTTCTACCATAGCTTAAGGGGTAGTTTTAAATAGATCATCTCTCAGAATATCCAAGAATGATTCATCCTGCTCCTCTGTTGTTTTTCGTGCTCTTCCTGATCCCCTTTGTCTTGCAGTTGTTCGTTCTTTTTCCCACTTCTTTTTTATTCTCCCTATGGTGCTTCGGTGAATTCCAAATTCATCCAGGTATCTGATAGTTTTCCCATTTTCCAAATGTGCGGCTATTATAGCTCTTTGGGTCTCATTTAATTGTCTAGGCATAATTTTAATTTATTTTATTTTATTTCTGCTTTTAACTGACAATATAGACACTAACTGTCATAAACCTTCTAGATTAACAAATGTTTAAAACCTAATTCGTTACCATTTTTCATATCTCATTTTTTACGCCGGGAACTTTACTTTAGAAAAGCAACATTCTTAAATAATTTTAAATGACTGAATATTAGATTATGGCATACTGTGCAAGAATTCAATGTTCTCGCCCTGTTGATAAAATAGGCACATGTGGCAATATCCCAATGCTTAATAATAACTAAATTAGAATGAATTTAAACAATCAATAATGACATTTTTCTATTTTTCTATTTTGGGACTCATATAAGCTAATAATCACACGCATTTTGCGTGTTCCTATAGGCCCATAAGGGGACTCTACTTTTTTTCTGTTGGGTTGGCAACATACAAAAGCCAAATCTCTTGACGTTTTGCTTGCAAATGTCAATGTCGATTTAAAGTTTAATTTTTTACAAATATTTTGTGTTTGGGTTATTTTTTACCGTGTTAAAATTGTGGACTGGTTAATTGCAGTGAAAAAAGAAGAGATGACTGTAAAATATTGTACCGTAATTAATACGTTCACTGCCAACGGCTAGTTTTGACAGCGGAGCAATGGGTATGGGCAAGGGAAAAATAGAAAGAATTGATTAATGTTGTTAGGGGCGCCAGTTACTTTAGCTTTTACTCCTTTAGGTAAGTAACAACCTAGTGTAAATACTTAAGCTTTTCAGTTTGAGAAAATATAACCCCTAAATAAAATAAGATAATTCATTTGAGAAATTTATTATAAATAAACTTAATGAAAGCACATCAAGTAATGTATTAATATATATAAAAAAATATGTGTAATTATATTAAGATATAATTAAAGAAATCTTAATAAAAATTACTAAATTCAGAAATTATTCGACTTAAATGTATAAAGAAAACATGAAGTTCAGCAAGCACCAAGAAATGTATGTAAACAGCAATCATTTCTTGCAGTGTATAAAAGTCATGCTTAAATTAGAAATCATTTAATCAAAAGTATGATATTTAATAATTAATAAATGAGATTAAATGTTTTAAAAAAAATAAGTACCTAAAAATGAACAAAAGCCAGAAGGGCATATAGTATTAATCAATACTATATCAGATCTGATAAAGTTTACAGTTATAAGAATATTGAAATAAAAGAATTTAAAAATATGAAATATTGCTTTCAAAAGTTTTCAGAATGAGTACTTAGCTGGTTTCTGCAAAATCCATGAGGTATGAATTCCATCGTCTCCATCTGTACAAGTCTCCCCTATGCTGATGAATTCATTTCTCAAATGAAAGAAAAAAAAATATAGGCTGTCCCATCTACTTTGGAAAAATCATTTTCCAGGATAAAATGTACGATTGAAAATGTTGTCCGGGATAAAATATACTTTTGAAAATTATGTCCAATGTAAAATTGTCTGCTAGACGGTTACATAGAATTTATCTATGCCAAAAATTACAGAACCATGTTCCAACAGAACATCACTCCATGCGGAGAACTTGTATATCAAATATACCAAAATAAACTTCAACTTAAATTAATGTAATTCCATATTAATGGTATAGAAATGGTGAGTAATTAATGGTAATTAATTAATGGTCTAGTAATGTAGTAATAATGGTGCTTAATGGTGATTAATTAATGGTGATGTCATACTAAGTCTTCGATGTCCATCGAAACGTTATAAATGCGTAATTGTAGAAAATAACCGTTACAATATCTTCCGCATTGTTTAAATATTCATTTTCACTAACTTTAAATAAAAATACATGAAGGATTACTTCGATGATTACAGAAAATAAACACTCGTCAAAATGACACCACCATTGTATTCGAGTTGCTTCAAGAAGGAGCGAAAATCGACCTTATCAACCGGTATGAACCCTTCAGGTAAATAAAATCCTATTTCTGAACTATTAGCGACATCTATGCAAGTCATTATCAACTACAGTTTTACCGTATAGGATTCCTAATAAAGGTAGCGCAAACTACATCAAAGATAATAACAAAAGAATATTTCCTAATAAATCCGTATTAGTGATATCTAACCTCAAAATATTACTCTAAGAAACAAATATAAACAATACTTATTGTTTATCAGCAAAACTAATAAAAATACGAACAGAATACTAAGTGTCCTGTGAACTAAGTATAAACAAAATACTGAATCTAAGTGAGCAGTTCCAGCAAACTATTTTCAACAAATTCTGGATTATCCCGAAGGAATAAGCATACGAAACTTTCCAGGAGAAACAAGCTACAGATGAAAGCCAGTGAAATCCAACCCTCAATAGACTCTGAAACATATAAAAACCAGGTAAGTCCATAGACAAATGCACAAATAAGTCATATGATTCTTTATTATTAAAAATCATATTCTAATTATGTTTTCTTTATGTTATTTTCAGGTAGAACTATGGAATAGAGACTCATATGGTTAGAATTCAGTTCCTGCTACAAAATAGTCCCAGATACAAAATAGTTCTGTACGTACGTAACTATTTATATACAAAATAAACATAAATTATAACGTAAGTAAACGAATAGTTTAATTAACCCTTGCTGTATTACAAAGTGACGATTTATATCGTTACAATATATCAAAATATCATTTATTCTTAGAATTTTAAACATAGTGTAAACTGTAATGCCAACCCAAAACAAAAATCCCTAAATCAGTCATGAAGTTAAATGTATGTAAAAGTTTTTTAAATTTTAGAGCAAAATGGAAAAAATTATATAAAGCACTCGTTTCATAACACGTTTTTAGAGCACTAGTACTTTAGAAAACTCGCCGCAAGTGGCTCGTTTTCTAAACTTATACTCGTGGGCTAAAAACGTATGTTATGAAACTAGTACTTTAATATACTATTTGCTACTCTTATAAGCTCATAATCACACGCATTTTGCTTGTTCTTTTAGGCCCATAAGAGGTCTGTACTTTTTGTTCTTTTGGGTTGGCAACAGACCTGGCCTATCGCTTGACGTTTTCCGTGCAAATGTCAATGTCTCTTTAAAGTTGAATTTTCTACAAAGTTTTGTGTTTAGGTTATTTTTACCATGTCAAAATTGTGGCTTGGTTAATTGAAGTAAAAAAGAGAAGAGATGACTATAAAATATATCAAAATATCATTTGTTCTTAAAGCAAGCAGCTCATTTTCTAAACTTTTACTCGTGCCCTAAAAACGTATGTTATGAAACTAGTACTTTAATATACTATTATACCGTGACACTAGAGTAAAGTGGAGCCTTGAGAAATATAATAAAAAGCAACATTTTGTAGTCGAAGAAAAAGTATAGTCAGGAACACGTTTTGACTGTATATTGTACACTCGCCTGCAATTATTGTGTCAAAATTTCCACTCGTGTAGAATATGCGTAATTCCATACTTGACTAAAGGTCTAGGATATTAATAGAGCCTTATACTTGACAAGTTTAACTTGTTGTAGAATATATATTTTCAGCACAACGTCAAATTTATTACTAAATTTGAATCCCTTTTAAAAAGCAAAAACCAACTACATAAATTAAATACATTTTCTAAAATAAAGAAAATGGTATTTTAAACACGTTTCATAAGAATTTTTTAGCCAGGGCCGTGATTAATAGGCCCATAAATCACGGGTCCGTAAAAATAAACCGTTTAAACTTTGAAACAACCGTGGATAAAGTATTGTATTTTACTCGTGTATAAAATCTATTAATTATTCGGGAGATTACGCCACTTGCCTATCGGCTCCTATAGTAAAATTCACACTCATTGATTAATAGCTCGTTAAATAATATACTATTATAATTTATCATTAAAATAAATAAAATGTTCTTAAAAGTATTTAAACAATATGAAATGTCGTCGATATTATGTCGAGGAGAAAAGTGGACAAGTGGAAATAAAAAACAGTAATTAAAAATAAAATAAACATGTGTATTTTAATACTTAATTTTAGAATTCTAAAATATAAAAGTAAAAATAAAAGCTAGTTTAAAAATATTGAGTCGTGCAATAACCATGTTAAAGATAAAATTACCACTATTCTTACTACATTTCGATGGATAAAACCATTTTGATATTTCAACTTGCTATCTTCTGCAAATTCAAATATTATTCAAAATATCTTTATAGAATCTATAATAGTTCAGTCAAATAACGAAAAATTCCTATGTTAAATTACATTAAATGTACACGGGCTTATATTTTAAAGGGTAGTAGTGGATAGTAACAGAACACTCCTGTTAGTTTTTCACCGGGTGATATGCCTAAGGGGTGTTCGCTATCTTGAATTTTAGGGGTGAGTGCGGTTATCTCTCTAAATATGCATCTTACGATAAAAATCCATATAACCAATTTTGTTAAAGAGAATATTTCCAATAATTTTTGTTTGAATATTTTTTTTAATATATTAATAACAATCTAGTTATAAATATTCAAAAATTACCATTTTGGGCGTGAATTTGGTCTTTTCGATTTTTCAGCCAAATTATTCATCGGAGGATAAAAGTCGTTTTGAGAAAACTTGTAGCTTTGTACATTATGCATTTTGTTACGGTTACAGTGGGCGCTGAAAGTCGAGTTGCGCCCTCTGTAACCGCACCAAAGTACCTATGAAAATTTATAATATATGAAACATAGAGAATTTCAAGAGCTACAAGTTTGCTCAACCATTTTTATCTCCCGAGGAATAACTTGGCTGAAAACTGGAAAAAAACAATTTCACCTTTAACATGGCTATTTTAAAATTGACTCGATTGTTATTAATATATTAAAAAAATGATCCAAACAAAAATTGTTGGAAATTTCCTTCTTAACAAAATTGGTTATATGCATTTTTATAGTTAGATGCATATTAAGCAACTCACCCCTAAAATTCAAGATAGCGGACATACCTTAAGCAAATCACCCGGTGAAAAATTAACGGGAGTGTTTTGTTTATTTCAATTTACATTTATTATTTGACTGGACTATAATGACTTTATTTTGATAATCTTTTACCAATTTTTGGAAGAATATAAAAACAACGCGTGTTAATCTGTTCTTGATTATTTTAAAATTTAAATGATGCACAAAAAACGTTAGCCATTATTAACATTTTTACTAGAAAATAGTAAGTAGTAAATAGATTCGAGATAATTTATAAAACCGCAGGGGCACCTGAGGGCTCGGGACTTGATTTTTAGTGGTGATGAACTTTTTTTAAGTTTGTCAATTTTTTGGCAGTTGGGTGCCTAAGTGCTCCGGACTTGATTTTTAGAGGTGATAAGCTTTTCTTTTAATCTTCGACTTTTTGGCAGGAAGGTGCCTATTAGGCAGTTAAAGTGCTCGGGGGTCGATGTTCAGAGGGGATAAGCTTTTTCAGTCGCAGCCGCCAAACCAGGGTTTTGCCCGGTGAAAATATTTTCTTCCGCCATCCCTGATTATCCAAGTGGCCCTTCAGGGCTTAGTGGCTTATTTTTTGTGTAGGTAGTACCTATCACTAAATTCACGCGTTTCTTATAATGGTTTATCCAGCACCTGTTGATTTTTCCGAAAATATATTTTTCAGTAGGTAGTGGCGCTTTTTAAGAAAAACGTAGTTAGTGGCGCCGGACTCGTGAACCGAATCTCTCTTATTATTATTATTTTATTAAGTTTTTAGTAACAGTCAATAAAAGGTATATTTATATAATTTATTTAGAGTTGTTAAAGTTTATAAATGGCATTATTTTAAAGTTTTTGTATTTTGCTTAAATTTATCAGTTGTTTTTGTCCGGGTGTCCGGTTGTTTATGTGGGTGTTTACTGCCACAATGACTGATCTTGAGCTTTAATTCTCTATTTGAAAACGACAAAAATATATCGTCGAAACGTCACAACAAAATAAGAAAACAATTTTAGTCTGATCCAAAGCCCTATTCTCCAAAAATAAAAAATATATACAAAATTATATGTATTATAATTATAATAATCCTTTATTCCAGCCATATACAAAAAATACAAAAAAAAATTATAATAATTGTTATTTATTCTAGAGCAACTTTGGCTATGCATTTATTAGAAATTTAAACAAAACAAACAAACAAAAAAACTAAAAATTCCTATGTTTTTAGGAGCAAATTAGGGTAAATTATTTTACCTTGAATAAAGTAATAACAGTGGTCTTTAAAGTATTTTTAATATCACTGAAATCAGATTTTGTAATTTCAGTCTTTTATTTTTGGGTAATAGTAGAGTTGTTTGCACGTATGGACGTATAGACTCTCCTAATGTTATATTTTAACTATTTATTTGTTTAAATAATGTTTTGTTTATGTGGGTGTTTACTGCCACAATGACTGAACTTGAGCTTTAATTCTCTATTTGAAAACGACAAAAATATATCGTCGAAACGTCACAACAAAATAAGAAAACAATTTTAGTCTGATCCAAAGCCCTATTCTCCAAAAATAAAAAATATATACAAAATTATATGTATTATAATTATAATAATTGTTATTTATTCTAGAGCAACTTTGGCTATGCATTTATTAGAAATTTATTTGACGACCACCCTAATGTATTACAGCAGTTTAATTTAGAATGTTATTGTGTTTAGCACATAACTTTGACTATTTTTTCATGACCTTTCAGCTAGTCAATTGTACACAATGTGTTGGCGAAACTCGTACATCTTTTAGCGTGTGTCTTCTCGGAGGGTCCTTGGATTTTCCACCGTTCTCTTTCGACTTTGAGATGTAGGAGCCCCCTACACAAAAAGAAAAATCCAGTTAAAATTAAAAAAAATAATAAACTTCTAAAATATATATATATAAAGAAAGGTAGGAATTTCTAAATCGAAAACGCTTTCTGGATCAAAAGCTGCTCCTTGGTTAAAAACGGTGGCCACTTAAAAATCAGCCAAATCGATTGTTTAGAGGTAGCTCAAAGCAATAAAACTTTGAAAAAAATCGGTACCTGTTTTTAGGATAAAAACTGATTGTATAAAAAATTGAGGAAATTTTAGAGGGTTTTTTTGGTAATATTTAGAAACAATACTAGCTGGGAGAAACTAAAAAAATTATATCCCCCCTCCTCTTAAGTAGGGTGTGTCAAAAAATCCCGAATTTCGAAATCAAAAACGCTCTCTGGCTCAAAAGTTGCTCCTTGGTTTGGACGGTGGCCACACAAAAATCAGCCAAATCGATTGTTTAGCTCAAAGCACTCAAATTTAAAAAAAAATCGGTACCTGTTTTTCGGATAAAAACTGATTGTATAAAAAATTGAGAATTGGAGGTGTTCTTTTTCAAAGGAAGTTATCTCCTTTAAAATATGCCCTATTTTTAAAGGCCTGATGTATATTAAAAAACCTAGCTCTCTTAGGACTGAGTTTTTGATCAAGGTGCATATATTTTTTTTTCTTGGCTTTTAATGTTAAATAGCTATTTATTACTAAAATCTTTGTTATTGGCTTTATAATTTTTTAATTTTTTATTTTCGGTTCTTGATGCGTAAAAATTGATTTTAAATGCATTTATCTTCAAAACGGTTAATCCTGCGACGTTACACCATTTACTTTTTTGTGTACTTTTACATAAAAAAGTATATTCCAATAATAAAAATTCAAGAAAATTTAATGGAAAAAAAAAACAGAAAATCCACCCGGTTTCGAATTGAAATTTATTTTTTTTTACCCGAATTGGGGAAACAAATAATATCTTCTGTATATGCAGGTAGGTTAACATGTATATATGCTTATGCTAGATTTTTTTAAATAATTGGCGATTTTTTTGTGTTCTAACTTAAGGGGAGGGGGACATATTTTTTTTTAGTTTCTCCCAACTAGTATTATTTCTAAATATTACCAAAAACATTTCCTCAATTTTATATACAATCAGTTTTTATCTGAAAAACAGATACCGATTTGTTTTTCAAAGTTTGAGTGCTTTGAGCTACCTCTAAACATTAATCGATTTGGCTCATTTTTGAGTGGCCACCGTTTTTCAACTTTTGAACCAGAAAGAGTTTCGGATTTCAAAATTTGGGATTTTTTGACACACTACTCTAAAAGCTATACTTTTTATAAAAGTGCTGTACCATCATGAACACTTGAACGCGCTAGTCCTCCCCACTCTATGTAGGAACACTAATCGAAAATTTTCGTCTCGTAATGTGTTAGTCCTGTAGACGATAGAACAAATGTGAATATTCAGAGAATATTTCAGTTCATGTTTAACAGTGTAGTCACTACTACAGATTTCATAATGTTTTTTTTACTGTGAGAAAAAGACATGACTAGGTAAATGTGATTATAAATAGATTAATAGTTATTATGGAATAAGATTAGCGCATTTATTATTTATAGATAATAAAAGTATTCTATTAAGCAGTTAAATTAAGTACAATTGAAAAAGGACTAGTTTTTTTTGAGAGGGAGATAGAGGAAGAATATTCTTCTTAGAAGACGGATGATTTTTATTTATGATGATTATGATGATCTTTTATTAACAAAACTAATAAAATAGGTCATCACTTTGGTTATTTTTGCACTAATATATTTGAGTTTAAGCAACTGTTATCTACAACTATCAATATTAATATTCAGGAGTAAAACAGAAAAATTAAGATAGAAATGTAAATTATTATTCAATTGTGGATATGTAGAATCTACATTGTAGATTTTAATTACACAGCCACACAAAAAAAAAAAATTATGATCTGGTGTTCTGACTATGTTTACAATAAGTTTTTGGAATCGGAATCAGATGTCTATTTAACCCCATCACATTTGCCATAACCTCAAAAAACCATAACACCGGCACACAAAAAAGATAATCTCGAGTGCGGCAGACCAGACTAGTCAATTCCTACTTATTTTGGGTAGCTGAATCTGAATCCGAGGTATAAATTTAAAAGTTAGCTTTCAAAATGGCTGATCCAATATGGCGGATTAGATTTTTTAAATTTGCTCGGATTTGCTTAAAACTTAGTACTCGTGGGTTTTTGGAGACGCTGATTACGAATCTGGTGCCAGAACCCCAGATCAGATTTATTTTTTGTGTGTGGCTGTGTTATTATTAGTTCAAATTCATATTTTGTCTAAATATAAAATATCATATTTTACATTTTATAGAAATATAAGAAAAAATGCAAATATTGGCCAATAAAATGGCCCTAGAAATTCTACGACACCCTTTATTTTTTGTGGTTTATTGACCTACTCTACGCCAATATACCACAAAAAAATGTACAATGTAATAGCACAATAATATGTAATGGTAGTTGTTTTTATAAATTTATTTTACGCATAACATAGACAAAATAACAAACTGGAATTGACCGTCAGCGCATACTTCTGCGTCCCGACTAAATTCGTCCTCCATTTTGATTCTAAATGTCCTACATAAATAAAAAAAATATATGTTTTATGTTGGTAACACTGTATAACATTATTTTCTTTGTTAGAGATGTGACTTTTTATCTCACTTCAGTACTCAGTAAAAGTTTCTTTTTGCCGTTGTTTTGTTACCACAGTTGGTTATATATGTATATATGAAAAAAACTAAATAAATATGTTAAACTTTACATAGAAAAATTTATTTTTAACATTAATTTGAATATAAAAATATAATTATTCGCACACACCTCTAACATGAAACTTGTAGTTAACATAGCCTTATTTTTTTTTCATATTTTTGTTTTGCGTTTATATTTTTTGTTTTCTAGTTAAATCTAATTAGGTATATGCTTCTAGTTTTAGGATCAGTCAACTCACAAGAATATCTTTAGATCTCTTGTTAAATGACACTTTTTCTCTCATCGAACAAAGATTTACTGAAAACTAGGCTTCGAACAATAAAGTAAAATTGCATGTTAATTTTAGATTATTTTTTATTAAAGTAAATAAAATACATTGTACAGTACTCATGAATTTAAGAGATACTACATAGTAAAGGTAGTAATAATGTCCAATAACATATCGAGTGAAAAAAGATTGAAAAAAAAATGATAAATCTACCATATGGTATCTACTATATAGTAGATATTTTAAAAGCGTGCAATGTACCTGGTTTCTAAATTCTGGTTTAGTTTAACAGTTTTTAGTTAAAATGTTTTAGATTTTTTCATGCTGTACCGTAATTAATACGTTCACTGCCAACGGCTAGTTTTGACAGCGGAGCAATGGGTATGGGCAAGGGAAAAATAGAAAGAATTGATTAATGCTGTTAGGGGCGCCAGTTACTTTAGCTTTTACTCCTTTAGGTAAGTAACAACCTAGTGTAAATACTTAAGCTTTTCAGTTTGAGAAAATATAACCCTTAAATAAAATAAGATAATTTATTTGAGAAATTTATTATAAATAAACTTAATGAAAGCACATCAAGTAATGTATTAATATATATAAAAAAATATGTGTAATTATATTAAGATATAATTAAAGAAATCTTAATAAAAATTACTAAATTCAGAAATTATTCGACTTAAATGTATAAAGAAAACATGAAGTTCAGCAAGCACCAAGAAATGTATGTAAACAGCAATCATTTCTTGCAGTGTATAAAAGTCATGCTTAAATTAGAAATCATTTAATCAAAAGTATGATATTTAATAATTAATAAATGAGATTAAATGTTTAAAAAAAAATAAGTACCTAAAAATGAACAAAAGCCAGAAGGGCATATAGTATTAAACAATACTATATCAGATCTGATAAAGTTTACAGTTATAAGAATATTGAAATAAAAGAATTTAAAATATGAAATATTGCTTTCAAAAGTTTTCAGAAAGAGTACTTAGCTGGTTTCTGCAAAATCCATGAGGTATGAATTCCATCGTCTCCATCTGCACAAGTCTCCCCTATGCTGATGAATTCATTTCTCAAATGAAAGAAAAAAAATAGGCTGTCCCATCTACTTTGGAAAAATCATCTTCCAGGATAAAATGTACTATTGAAAATGTTGTCCGGGATAAAATATGCTTTTGAAAATTATGTCCAATATAAAATTGTCTGCTAGACGGTCATATAGAATTTATCTATGCCGAAAATTACAGAACCATGTTCCAACAGAACATCACTCCATGCGGAGAACTTGTATATCAAATATACCAAAATAAACTTCAACTTAAATTAATATAATTCCATATTAATGGTATAGAAATAGTGAGTAATGGTGGTTAATGGTGCTTAATGGTGCTAAAACAATAATTATATCTTAGAAATATTCTAAGAAACAGAAAAACTTAACTTACATGTCATACTAAGTCTTCGATGTCCATCGAAACGTTATAAATGCGTAATTGTAGAAAATAACAGTTACAATATCTTCCGCATTGTTTAAATATTCATTTTCACTAATTTAAATAAAAATACATGAAGGATTACTTCGATGATTACAGAAAATAAACACTCGTCAATATAACATCACCATTTTGTATCAAGGTTGCTTCAAGAAGAACGAAAATCGACCTTCTTAACCGGTATGAACCCTTCAGGTAAATAAAATCCTATTTCTGAACTATTAGCGACATCTATGCAAGTCATTATCAACTACAGTTTTACCGTATAAGATTCTTAATAAAGGTAGCGGAAACTACACCAAAAATAATAACTAATTAAAAGAATATTTCCTAATAAATCCGTATTAGTGATATCTAACCTCAAAATATTACTCTAAGAAACAAATATAAACAATACTTATTGTTTATCAGCAAAACTAATAAAAATACGAACAGAATACTAAGTGTCCTGTGAACTAAGTATAAACAAAATACTGAATCTAAGTGAGCAGTTCCAGCAAACTATTTTCAACAAATTCTAGATTATCCCGAAGGAATAAGCATACGAAACTTTCCAGGAGAGACAAGCTACAGATGAAAGCCAGTGAAATCCAACCCTCAATAGACTCTGAAACATATAAAAACCAGGTAAGTCCATAGACAAATGTATTATAGAGAAATAAGTCATATGATTCTTTATTATTAAAAATCATATTCTATTATGTTTTCTTTATGTTATTTTCAGGTAGAACTATGGAATAGAGACTCATATGGTTAGAATTCAGTTCCTGCTACAAAATAGTCCCAGATACTAAATAGTTCTGTACGTACGTAACTATTTATATACAAAATAAACATAAATTATAACGTAAGTAAACGAATAGTTTAATTAACCCTTGCTATATTACAAAGTGACGATTTATATCGTTACAATGCTTACATGATGTAAGAGTATAAATAAATGACATGACTACACACTGGAGTGTATGTCCTAGTAGGATAGTCCTGCACAGTATTATAAATGAAAAATTGTGATCTTACATTTTAGCTATTAATTTAAATTTCTCGATTGAGTTATAATCAAAATGGCTGATCGTAAATTTGTATATAACCTTGAGATGAAAGCTTATCTATGTTCTTTGTCTATGACTCATAACGATTTCTCCAACTCGTCAAACATTTTAGGTACCTAGGTACTCTACTTTTTTTGATCCGTGAATTTTCTCATCCTCTGTAGTAATTACTAGTTACTAACTTACCATTACTCTTTTTAACATTAACACTATAATTTAATAGATCTACCTCCACTGTCATTTTCAGTTTCATTTCTAAGACTATTAACACACAAAACAGATTTTATTATACCCTTCACAGTCTCATGACTAGAAGAGCATTATACAATAGTTTTCAAATTTCCAAAATCTTCAAAAACCGGTCCAGACAAGTATATTATAATCCAAGAACGAAAAACAATTTTTCTCGGTCGCATTCGGGTATTGTAAATCGAGGCGTAAGCTGAGATTCACAACCACGTATGACCCAGTATTTCTCGTCCGTGAACCATACGCAATTTTTAACAAATAAAAGGTAAATTAATAAAATTAGTTTTAATTTTGTTTTATCTAGTTACCTATGACAATCGCATACGGCAAAAAAAAATAAACAGTTGCCATAATAAAAATGTGTCTCCGTAATTATTAAGATTTTTTTTAAGTTTTTCAAAATATGGACATTAACGACAAAATCTATTTAATTAATAATATTTTTTACCAATTTTGAAAATAATTCATTCATAAACAAAAAAAATGCAGGGGGCGCCACGAATAGGAGCTCAAAGTATGAAGAGTGCAAGTAACATATTGGCCTAACCCTTCTTCTTTTCGAAAAACGTGTTTTGCTTGAAACGGGTACTATTTAACGTACTTTATCGCTTTAGTTAATAAAAATTTCTAATATTTTACTAGAAGTGTAATTAAAATGCATTGGAAAATAAGGTTAGGGGTGAAAATTTTAATAATTTGTTTTTTTTTTTGTCTCATCCAAATATTTACCTTTAACTATACTTAACTTAAAAAAGGTTATGGACCTATTTAAAACTATAAAAGACAAGATTTTATAAAAAAAACAATCTTATAATAAACGTGTGGGTAAGGCTTTTTTAATAATCTGCTTTTTTGCCTCACCCAAATATTTACCCTTAACTATTCTTAATTAAAAAATTCTTATGAACCTATTTAAGACTAGTAAAGAAGATTTTATGTAAAAACAACTTTATAAGAAATGTCTGGGTTAGGTCCTTTTGATAATTTAGGATATTATTTAGGCCCTTATTTCAAGTGTTTTTTTTTGTTGAAATCTACAAAAACGATGTAAATAATCAAACAATATTAAAATATAATTAATATTATGTATATTATCATCAGTTGCGGATCAGATATACAAAGTAACTGCCAATACACTCATTATGTTTCTGCGTAAACATCATTTGATGTAAGAAAAAGCCCTTATAGGTAGCTCCAGCAGATATAGTGCTTTTGGTTAAAAGTCAAACTGAGCTACGTCCGATGTAGTCGGCACTGTCGGATTTTGACCACCAAATCCTCCTTATTCCCTTATTAAGAACAAAGACACTGGCAAATAGCAGCTAAGCCCATTTCTAACCTGCAGTCCCTGCCACTATCTGGTCCCATTTTCCGAGCACACCGGTGTCGTCGGCAGACCCGGCTTAGCTAGATACATAAAGGAATCGGAATACCAACCCAAGTCCTGCAAGTCCCTAAATAAATAAAACTTTGCGAGAGCCTAATCTAGTCGCTGAAGCAGAACTCGTTGTAAAGTTATTACTCTGGGAGATCACCAATTTCCCAAGGAATCGAATTAGACACTACATCCCTAGTGCCACGCAGTCTTTGGCTCCAGCTTACCTTGACTTGGGGGCTGGGGTACCTCGGGCTTGCCACACCAGTACTTGTTTCTAACAATTAGGGGTGTGGGTATGAAAACAAGGAGTATGTAGCCTCAATCCTATGCGATCTAACGAAAGCGTTTGATTGTGTGGACCACCCCACTCTCCTAAATAAATTAAAATATTATGGCTTTATCGATATTGCTCTTGATTTAATAAAAAGCTACCTAAGAGGTAGAAAACAAATTACACTCGTTGGTGGAGAGCTCTCTGATAGCGAAACTATTATGTACGGAATACCGCAGGGGTTCCTTCTAGGAAGTTAATTTTTTTTCACGCTTCTGTTGAAGATGCTGAGTTGGTGTTGTTTGCAGATAATACCACTGTATTAACATCCTATAAAAACTATGATTCCCTAATGTTAGACATAGATCATAAGATAAAACTTATTGAAGACTGGTTTAGGGCTAAGCCTAAACGAATCAAAAACAGACAGTATCATTTTCTCATTGAGGCAACTCTCTAAGAGTGAAAAAGAAAAAGAAAAAGGTGTCCAGCTTGACTCAAAAATAACTTTTGAAAAGCATGTAGATAATATGTCCAAAAAATAATAAAAACAATCTTTTTGCTATAAAAAACTGGTTAAAGTTGTAGACCAAAAAACAGCTTTGATGATATATCACTCTTTAATCCAGGGCACCCTTACCTATGGACTTCTAGCTTGGGGGCACTGTTCTAGTGCAGAAAGGATTTTTGGTCTCCAAAGAAGAGCTCTTAGGATACTCTGTGGCCTTTGTTATAGAGATGATGTAAAACAAAAATTCATACTTATGCATACTAACAATCCCTTCCAGATATATCTGTGAGTGCCTGTTATGTGCCAAATCAAATATACAAAAATATACAACCTATGATGGTGTTTACGATCACAATACTAGATCGCTGCAAAATATTACTGTAGACTTTTAAAGACTGCAAAAATCCAAAATTGGAACTCTTTATTACGCAACAACCTTTTTTAATAAACTTCCAATAAATATTAAAGAATTAGAATTAGGAACTTTTAAAAATAAAACAAAACATTATCTTATAGGCAATGCCTATAGTACAGATGAATTTTTAAATGTAAATGTTTTAATTACTTAGGTGTTTTTATTTATTTATTTATTTATTTATTTATTTATTTATTTATTTATTTCTTTATTTATTTATTTATTTATTTATTTATTTATTTATTTATTTATTTATTTATTTATTTATTTATTTATATACTCTATTTTGACGAGTGACAGATGAATTTTTAAATGTAAATGTTTTAATTACTTAGGTGTTTTTATTTATTTATTTATTTATTTCTTTATTTATTTATTTATTTCTTTATTTATTTATTTATTTATTTATTTATTTATTTATTTATTTATTTATTTATTTATTTATTTATTTATATACTCTATTTTGACGAGTGTAAAATTTTTTAAATTTGTTGGCACAATAAACTTACTTTACTTTAGTTTAACAAGTCACTGAGGGTAATATTATGTATAAATATCATTTTAAAAAAAATTAATCAAATTTTTGCTTTTCCTGTAAAATAATAATTTTGTGGGTTAGGCCCTTATGTTAGTTGCACTCTTCGTATATCAAGAGAAAATGCAATATCCTATCCACTGCAAGGAGTTTATTTACTATAGAATGCGAAGTATTATATGTATTCACGGCTTGTTTTAATATAGCTTCATTATAATGACATTAAAAGTTTTTAGTGCTTTTAAATATTATGTTTTTTTGTAATTATTTTTTGTGAAATATGACATAAATCCTCAATGTTAATAATATTCAAGTTTTCATCATTTTAATAATAATAAAATTTGTTTTTATTAAAAGCCATTAAGCACTTTAACAGTATACTATAGCAAAAACAACAATTTTCTTGAAATGTTATAAAATATAAATGTTTTCTGTAAAAATAAAAATAAAGGCGTTGGATTTTATTAAATTTTTTAATTTGGACGAAATATTTTTACAGTACCTATTAGAAATTATCTAAGATTTAATAAAAATTCTCAAATGGCTAAGCCCATTCTTAACTTTAAAAATTGCTCGCCTTCTCCCAAAATGTTAAATTATACCTGCTTAATATATTTTTCCTACGACCTAGTTAGTAGTTAGTGCTTATTTTCCACCCGTTACCATGACAGGGGTAGGAAAGTGACAGTCAGCTGATTTTACGTATCTTTTTTTAGAAAACAAGTAAACATCAAACACAAAACGTCAAATTAATAAAATTAATGTTAAGATAATTCTTCCGTTTTTGTAGGTGTTAGGTGGTAGGAAAAATAGTATATGCACCTCGACGTAAACCTATTTCAGTGCACTTTGATTGCTTTTTTTACTCGGCTCCGTCTTGTCAAAAAATAAGCTCTCTCGTGCACTGAAAACTACACTCAGAAAAATCCCATCTTGTAAAATCAATAAGAAATTATTTTAATTTAAAAAAATTGCCTTTTAAAATATTAAAAGTAAAAACTTTACGTTTTAGTTATGAACAATATTAATTTAAAAAAAAAAAAATTACACGAAACCGTTTTTCACTTTAAAGTAAAAGTATTAATTATTTAATAAAATTATAATATTTCCCTATATATTGTTGAAAAATATCAATATATTAAAAGAATTATTTTTAAAATAACCAGTATTCAAATCATTTACAAGTTTAAATTATTTAAGAGGAAACATTTTTCAAATTGCAATGAATATTTTTATTTTTACAATGGCTTATAAATTTTAAAAATATCTGTCTGACTTAACAAAAAACACTGTCGGAGCAAAAACATATTGGTTTTCTTTTAAATGATATGACTTTTGTTTGATTTTACAACGATTTTTCTCTGAGTTTAGGTTCGAGTACTCGGTGCGTAATATACTATATCCCACCCACTACCAAATATTTGTATACGGACTGCGAGATTTTTTTATGATTTTTAAGATTTCCTAAATCAAAAATCTAAATTTTCTGAGAGTTCTGAAATCTTAGAAATCTTGTCAAAAATTATTAATTCTCTAGATTTTGAATAAGGTTCTGGAAAAACTTTTAATATATTGCACGGACTTCCAACAGTGATTCCCCTTTATTTTTCTTGATTCAGGACAATTTTTTTAAATTAATCTAGTAAAAAATACGCAAAAATTAATGTCAAAATTTAAATTTAAACTTAAGTATATTTCTTTATGGTTATTAAATTCAAGAAATAAGTACTGTCCTGTAAATTTTTGCCTATCCTATCTTTGCAAATATGTGGGATCACCTTGAAATCTAACATTTGTGTATTAGAAAACCGGCCAATGAATTTATTACTTTAGGCAATGATCATTCTATTGCATACTTACTAAGCGAAGCAAACTTTAAAATATGGGAAAGTAAAATACTAAGAAGGATTTTTGGCGGTGTGAAGATAATAAAAAAACTAATCTAAGCAAAACTGACACCTTAAGATGACGTCTTATGGAACCCAAATTTTTCACACTTTATTTTTGTCGCAAAATGCAACTTTTGGCCCCAACCCATTAGACGTTTAAAAAAAGCTTCACTCCCTTCAATGGTAAGCATCGTTTTTAAAAAGCTCAAAAAATCTAATCTTAATCAGGCAGGTTTATATGTAGAAAAACCAACGAACTAACAACTCTTCTCTCTAGAATACGCATACCGTTAATATAAAGTATCGCCAACATCTCGGTTTGTTTGTAAACAAATAGTAGATATATTCAGTCCTGAACAATAACAATTACCAGTAACTGTTATTGCTGTCTCTGTTAAAACAAAGCTGTGCGAGTAAGACAGACAAATGTATATGTTGGCTATGTTTTTGTCAGTTTTTACAAATGAAATGCCTATTCTAGAGAGAAGAGTTTTTACTTCGTTGAGAAAAACTGGAAAACAATGTGTGAATATTTTATACTTTTACCCTGCTAAAAAGTCCGATTTAAAACTGGTAAATTAGTGCACAAACCACACTTGAAATAATAAAATGTATCCGGATTTGACCAGATAATGCACAAATTTTGAATCCGAATTTTAAGCAGTGTGATGTAATATTTAATATCTACATTAGTAATGTAACATTACATTAGAAGTTTATTTAGAGGAGCGGCTAGTCGTAACCGAATTCCGCGCCGCTTGTGTGGAAATACCGCGCAGGTGTACTATAAGGCTTAAATATTATGGAGTGAACAAACTTTATTTTAATAAAGTTTTTGAGGTTTAAAATGGGAATTTTCGTGAATATAAAAAAAATAAACAATTTTTGAAAAATGGTAAATTTTATGATACAAATACGTAAATTTTAGGTACTTTTAAACTAATCTAATAAAGCCCCAACCCCTTAGACGTTTAAAAAAACTTCACTCCGTTCTATGGTAAGCATCGTTTTTAAAAAGCTCAAAAAATCTAATCTTACTCAGGCAGGTGCATATTTTATACTTTTACCTGCTAAAAATGTCCGATTTAAAAACTGGTAAATTAGTGCACAAACCATACTTAAAATAATAAAATGTATCCGGATTTGACCAGATAATGCACAAATTTTTAATCAAATTCTAAGCAGAGTAAAATGCAACTTTTGGCCCCAACCCGTTAGACGTTTGAAAAAAACTTCACTCCCTTCAATGGTAAGCATCGTTTTTAAAAAGCTCAAAAAATCTAATCTTACTCAGGCAGGTTTATATGTAGAAAAACCAACGAACTAACAACTCTTCTCTCTAGAATACGCATACCGTTAATATAAAGTATCGCCAACATCTCGGTTTGTTTGTAAACAAATAGTAGGTATATTCTGGCATGAACAATAAAAATTACCAGTAACTGTTATTGTTATCTCTGTTAAAACAAAGCTGTGCGAGTAAGGCAGACAAATGTATATGTTGGCTAGGTTTTTGTCAGTTTTTACAAATGAAATGCCTATTCTAGAGAGAAGAGTTTTTACTTCGTTGAGAAAAACTGGAAAACAATGTGTGAATATTTTATACTTTTACCCTGCTAAAAAGTCCGATTTAAAACTGGTAAATTAGTGCACAAACCACACCTAAAATAATAAAATGTATCCGGATTTGACCAGATAATGCACAAATTGTTAATCAAATTCTAAGCAGAGTATGATGTAATATTTAATATCTACATTAGTAATGTAACATTACATTTATTTTAATAAAGTTTTTGAGGTTAGAAAACCGGCCAATGAATTTATTACTTTAGGCAATGATTATTCTATTGCATACTTACGAAGCGAAGCAAAGTTTAAAATATGGAAGAGAAAAATACCAAGAAGAAGGCATTTTTGGTGGTGTGAAGATAAGAGAAAAACTAATCTAAGCAAAACTGCCACCTTAAGATGACGTCTTATGGAACCCAAATTTTTCACACTTTATTTTTGTCGCAAAATGCAACTTTTGGCCCCAACCCGTTAGACGTTTGAAAAAACCTTCACTCCCTTCAATGGTAAGCATCGTTTTTAAAAAGCTCAAAAAATCTAATCTTACTCAGGCAGGTTTATATGTAGAAAAACCAACGAACTAACAACTCTTCTCTCTAGAATACGCATACCGTTAATATAAAGTATCGCCAACATCTCGGTTTGTTTGTAAACAAATAGTAGGTATATTCAGGCCTGAACAATAAGAATTACCAGTAACTGTTATTGTTGTCTCTGTTAAAACAAAGCTGTGCGAGTAAGACAGACAAATGTATATGTTGGCTAGGTTTTTGTCAGTTTTTACAAATGAAATGCCTATTCTAGAGAGAAGAGTTATTACTCATTGAGCAAAACTGGAAAACCATGTGTGCATATTTTATACTTTTACCCTGCTAAAAAAGTGCGATTTAAAACTGGTAAATTAGTGCACAAACCACACTTAAAATAATAAAATGTATCCGGATTTGACCAAATAATGCACAAATTTTTAATCCACATTCTAAACAGAGTGTGATGTAATATTTAATATCTACATTAGTAATGTAACATTACATTACAAGTTTGTTTAGAGGAGCGGCTAGTCGTAACCGAATTCCGCGCCGCTTCTGTGGAAATGCCGCGCAGGTGTACTATAAGGCTTAAATATTATGGAGGGAACAAACTTTATTTTAATAAAGTTTTTGAGGTTTAAAATGGGAATTTTCTTGAAAATAAAAAAAATATTTTTTTTTTGAAAAATGGTAAATTTTATGATACAAATACGTAAATGTTAGTTACTTTTAAACTGATTTAATATGATGTAAATAAAATTTTATCAAAAAAGTATTAAAAAATCTTATCTTTTAGCAACAAAAATTGAAAAATAAAAATATTATTTTTTTAAATTAAAAATCACATGGTCAAGTGGGAAATTTTATTTGATTTAAAATTATGTATCACACGACCCGCTTTATCATTAATAAAAAACCTTCCTATGCTCCCTGACCATATTTTAAAAGCTACAAATATGGAATATACATTTATACGTAAGCCAAAATATAGTTGCCTTATTTATTTTAAATTTAAAGTCGATATCTCAACCCGTTAAGTGACTTTTGGACCGCACTATGTATGTATTTTAGAGGGAATCTGAATGAAAATCTGAATGAAAACCGATTGAATCTAATTTTTCGTGCTGTAGTTAAATCATACCCAATTTAGTGTACCAAAATCCCCTTTATCTGTTTAGTGGACTGCACTGTAATGACTGAATGTAAAATAATGTAAAAATGTGTAAATAGATTAATTTTGTGTAAAAGAATGTAAAACAATGTAATATTACCGTTATGGACTATGTAATTTTTAACGTACCGGTACATATTACCATTTACGGACTATGTACATTTTAGAAAAAAAGCTAACTCCGTTCCTGTTCAAAAATGAATTCTGTTTCTTTGTTGTAAGCAAGTATTTCTAATCCACAAACTGAACAACCGGTTTCATTGAATTATAATTTAGCCTAAAAACATGTATAGGCTATCCCACGACTTTGGTATACAGCGTGTTTAAGAATAAATCAGTAAAATAATTGCTCGATTATTTTTTAACGTTTTTATCAACCAATCCTTTAACAATATTTCTGATCACGTGTTTATTTCTGTCCAATCATATTACAGTTATATTGGGAATATTCTACTGTAGAAAATTCTAATGAGAATAGCTGTAGTATTTTGTTTATTAGTATTTCTCTTTTACAACAAGATTTCATACCTAAAACTAATTAATAATTAAATATGAATATATTACTATTTATAATTATTGTTATACTTTAACAAAAAATACCTCAAAATATTCTATTTATAAAATCTAATGACAGTTTTTATATGCTCACGTTTATGAACATGCTTGCAAGCCTAACGCAGTACCGCGCTAGTCAGTACTGCAGTAAGTGACTGAACTATTAATAGAACCATAATTTGCAATTTAAAAATGGACGAAAAAGGTTTTAGTTTAGCAATTGAGAATGGAATTAAATTAACCAAATCAAAGAATATGCCTGTAAAAATATTAAGAAAAGTAATAAAACAATTAATATAAAAGTAGGTTTGACATATTATAAATCGTTAAAAAATAATCTTCCGAATTACACGATTCTTCAAATTATCGGGAAAAATTCACAGTTTTCATCAAAATTTGCTGCCAAAGGAAATATTTACTCCAGGTCCCGGTCGTAATTATTTCCAGACAGCAAATTTTCATGAAAATAGCGAATTTTTCCGGCATAATTCTCAGCCTCTTGTGTAATTATATATGAGAATAATGATGTGAATTGGTAATGGTTGTCATATAGCCAATTATCTAGAGGAAGGGATGGCGCATTGGCCTTTTTGTTCATAATTTTTTTTGGTTTTACCCTGATGGCTGCCATTATATTTTTATTACTAATAATGCTCTCTCTCTCATAGGCGCAATGTTTACCACTATTTCTAAACAGTTAAAATTTGTAACTTTTAGGGACTTTTGTTATAGTTGGTAATATATCCAACCCCAAACTAGCAATTTAAATTTCGCGCAAGAAATAGGATTCCAAATGGATGCCAGCTATGCTAGTCTCCCTTCCTCTAAATCATTGCACTTTTTTCAGCTAGCTTATTTTATAGTTGACCACACGCGTCATTTAACGTGGAAAAAATGCGAAAAAGTGGGCTCGTCCTGGCTCTGCCCGTCTGGCTCTGCCCGGCACTGCAGTGCACTGTGTCCGATTAAAAAAATCTTTCATCATACGATTTAGGACTTTTGTAGGCGATAACTCGATTAAAAGCTATAAAAAGTTATACAAATTATGACCTAATTATATATGGCCTATAAAAAGTTTCGGATTTAAACATATTGAAAAAAAAACCTGTGAATTTGTTTGAATCCTTTTTTGGAATAGCATTTTCCAATTAAAACGGATTAAAAATATTTATATTTAATCCACTAGAATCCGAATCAATTCGCAAAAAAACTCGGATTCAAATAGTTATTAGATATGTGAAATTGAAAGGTCTTAGCATATGTAGGTCTAGCATAAAAAGTTGCCGAGTCCGTGGTCTAAAGAAGCCCGAGGGCCGCGGAAAAGCATCCTATTCATTGAAAATCGTATAATGTGTATACAATTTCCTTTCGGTAATTTGCTTTACATACATCATCTAGAAAAGCTTATATCGACCTTTTTTATGTAAATGTCGGTGAGAAGCAATTCAAAAATTTAATACGCATTTGCAAATTAAAACGGGTTATAAATATTTTATCTTTAATCTGTTTGAATCCGAATCAGTTCAAAAATGCTAATTTAAAATGACTTTTTAATTCGCAAAAACGGATTCAAACAGGTTCAAACGAATTAAATCAGATACACATTTGCAAATAGCTAATTGAAAATGATATTTTGCATATGCTAATAGAAACGAATTAAAATAGGTTACGCATTTGCAAATATTATCTAATTAAAAATGATATTCCGCACACGCAAATAGAAACGAATTAAATCGGATACGCATTTGCAAATATTGTCTAATTGAAAATAATATTCCACATATGTGAATAGAAACCAATACAAATATGTTACGCATTTGCAAATAGAAACGAATAAAAACAGGATATTCCGCATATGCAAATTAAAACGAATTAAATTTAAATAGCAAATGGAAATTAAAACAGATTAACTAATTGAAACGGGTTAATATTGATAATTTGCTGCAAATAGAAACAATTCAAACTAATTTAAACCAGTTAAAAATAGCTTATTTTTTATCCGTTTGAATCTGAATTTTTTTATAGGGCTGAGTCGTATCAGGGTGGTTATGGGTCATGGCCCATGACCAACCTGACTTTATAATTAATCGCAAATAGAACATAGTATTTTAGACAAAAACAGTTTTCTTAGTGCAATTTCATTCCTTTACGGCCACCACTTAATCTTATTCTATTGTAAACTGGCAAAGAACACCGGCAGCTCATGATTGTTAGGTATTCTTTTTTGTTCTAACTCGGACAGCAGTTATTACCTATTTTTAGTCAGAGACCCGATAAACATTTTCAACTAGTTATTTTCTCCCGACTAAATTTTATTTATTTTTTAAGTTACGTTCACAGAGGGCAGAAAAAATGTTGACACGTCACTTTTGCGAAACGACGCACTATGTTGCCAAACAGAAAAAAAGTGTTTAAAAACATTTTTTTGGTGAATTATATCTTAAATGGCTTATAATACATAAATAATTATTTTCAAGCCAAAATAAAGTTTTAACATAGAAGGGTTCTGGGCAAAAAGGGTAAAATAAAAAATAATTTACCCCCAATGCGTACGCCCCTGAATAAATATAGTGTTCTTGGACAATATTTAATTAAAACCATTCAATATATTAGATTGCAAGCAAAAATTCATATCATTAGCTTAGAGGGTTTCTGAGATATCAAATAAAAATCATATTTTAGGGTGTCCTTTTTAAAGGACTGAGTTTTTGCTCAGAGGTATTTCAGAAACCACGTTTAAATAATTTTTTGTTTATATATATTAATTTAGGTGCATTTCCAATATAGACAACTGAATAAACTAACTGACCTTTTAAAATAAAATTTCAAGAGTACCTGGAATAATGTTTATTTTTCCACATTAAAATGCTTATTGACTTTTTTTTGTTTTATTTCAGCTATCTAATATTTACACATTTTAAGAACTGTATATAGGTGAATATTTTAGTATATAAATTTTAAATGTGCAATTATTTTCAAATTTTATCATATCGTCATCTAAAGGCTCTAACGATCTAACTCCAAAACGTCATATTTTTCAGGAGACGTAAAAAACGATTTAAAACTTAATTATAGCAATTTAGAACGTTAAAACTAGCTTGTTCACAGGTAAAAATGTTTGAAATGTGTTAATGTATTTAAAACTTTTCATTGTTATCTATTTTATATAAATTATTTGAAAATTAAATTTTAACCACAGAATCTAAATTCACTAATGGTCTAGCTCCAGGGGAAGATAAAGGAGGATACCTATCGTATTATATCGCGTAATATTATTACAAAAAAATTATATTTTTATATTTAATATATAATATTACTACTAGGCAGGCATAATATATATACATTATTAATGGCAATAATTATAATTATCATCAAACAGTAAATTAACAAATATTTGAAACGGGATCCCCTGTTGTCGAGAAATAGTTTGACATTAGTGACAGTTCTCATTTAATTGGTTTCTCACAATCATATGATGGAGTTAGACACTTAGCGACTTAAAATATTTACATTTTTGCATTTTTTGAGGCTGATATTGGTTTAATGCAACTTTTTTTTTTTGAAGTATGTTGGTAATCAGATAATGAAGCAAATTTGATAAAAATCTCATTTTTGAAAAATTTGGAGTTAGACAACTAGAGCCTTTAGTGGACGATATAAAATATCAAAAATTTGTATTTTTTCCTACAAAAATGCTCATAACATTTTGGCTACATTTGGCTACCTAATATTTATACACTATTTAGACTACTTCTGTAAAAACATTTTAATATACAAATTAGACATAAGCGTCAGTGCGCGCGCAACTATTTGTAAATTGTATTTGAGTTTGTCATTTAAAAAATGGTCTGAGGCTTTAATATAAAAGTAAGAATTAAAAATTAATTTTACCTTAAGTATTATGTTTCTTCATTAAAGCTATGTTTGTACAATGATATTACCAAATCATAGTGAACAAACGTAAGTATGTTAAGAAAAAATGCTATTTTTATATCAGTAGCATCAGTATATGATTTAAATTAAATTATACGTCGGTATAGAAAATAAACTGGCGTTTAGACCCTAATTAACTAAAAATAAAACTAATGCATTTTTATAAAGCAGAATAGTCTAGTTATTGTTTTTTATAGGTTTTGATTTTCTTTTTATGAAATACGTTTAATTGTTAATAACTTAAAAACCACATCAAATCCACAGCAGCAAATACATAGGTTTTGCTTCTATACACCTGCATTACCTGAAATCCATGACAGACCTCTGGTTGAGCCACTTTCCCCAACAGGTTATTTTTTTTGCTCATATCCCTCAACTATAATGACAAACAAGTAATGCATCCACTTTTTTTTCGGTTTTAACAGTATTCTAACTAACTGATGACTGGACACGGTTCACCTGGGCGATTTTAAATAAAAATTTCGTGGACCCCTACATTTTTTGGACTAAAACATAACGGATGACATCAGAAATCAATTCCCATTTAAAAGAAAATCGTAAAAGATACACTTTTTTAGACAGATAAAAAAACGTTTTTTTTGAGTAATAAGGTGTGTCAAAAAATCGCGATTTTCAAAATCAAAAACACTATCTGGCTTAAAAGTTGCTCTTTAGTAAAAAACAGTGGCCACTCAAAAATGAGCCAAATCGATAAATGTTTAGAGGTCAAAGCACTCAAACTTAAAAAAAAATCGGTACTTGTTTTTCGGATAAAAACTGATACCGATAAAAATTGAGGAAATTTTGGAGGGTTTCTTTGGTAATATTTAGAAACAATACTAAATGTAAGAACTAAAACAATTATATCCCCCCCTCCCCTTAAGTTATAACATGAAAAAATCGCCAATTACTTGAAGATTTCGCGAAAATTTACTTTTTGCAAGTTTTTAAAAGTGCATAAAAAATAGTTTTAAATAAAAAATCTTCAAAATTATATATTAGTATATAAGCATATATACATGTTAACCTACATGACTATACAGAAAACATAATTTTTTTCCTCAAGTTGAGTAAAAAAAAAATAATTTCGATTGGAAGCCGGGTGGATTTTCTATTTTTTGCCTAAACTTTTTTCGGTGTACTTTTTTTTTGATTTTTTGGTTGGAATACTTTTTTATGTAAAAATACACAAAAAAGTTTCTGTGGTTTAACATCGCAGGTTTAACCGTTTTAAAGATAAATGCAGTTAAAAGTAAATTTTTACGCATAAAGAACCAAAAATAAAAAAAATTAAAAAATATAAAGCAAAAAACAAATAGTTTAGTAATGAGTGGTTATTTAACATCAAAAACATAGAAAAAGTTTATATGCCTTGGTCAAAAAATCATTCCTAAGGAAGTCATGTCCTTAAATATGCCCATTTTCAATAAATTTTCGCAAAATCTTGAAATAATTGGCGATTTTTTTATGTTCTAACTTAAGGGAAGGGGAAATATATTTTTTTTTAGTTTTCTCACAATTAGTATTGTTTCTAAATATTACCAAAGAAACCCTCAAAAATTTCCTTAATTACAATCACTTTTTATCCGAAAAACACGTTCCGATATTTTTCAAAGTTTGAGTGCTTTGAGCTACCTCTAAACATTAATCGATTTGGCTCATTTTTGAGTAGCCACAGTTTTTTACTAAGGAGCAACTTTTGAGCCAGAGAGCGTTTTATATTTCGTAAATCGGAGTTTTTTGACACACCTTATTGCAAAAAACGTTTTTTTATCTTTCTAAAAAAGTGTATCTTTTACGATTTTCTTTCAAATGGAAATTGATATTTTATGTCATCAAGTATGTTTTAGTCCAAAAAATGTAGGGGTCCACGAAATTTTTATTTAAAATCGCTCAGGTGAACCGTGTGGACATTGTACTCTTTGAAACTGAATCTTATATTTTAACCCTATCTTATACCCTTAAATTTTTAGTTTAGATCCGACGTGTTTAACTTTGGATAGAGCGAAAAAACTGATTTGAACGCCATCTCTCTCAATTCGAGAAAAATGTGGACATTGTACCATTTGATTCTATACCCCTCAAATGTAATGTGTAAGTTTTAATAAGTTTTTAGGATACACCTTTTCAAAACCTTCTCGGGCTTTTAACATCCAAAGGATCCAAAACCTGGCCATTTCGGAAAAGCCAAATAAAATGTACTTTAAGACATACGGGTGAGTTTTATTTATGTCCACCCCAAAAATTAAGATTAATCCTTATTCTATAAAAACGAAAATTTGGTGATTTATATAATTTTACATTGTCTACAAAATGTCGGTTTTTCCGGAAGTGGCATAAATAGTTTTTTTTTTAATGGAACACCCTGTAATGTTTTACATTAATGTTTTACATTTTTTAATTCAGCTGAAAATTCTATGTATAAAAAACTACTTTTTTTTTCGTTTTTATCGTTTTTACTTAATTAATTAATCTTCAAAGTACATCATAAATTTGGCATAAGAAAAATAGGGGAAAAGTACTCTACAAATAAAGTTTACATGGACATTAAAAAGTAGGATTTCAGGAAAAAAAACCTTTTTGTTTTATCTCTAATTCGCTGTCAGTAATCAAATTTTTATTTGAATATTAGTTATATTTTTTTAAGCTTAAAATCCAAATGTAAAAAATTACAGGGTGTTCCTTAAAAAAATATATATTTATGCCATTTCCTGCGAAACCGGAAGTGAAACAAAAAAAACAAATCCGCCATTTCATAGCCAATATAAAATTATATAAATCACCAAAGTTTAGTTTTTATCGAACTAAAATGAATCTATATTTTGGGGTGGATATAAATAAAACTCACCCGGTATGTAAAATTGAGCCGGGAGGAAATAAGTTGTTTAAAATGTTCACCAGCTCTTTTTATGTTTCCTTTATTCGCTTTAAGTTTTTTAGTTAGCTGTACAACCCCGTTCATTCACAATAAGCCGTTAACATATTTTAAAATTTAGCAGAAAAAACTTTTTTTTACACAATGTCATCTGCATTGAAGTGGACTGTATCCAAACGTGGAAGTGTATTCAACTCTGTAGACAAAATAAATGAATAATTACTACTTTTTCTACTATTTTTATAGCCATTTTGCAATTATTTTCAAAAACTTTCTTCATACGAAAATCAACCCTTACTTAAATATTTTTTTGATAAAAAAATGGCAAATTCGATTTTTGTTTAGCTTATCCTAAACTTGTGAAGAATAAATTAACAAAAAGGCTCCTAACAGTCTTTATTAAGGCGTGTTAAAATAATCTAGATCTAGATCTAATACTTTATTTATTTGCGGGGCTTCTCCAAGAACCAAATTCAACCTTTGGTATTTTTTCCAGACAAATGCGGAATATTATGGTCATAAATTATATTTAACTTTAATAATTACTAACTTAAGCTTTAAGAAGGTATAAACAGGCAATACAATTTTTGAAAAAAAAAAGTTATCAACATTTTTTTTTCAAGACAAAAATATGTTGAAAAAAAAAACCTGATCAAAAAAACATTCTTTTTTTCAAAAAAAATTATTTTTTTCGGAAAACGATTTTTTTTTGAAAAAAAAAAAATTAAAAAATATTTCTTTTTTCGAAAAAAAAACAAATAATTTTCATTTTTTTTTAAAAAGTTTAACCCCCATAACTTTTTTGTTTTTTGGTGATTACTTTAAAAAAAAGTGCCTTATTTTTCATGGAACACATTTGTATCCAAGAATTTTTTGTCTAGAACGTTTTTTGGCGATTTTGGAAAATTCGAAACTACCGTATAATATTATTATAGGGCTTGCAGCCCGAAACTGCACTGATAAAAATGGATTTTCGAAAATTATTTTTACATTTCACATTTAAACAAAAATTTACATGATGTATACCAGGTATTTACAAGAAAAGTGTAAAATTACGTAATACATACCTTAAAATTACATAAAATTTGTAAATGTTCCGTATTCATCTTTTTTTTTTTTTTTTGAAAGAAATTTCTTTTTTTCGGAAAACGATTTTTTTTTGAAAAAAAAAATAAATAAAAAATATTCCTTTAAGTTTTTTAGTTAGCTGTACAACCCCGTTCATTCACAATAAGCCGTTAACATATTTTAAAATTTAACAGAAAAAACTTTTTTTTACACAATGTCATCTCCATTGAAGTGGACGTATCCAAACGTGGAATTGTATTCAACTCTGTAGACAAAATAAATGAATAATTACTACTTTTTCTACTATTTTTATAGCCATTTTGCAATTATTTTCTTCATACGAAAATCAACCCTTACTTAAATATTTTTTTGATAAAAAAATGGCAAATTCGATTTTTGTTTAGCTTATCCTAAACTTGTGAAGAATAAATTAACAAAAAGGCTCCTAACAGTCTTTATTAAGGCGTGTTAAAATAATCTAGATCTAGATCTAATACTTTATTTATTTTCGGGGCTTCTCCAAGAACCAAATTCAACCTTTGGTATTTTTTCCAGACAAATGGGGAATATTATAGAGTCATAAATTATATTTAACTTTAATAATTACTAACTTAAGCTTTAAGAAGGTAGAAACAGACAATACAATTTTTGAAAAAAAAAAGTTTTCAAATTTTTTTTTTAAAACAAAAAATGTTGAAAAAAAAAACTGATCAAAAAACAATTTTTTTTTAAGAAATTTCTTAGTATTTTCATTTTTTTTTAAAGTTTAACACCCCATAACTTTGTTGTTTTTTTTTAAATAATAGGGATCTTCCCCTAATAGAATTTAAACGGCATTCGAGTCGATCGGATTATTCGTTCTTGAGTTCTCGTGTCCACAAAAACCCTGACATCAGACGGACGGACGGTTAGACGGACATTTTCGAAGTTTCTTATTTTTTCATGAAACACATTTGTAGAATTTTTTGTCTAGGACGTTTTTTGGCCATTTTGGAAAATTCGAAACTACCGTATAATATTATTCTAGCGCTTGCAGCCCGAAACTGCACTAATAAAAAAGGATTTTCAAAAATTATTTTTACATTTCACATGTAAACAAAAATTTACATTATGTATACCGGAAATTTACATGATGTATACCGGGTATTTACAAAAATTAGTGTAAAATTACGTAATACATACCTTAAAATTACATAAAATTTGTAAATGTTCCGTATTCATCTTGTTAATCTTAAAAACGAAATGTAAATTTTCGGTATCCAATATAGGTTATTTTGATGCCAACTCCAGAAACATT
>OY294044.1:101160539-101239346 GCA_958510825.1 Brachypterus glaber
TGGGCGGCTTAAGAAGGTCGGAGGTCCAGTTTGGGGGCATACTACATTTACATATCAAATTTCAAGTTTTTAGCTATTTTAGAAGTGTGTTCCCAATTGGGGAGGTTAGGGGGTCGGTAAATTTTCGGATTTTTCCTGGGAGCGCACAGTGTTTTGTCAGGGCGAAAAGTTGGCCATTTGAGGTTTTAAAAAACTTTGGACTTTTATTTTTTTTAATATAATATACTATTCTATATTGATGGGTCAATAAGGATAGATAATACTCTTTTTATTGAAAATTGTATTCGTAGGCAAATTACACTCTTAAAGATGGCGTTTTCATAATAGCATTTTTTTTCCTAAAGACTAGTTCTAGTTTAAGAGCACATAACTTTTTTTCTCTTCAACTATTAAACAAATATATATGTTTATCTAAAATTTGTGTAAATATTTTCATCCAAATTTAATATATTTTGTTGTTCCAAACCAAAAATGTACACTGAAAAAAGTAATACATATTTTTAAAATATATTTTTTGAAATGGACCTTTCGTTGTTATTGCCGCTTGGCTCCGCACTTTTTGGTTTTTTAATGTGTTCCTTGGTACCTTAAAAATGTTGGCCTAAAATGGTTGCCGCGTCCTTTAGCGTCTAAGGATTTTATGTCCAAAAAACCGTTATGTTGCATGACGTTTTTTGCTTAAAATTTTCAAAATGATAATAGCTTTAAGAATAATTAATTACCTTATGAAAAGTTTTGTATTTCTATGTAAAGTATTTAAGTAAGTATTTACCTAATAGTAAAATCAGAAGATGCTCAAGAGGCAAGGAACAAAGATTTTAAAAAGTTTAGGGAAAATAATACCCGAAAATGTTCAAGGTTATTGTCCAATGAGGATTTAATTTATAAGCTCCTTATTTCTTCAGATCCCTTTGTTACTAGTTTAAGGACTAAATTTAAACATAAGCCAACTAAACTAACAGCTGAAGCTAAAAATTTACTAATAAAATAAAATATTTATACCAAAGCTTTTTCATTTTCATTAAAAAAAGGGTAAAAATCAATTTCTTATAGTTGTTGGAGATCGAGTGGAGATTTAAATAAAGTGATTTATTTTAAACTAATTTTTTATGTTTTTATACGAACCTCTCTTTTAAATTTGTTTTTACATATATGTTACACATTAAAATAAAAAAAAATTTTTTTTTGCTTAGACAGATCACTAAAATAATCATATTTGTGGAAAAAAAAATCAGTTAAAAAACACTTATTTTTTAGCCCTTTTGACGAACGGCACTGATATTTTTATTTTTCCATTTTTTTATTAGGTTAATTTACTTAAAAAAAAGACACAAAAAATATATTTTTTGATTTTGGCCCTTTTTAACGAACAGCCCTGACTTTTTTTTCGACATTTGATTTTACCAACATATAGAAAATATATTCAGGGTAATTGTGTAAAATTTTTGTAAAAAAATCATTTTAAATAAAAAAGATAGGCCCGTGACCAATTAAACACATACAAAACACTGTGGAGCGTGGGGGGAAGTCGAATTTTAAGTTAGCTGTTCTGGAGATGGATGTTTAAACCCGGATCATACATAGATACATCCTGACAAAGTTTTTTTCTCTTTTATAAAGAATGTAAAAAAAATGGAGTGGCTAGTAGATAAGGGGTAGAAGTTACAACCTCAAGAATAGGATATATTTTAATTATTTTTTAAATATTAAGCTATTTTGTTTCAATTATTTTATAATTAAATGATTAACCCTTAAGTTAAGGTTAGGAGAAGTTATTTATTTTTAACCAAAAGATATAATTTCCTCAGCTCTTTCAAATGACCTATCAGAAGATGGGGTTCCCTATTTAGATTTTAATGTTGGGATAGCTGGGTGTTAGGGGGTGAGAAATAGGACCCCCAAAACTATATATCTAAGTTTGCCCCTTGAAGTTCAAATTAACTTATTTATTATATTTTTCAAATTGTGCTTATTTTGCGAGATATTTAGAGTGGCTCGTTTTTAAATGATCACCCAGTACTATTAAATTATTTCAAACGTTTAGTACAATTTAAATTCAATAATATATTACATATTGTATCAATCATGGTACAGAGTAATATTGGTAGACTGCACAGTTACGGGCTACTGGCCCTCGTCAATACCAAGAGTCAACTCTGTATGCTGATCGAGAAAACAGTTTTAGACTTTATTCACTTCAAAAGTAAAGTCATTTCATTGTTGTATATTTGTCCGCTATCTGTTTCTAGATGTAGAAAATAATTTATATAAAAATGGTATTTTTACTTTCCCAAGGAAAGTCTTGCGTTAGTAAACAAATTTAGCAAAAAAATTATTGCTTTTTTACGTTTCTGGACGTTTTATATCCAAAAAATATGATATGCGTAAAAAAAAAAAAATCTGTCTCTTGGTCGGTCGGTGTGTCGGTCTGTTGGTCTGTGTGTCCGAGAAATTTGTGACCACGATAACTCAAGAACGCTTCGGGCTAAAGACTTCAAATTTGGACCACAGGTTGATTATCCAAAGTTCTAGGCTGGGATTGTTTTTCGTAAAAATTGGGTTGGGGTAAGGGGGTAAAATGGGATAAAAACAATTTTTTTCAAAAACATATTTTTTTCAATTTATTTTTCGCTTTACGAAAAAACAATTGAAAAAAAAATTATTTTTTTTTTAATTTTTTTTATTTTAATGAACCTGAGCCTATAGGAAAAAGTATTATTTTGTTGGCAGCAGTATTTTTTAATATATCCGATTCTCGTGGTTTGGACTTAATACTTAATATTTTCGTACAAATTAAGAATTTAAGTTGAGATAAACGTTTGTTAGAAACTGGATTTGTTCATTTTTATCAGTTAATGTTATATTGCCATATTTTTTGACATATTGGACAGAGTCTAATGGAGGGTGTCCATGGGACACCTGGCCACAGGATATGACTAACGGTTTATTCAGTTAACTAGTTTGAAAATTTAAAAGAATGTGGAAATTATATTTTAAATTTTACAAATGAAATTATTGAGCTATAAGAATACAATGTTAATAATACGTTATTAACAAGACATAGTTAATTCAACTCGTGAAGTAAGTGTAATAAATAGCATAATCGATGCGTTTAAAGCAAAACGAAGTCATAGAAAAATGGCACACCAAAGGGGAGATTTTAAAGAGCTCGTAAAAGTTTATAAATTTCTACAAGGATCGCGATGAATCCTAGAATATACTTACTTCTGGTTTGGATCTTAGTAAAATAATTTATATTAAACATAGAAGACGTCTTCATCTTCTTCTTTTTCTTCGTCTTTTTCTTTTTCTTCCTTCACTTAGTCTTCTTTTTCTTTTTCTTCCTCTCTTAGTCTTCTTCTTCTTTTTCTTCTTCTGCGTTTTAAATAGTTTTAACCGTTGGTTTGATTTTTTTAATGGACCCAAAATGAAATGGGCCATTTTTAAATTGCAGACAGTAAATAGGTTTGAGCAGTAAATGAAAAAATATGCATTAAATATTATTCATATTATTCCGTTGCTATGACAGCGGTCAGGAATTGAAAATCAGCTGATTTTACATATCTGCTGTCAGAGAATGAGTAAATCTCAAACACAAAACCTCAAATTGACAAATTAATTTTTAGACAATTTTTGCGTTTTGTGGTTGTTTAGCTGTTAGGTGGTGAAAAAAAAGTTTACGCACCTCGACGCAAATCATTTTCGTTTGGAGTTCGAGTGCTTTTTTACTCCGCCTCTTAAAAAATTAAGCACTCTAGTACACTGAAAACTAGGTTCGCGTACTAGGTGCGTAATATATTATTTCCTACGACCCCCTTTGAAAATGACATTTAGTACACACTTTTGTTATTTAGAAAACGAGTCATATCACACTAGTTTGATATTTTTATATATATAGTTTGATATTTATGTATGCAGGTTTGTCTAATTTTATATAGACATTTACGTTGTAAATTCTACGAATTTTACTCAACCCGTTCTGTATGTCATTTTTCACCTTTCATGACAGCCTTTTTTGATATTTTTTATGTTTTCAATCCAAATATTTCTGTTTTTCATGTCAAAAATAAAAACTATATATGGTTATAACCTTACTATTTTGACCAATATAACTTAAGATGTTTTATTAATATCTAGGTTTTATATAATTACTTAATTTGTGATTTATTTACCTTTATATAAAACATATAAATACACGGTCTTTTCCTTATGAAATGTAAAACAGTACAGTTTTATAATCTTATAAGACAGAAATCTAACTGAATTAGCAAACTTTCAAGCTTGCTAATTAATTATTAGCTGTTTAATGGGTTGCCTATTAGTAATAATATGATATATTCTAATAAATATTAGTAATAATATATTGTAATAAATATAAAACCAAGAAAACTAAAGGTAAAAAAATCATATTTCATGTTTGATATACATAAGGTAGTTGGTTCCTGCACTTTTTCACTTTACAGTCAAACACATTCTTTGTTATGTTTAAAAATTAAGGAACAAATTTAGTACTTATTTGGTTGGATGAAAACTGTACGTCAGTGCAAGAAAGTGCAGCCCCAACGAACAAAACTATATATAAATTTGTATACTATTTTGTGCTTTGCTTTTCTCAAAAAGAAATAATAAAAATAAGATAACATTAAATGGCAATTTCTCCCGTTAGATCAGACAGGGACAAAAGTTCTACCCAAAAAGGATAGAAGACATACATACACTCCCATTTCCACCCAACCAAACAAATTCTGTATTTGTTCTTTGTTGAACAAATACAATATTTACTTGGCCGGGCGAAAAGTGTAACTATATTATTTTTATTAAAGAAATTACTGGCGCCATCTAAATTTTAGTACAATTATCTTATTCTACAGATTCACATTAGCTATGTTCGTTCGTGCCGCTCAGTGCTACACTTTCCGGCCAACCAAATAAATACTGTATTTTTTGTATGAAAAGCAAATACAGTATTTATTTGGTTGGCTGGAAAGTGTAGCACAAATGAGATAGAGATAGGGTAGACGTCTTTTGTTTCATAATTCTAGTTGTACAGAGCTCCATTAAGAAACTTTATATTTTTTCGGGATCGTAGGAAAAAATTTCTTACACTCCCATGAAAAATGTCACTTTCCACACTAGTTATGTAATATACTAATTACTCGATAGCTTATCATGATTTGTTCTGGGGACGCGTCGATATCAGTTGGCAGCATGCATAAGAACCAAACCTATTAAAATATTGAGGTGATTGCCAAGTGCAATTGATATAATACTGTTGTGCAGTTTCAATGACAAAATATACGAATATATTAGAATTATTTTAATGAAAATTCATTAGACGAATAAATTATTATTATTAACTCTAACGAATTACACAGGCCCACAAAAAAAAAATTTTTCGTGAGTCCTGGATTCCAATATGATATTCCTATGTATTTTTTCCCGCTGAAACTGAATCCGCAACCCGTTTAACCCTACACGTCAGGATTTTGACCCATATACTATATCCCCTTAATCCCGTTATCCTATTTTGTGGAGAAGTCCGGTTACTCAAATTATAACCCCAAACCTCAGAAATGTGGAGTAAGTTTTTTATTGTTGATTTTTTCATATTAGTCTCCAATATTCTCGGAGGTAGCAGGATTTCAAATTCCGGAAAAAAATCATAGAATTTTTCACAATTGCAATCGTGAAAAGTAGTAGTAGTGGTAGTAATGGTCTTTCGTTAAACAATTGCGTAAATACCACGAAAAAATTCAATTTCATAAATATTGCAAAAAAGATATTGGATAACAAGCTTACTGAGGTATCAGAAGTCTGAGAGGTTTTAAAAAAATAATGAAGTAGACCTTCATGACTTCACTCACAAAACTCTTATGATTTCGAAAACCGGACTTCTCCACAGAATAGGATGATGGGGTTAAGAGGTTATAATATATGGGTTTACGGAGCGAAGGGGTTAGGAGGTTTGGATAGGATATGGTGTGATAGGATTTTAGGGTTATACAGTTACTATGTTCTATGTTCTACGTTCTATGTTCTACGTTCTATGTTCTACAGTTACTATGTTACTATGTTCTACAAGAAAATTTCACGTAATAGTTCTGTTTTCCCGAACCAGATTTTTCTACTTAATGAGGTTACGAGGTTTTGAGGTTATGGAGTAATGCTAATCCGAGATTTGAGAATTATGGGGTTACGAAATCACGAATTTGGAGGAAGAGGGTGAAAGTGGTATGGAGTAGATGATTTTAGCGGTTTCAGTAGTTTTTTGAGTGTTTTTTGAGGTTATGTCAAAATCCTGACGTGTAGGGGTTAAACGGGTTGCGGATTCGGTTTCAGCGGGAAAAAATACATAGGAATAACATATTGGAATCCAAGACTCACGAAAAAAAATTTTTTTGTGGGCCTGTGTTATTATTATTATTTTTTATCGAAACAGGATACAAATGTTTGTCAACGAACCTCTATAATTGACAGAAAATATTTGTTGGAATGCATTATTTTTTATGGAATAACGGGATTCTAATATATAATTTATTAATATGTAATAATTATTATTTATTAAATGTCAAGTTCACACAAAGAATTTACACTGAGAAAGAAATTTGTACAAATGGCCAGATGTCCAATACGTTAGGCAACATAAATTTAGGTCTTCAATACCAACCGAAAAGAAAAATTCCCTAAAAATATTATATTTGGATTTTATCACAGTGCAACAAAAAATGTGCATGATAAGCAGAAGCAGTACATAAAACATGTTAATAAGCTGTTAACAGCTTATTAAACACAAAAACAAGTACAAAATCTTCACACACAACGGAATATTATTAATGACTGTCAAATTAACGAGTAGGTCATAAGTTCCCTAGGAAACTTTAGAACTACTGTACAAATAGCTGTATTATAAAAATTTAAAAAAAATAGTCTTAAAAAAAAATCAAATATCTTACCTTCATGTAATTTAAAATATAATCTAAAATATTATTTTTACCTAAAATATGCACAATTTTATTTTAAAACAATAATAATTATACTTTAATCTCTTTCTGTAGAACTTCTGTTTTTATCTAATCTAAATAGGAGGCAGTCCATTGAAACAGAAAAACAAACAAAATAACAAAAAAGAGGAGAAGAGGAAAAGACAAACAAATCCGAAAATATAACAAAGAGCAAAAAAAAAAATGGAATTTGGAACTTCACAAAACCTTTCCAAGACGGAAGATTCTCAAAATTAGTGGGATTAAAAAATAAAAACTTGTATTGTTGGGTTGATTAAAAAAAATCGAATAATCTGTGGGTATTTTATTTATTTTAATTAGCAGAATTTAATCCTTCCTCATATTCCACTCTATTTACTTATTTAACAGTAGAACCAATTACAAGGCATCACATAAAAAACCTTATAAAAATACAAAAATTATATAAACGTATTGGACCCTTTTTGTTTGGATTCGATTTTGTGTTGCTCTGTGTAATAGGAAAATTAAAAAACCATTCACAGAGTTAAAGAATTTGAAAGTCCAAATCTTTAGATTATAGTTTAGTTATAATGTGAACATATTATAACCCATAATTATAAATTATAATTAAGCATCTAACTAACCTTCAGTGAATAATAATGCAAATATACGGTTTTTGTCTCAGTTTTTGTACATTTTAACAATGCAAATCTGTCTTTCTCTCTCTCCCCCCTCTCTCTCTCCCCCCTCTCTCTCTCCCTCTGGTTCTCTCTCTGCCTCTCTCTCTCTCTCTCTCTCTCTCTCTCTCTCTCTCTCTCTCTCTCTCTCTCTCTCTCTTAACCAAAAATTAACTTAAAAAATACAAGTAATTTTCAAGACAAAAACAATCTTTCAGCTTGTGTTTTTTCACTGTAGTAGGTAGGTGTAGCAGGTGACACGATCGTGTCACGCAACAAAAATTTAAAGACGAGATCAATAATTTCTTAAAATTATTTATTAATATTATTCTACGTTACTATGCAATTCATATTTCAGGTAATAATACCTTATCTACATAAAAATATATTTTTAATAAATAATACCACTTAAAAATTAATAAAAAAATATTAAAAGTAGTTACCTACTTATTATATTAAGTGCAGTTTAAAGTCTTGGCAGTTATTATATAAAGAGAACAAGTTTTTTAATATAAAATTTAAAAATAGTTTTCTCTCACTGAACTGAATACCACCGGTCTCGCCACCGGTTAAGTCCCGTCAAAGAAGTCCAAAAATCACCGTTTACCTCAATAAAATCCTAAAGTTTTGAAAATTGGTGACGTGGTAACGTAAAGTGGAAACGTATTAAAAGTCACCAACAATTAAAGCTAAGCCAATAGAGATAGATAGATATACTTTATTGTTTCTCAAGACTTACATCTTATAACAATTGTTACATAGTAACCTAAAATATTAAAATAAAATAACAATTTTTTGAGCAAATCTTAATTAATTGAGGCCCTTTATTCGTTAAGGATAAAGGATCTCAGTTTAAGAACATTAATTACAAAAAAATACAACAGTTTAATTTTAATGAGGTTTAGGTTACTCAGTGCAAAGACAACCCCATTCATATCTATCAGACTAAGTACATATGGATTTCTGAGGGGTTCATAAATCGGACAATCAAAAAATATATGTTGTAGAGACTCAAATTCAGATCTATTGCAAATGGTGCACTTTTCTTCTTGATTAATAGAGTAAGAGTTACCGGAGTAATAGAATTGTAAAAAACACGTATTAGAGGTTCTTACTTGTGCTATGATTCGAATAAGACTAATATGAGTTTTCATGTGAAGGTAGTGGGAGGAATTTGTTTTTAAGGACTTATATAAAGGGCAAAAGGTACTATAGCTTAGTTTATACCAATTAATAAGTCGAGTGAGTGACAGCGAAGATAGACGTCGCCCAGCAGATTTCCATTGAGTAAGATTATTTTGGTATATAATTATTCTAACTAATATATGCTCACTAGTAAGCTTGCTTGCTAAGTGTTGCAGCCCTTTTCACACTGTGGACTTAAGCCAATTCCCACGAACCGCTGAGGCTGGCGGTTTGGTGTGTTAAAGGTTCCCTGAGACCCCAACCACTAACAATTAGTGCTTAACACAACACCCCCCCCCCCGCCCGGGGCCACCCAGGCCCCCGACAACCCTACTTCTACTTCTATTTTTTACTTTCCGTATTTCAAAAACCACTATGGCTGATTCCTCTGAAAACCCCAACATCGACGCCACCATGGCAAATTTCCCAAATCAACAAATGTCCGTTTACCTCCAAGATCAAATTAAGGCCCAGGCAGAGCACTATAAAACCCAGGCTGAACAACATAAAGTTCAGCTTGAATTCCTTTAGTCCCAACTAGCCGCCGCAAATGAAACAATCAATGGACTCCGAGAGGAAATTTCCCGCCTCTCCTCTCAAATAGGGACACTAATATCCCAAAAAGTCCAAACCCCCATTCAAGAGCTCTTCGATGCCCCCGATCACTTCGAAACGGACATGTCCGTAGCAGAGACTGATTCGGACGCAGTCCCGTCCCCCATAGCCTCCCCGCGAAAGCGCCTAAACCGGCGCAGAAGGAGCCAGAAGCATAAGCTTAATTCAGACCAAGAAGAAAAACCCGCCAAGACGCAAAAAACCCCCGGTAAAGCGACTGCCTCCGAAGCAGTCGTAAACCCCTCCGGCTCAGGGCCCCAACCCCCCGTTACGGCCCCTACAAACCCAAAAATTCAAGCTTCTGGCCCAGGAACCCCCCCCCCCGACCAGGAAGCCCACAAAACCCCCAAATCCCCCCCATCATCATCCGAGCCCCTGAAAAATGGCTAGCCTTGTCCCGCCACTTCAACTCGCAAAAAGTAAACATCCTCCACGCGAAAAATACCTCCGAAGGAGTTCAAATTCGCACACAGACCAGTGACGACTTTCGCAAAGTCACTAGGCACTTAGATGCCGAAAAAATTCCATATCATAGTTTTACCCTCCCAGAGGACAAGGCAATCCACTCCGTAATCCGGGGAATCCCCACCCAGATAGACGTCGCAGACGTCCAAGCCGCTCTTATCGAGCTTGGCTACCTCCCCACGTCAGTCGCTAGAATGACGCGTACTAAGGACAAGACCCCCATGCCCCTGATCCTAGTCATCCTTCCCAAGGTGACAGGACAACAACACCCCATTTTCAAAGAGACTAGGCTTCTACACCTAGTCATAAAGGTCGAAAGCCAGACCTATAAGCCCAAATTCAGACAATGCCACAAATGTCAACTTTTCGGCCACTCCCAGGCCAATTGCAACGCCCCGGCCAAATGCGTAAAATGCGCACAAGGCCACCACACAACAAAATGTGAAAAACCCCGACACACGGACGCAAAATGCGCCAACTGCCTGGGCCCCCACACGGCAAACTACCACAAATGCCCCAAACACCCATCCAACATCACTCCAACCCGCACAAGGGTCATACCCCCAACCCAAAAATTCACCCCGGGCATCTCCTACGCCCAAAAGGCAACTAACGCCGCCACCCCCAACAACCCAAGGCGGCCCCAGGCCCCAGCGCAAATCCCCCCAATATTTTTGACCAATCTCAAATTTCAAAAATCCACACCTTCATGCAAGAATTCGCCAGCTTCATGCAGGCTTTTGGCTCCCTTCAACTACCCAATCTAGGCCCCCAAAATGTCTAGACAAACAAAACCCAGAGCCCTTAAAATAGTCACCTGGAACGCTGATAGCCTCAATTCAAAAAAACCGGAGCTCATAGAATTTCTACATCAAAATCAAATAGATATAGCCCTCATCCAATAGACTGGTCTTAAACCACATCATAGAGGTACCATACCCAACTATTCCTGCTACCGTAACGATAGACTCCAGGACCGCAAAGGAGGCACAGCAATCTATATCAAAAAACACATATCTCACGATCTTCTTCATGCGCCCCCCACACAAAGCGATCAAGTCGAAACTACCTTCATATTCGTCAACATGCACGACAACTCCAAATTCAGGATCGTGTCCCTCTACAAACCCCCAAATAAGGAGGTCAGACCCGCCGACTTCGAAGGCTACTTTAACGACAATCATCCAACAATCCTAGCCGGAGACTTGAATTGCAAACACGCCCTTTGGCACTCTAGAACAACTACGGCCAACGGCTTTACGGCTTTACGAAATATTACAACTTAATCATATAATGGTTACCGCACCCGATTCCCCAACCCACGGCCTTCCTGATATCCTTGACATCGTTTTGTATAAAAACACGACACTAAACATTAACATCGAACTAAGACACGAACTAAGCTCCGACCACCTTCCAATCATTATCACGGCAGGAGGCATACCAACCGCAAATCATACCAAAAAAACCGTTTACAACTTCTCCTATATTTCCGAACTCCTAGAAAGCAACACCAAAATCAATCCAATAAATTCCGTCCAAGAACTAGATATTGCAGTAACCACCCTCACCAATACCATAAAATCCGCAATGGACAGCGCCAAATTAATCAAAAACGTAGATATCCAAAACCCAAAGGACCTTCCCCGAGATCTCAAAGACCTAATCAGAGAGAAAAACCGACTTCTTCGTCGTGCACGCACCCTCCAAGACCCCCATATAAAACGCGAAGCAAACAGACTTACCCAGGAAGTCAAAGACCGACTAAACGTACTAGCAAACTCCCACTGGGAGGGCAAAATAAAGTCACTCAACCCCCAGGATAGATCACTTTGGAGAATGGCCAAAACCCTATCCCTCGACCACCAACGAGGCATGCCCCCAATTCACGGCCAAAGAGGAGTCGTCTACTCCACCCCCGAAAAAGCCGAAGCATTTGCTGACGCAATGCGGAAACAATTTCAACCAAACCCTCCAATCCCCCCCGACTCCGACTCCGAATAAGAGACCGACTCCGAGCCTGACTCTGACGACGAAAACTACGAGCAACTCATGCATGAAAGAGAAATAAATCACATCTATAATAGAGTCACTAACCAAGTCGAAAACGACATTATCACCCCCACACCCCCCGAGGAAATCAAACGCATCATCAAAAATCTCCCAAAAAGAAAACCCCTTGCCCCGATCAAATACCGAATAAAATTCTTAAAATACTCCCCCGGAAAACCATTATGGAAATCGTTAACATTGTTAACGCAATGCTCAGACTGCGCCACTTTCCAAAGCCCTGGAAAAACGCAGACGTAATAGTAATCAAAAAACCCGGACAAAATCCAACTTTTGCTGAAAGCTACAGCCCCATAAGCCTCCTTTCCTCCCTAGGCAAAATAGCCGAGAAAGTCATTCTTACCAGACTTCAAACTCTAGTTGAAGAACTAAATCTCCTTCCAAACGAGCAATTCGGCTTCCGAAGCAGACACTCCACAGTCCACCAGGTAGCTCGCCTGGTAGACTCTGTAACGGACGGACTAAATAGGCGCGAAGCCGCGGGACTGATCCTCCTGGACATCGCAAAAGCCTTCGATAAAGTTTGGCACAAAGGTCTTGTAGCCAAACTCCACTTTCTCGGCCTCCCCCCAGGCATCACCAAACTCATAGCCTCCTTCCTCAAAGGCAGAGATTTTCAGATAAAAATAGGCGACTGTAAGTCCAGCACCCGCCGCATCAAAGCTGGCGTTCCACAAGGTTCCCCACTATCCCCCCTTCTGTACAACCTCTTTACCACAGATATTCCAAAAACACAGGGCACTGAATTAGCCCTGTTTGCTGATGACACCGGCATCCTAGCAAAAGCCAGAAACCCCCAGCGCATCCATATCGCCCTCCAGCGCCAAATGGATGCCCTAATCAAATGGTTCTCCAAATGGAAAATCAAAGTAAACGCCAATAAAACCAAAGGCATTCTAATCTCTAGGATTAGAAGAGGCCCACCCCAACCCATTCAGATAAATGGCCAACCCATTAACTGGGAAAACCATGCCAAATACCTCGGCATTACAATCTCCAAAAACCTGACGTGGGATCAGCACGTCAAAAACACCCTCCAAATAGCAAACTGCCGCCTCTCCAAACTCTACCCCTTAATAGGTAGAAAGAGTCCCCTATCCATTAAAAACAAACTTCTTCTCTACAATCAAACCCTAAAGCCGGTACTTCTCTACGGAGCCCCAGCCTGGAACAAAATCACCCTTAACAAAGCGCTCTCAGCAAAACTTCAGGCCTTCCAAAACAAGGCACTCAGAATATGCCTCGATGCCCCCTGGTTCATGAGGAACAACCAGATACACAGAGATCTCGAAATGCCCCTCCTAAAAACGGAAATCATTCGCTACAGCACGTCTTTTATACAAGACAATTTAGATCACCCAAACCCCCTCATTTCAAACTTTCTAGATTATGAGCACGAAATACACAACACTCACAAAAAGATCAAAAACGTCCTCAACTAGTAATGGTACCCACTAATACAGGACAGATGCATTCCCAGCATCAGTGAGCTAGTCTCCCCCCCTTCCGCACATCCCTCCTCTCCCTATCCCATCCCTCCCCATCCCCCTCCCACCCACTCCCCAGCGCCGAATTATGACAGATGCTACTCGCATCAGTGAGCAGTGACTCACTCCCCCCAAATTATGACAGATGCAACTCGCATCAGTGAGCATAGACTCACTGCCCCAACTTTCAATTCAGATCAAGTATTTTTTTAGATAAATGAGCCATAGGCTGCGCCTGTCTCTTAAAGACCCAAACAAACTATTGATGATGATGAGAGCTTAGTTTTTCTTTATCTAAATTATACAGGTAATTATGAAATTGATCCAGTAAATATTGTTTATTAAGTTTAAGGGCTTTAAGAGTTAAGTTTTCCCATAAATTAGGTTGGTTTATCTTGATGAAAATATTAACTGCTTTAGTCTTAAGAAACAGATTTTTTGGTAACGGTTATTATCCATCGAAAGTATTCTAATAAGCCATGATAATGTAAGTTTAAAAGCGGTATATTCCAGGGGTATGGATCCTGATTCCAATCTGACTATATAGTCAGGTGTATTGGAAGGTAAACAAAGCAATCTTTTGAAAAAAAATACATGTGCCCTCTCAAGCACATCAGGGTATTTAAGTGCCCATACAGGGGCTGCATGCATGAGGGTACTTAATATTATAGAGATATAGAGTTTAATCCTAGAATACCATGAGTTGATCTTAGAGTGTGCCATAAGTGACATGACAGCCCCTGTAGCCGTTTTGGCACGAGCGACAGATGATTTGGCCATTTCTAGGAACTGGTTAGATGTGGAAAACGGGACACCTAGATACGTATAGAGATTAACACTTTCAATGGGTTCGTTGTTTAATAAAAATTAATTTTTAAAGTGAAATCCTCCTTTACTGAATCTTACAATTTTAGTTTTTTTTTTATGTTAATAGTTAATTTATTAATTAAACAGTATTTTTCAAGCAGTTTCAGTATTTTGCAAAGATCAGTTTGTGATCTAGCTAGAATGACCAAGTCATCAGCATAAAGTAGTAAAAGAATGTCAATAAGGTTGTCAATGTTCAGTCCAGAGTAACCGTTTAACCTTAGAAAAGATTCTATGCCTGATAAAAAAATAGCGAAAAGCAGTGCGCTTAAGGGTTCACCTTGAAGCACACCCTCGGGAATATCAAAGTTTTTAGTAAATTTATTGGATACTCGAACTTTTATAAAAGCGTTGTTATAGAGTTTCATAAGAATTCTGATTAATTTTGGAGAAATACCTTGATTATACATCTTACGCCAGAGAAGGCGATGATCAATGGAGTCAAAGGCTCTTTTAAAGTCGATAAAGATAGCGTAGATAGTACTTCCTTTAAATCTAAGGTTTAATTGAATTGTGCTATGAAGAGTGAATATATTGTCAAGCATCCACGGTTCTTGCGAAATCCACATTGATTTTCTGGTATGATTATGTTTTCATCACACCAAATTGTTAAACGATTAAGTAGTATAGAAGAAAATAATTTAAGTGAGCAATTGGCAAGTGCAATTCCGCGGTAATTTGTAGGATCGTTAATTGGTCCTTTTTTATGGATCATTGTTAAAATTATTTCAGCCCAAGCATGGGGTAAAGCTTCAGTGGAAAGAATTAAATTAAATAAATCAAGCTGGTAAGAGATCCAGTTGTCAGGTAGGTTTTTTAAGAACTCATAGGAAATATTGTCTTTCCCTGGGGCTTTATTGTTTTTACAGTTTAAAAGGGCTGATCGAAGTTCATTTTCGGTGATTATATCGTCTAGGAACAATTAAAGCTAAGCCAATGACTTAAAGTAAATCTGGATAAGGCTATAATCTGCGCGTGTGACTAACATGGGTGACCTCCACTTTGAATCTAATTTATTCGCGAAATTTAAATTGCCAGATTGTGATTGGATATATTAACAACCATAACAAGAAGACCCTAGAAATCACTAATTTTTACGGTTTTACGATTTAAAAATTACGTACAAAATGGTGGATATTCTATGATGTGACAGAGACAGCATTATGAGTGTGAGTAAGAAAAAATACTCCGCGGTGAATTTGGATGCGCAGAAGGTCAATGCGCAGTCCTATTTACTCTTATGTCTATGAGCAGAGCTAGCGCCGCCATCTTGATTTTAATGTACATTTTTGCTTTTTGCAAATAACTTTATAAAAAATGAGTTATTATAATAATAATAATAATAATAATAATATATTTATTGCCCAACAGACTAACCAATTACAGGACAATTAAATTTAAAACTAAATAACAAAAATTCTATATATAAAAGATGAGAAAAAAAATTAAAACATAATTAAACACAATTAAGCTAATTAAGCGGCCAAATGCCTAAAATAATAATATTTTTATTATAAGAGGTAAAGCTTATAAAATTCTCCACAAAACATTTTTTCTTACTCAATTTTAGAGCAAAATGGAAAAAATGGGGAAAATTATTGCCGATATCTTGATTTGGATTTAGTAAAAGCCATATTTGTTTAAATAAGTGATTCGTTACAATTTCGAGTGTACCAACTTCAGTGAATAAAATTTTATGGGTGAGTATTGGTCTGAAATTTCTATATACACTGTTAACATTATTATATTTTAAATACCTTTTAACAATAATTATTATTATATAAGTGAAGGCGGATAAGATGACGAATACCAAAAACGGGTAAGATGACGATACTATAATACACATAAATAATATCAATCCATTGCAATGTAGACGTTTCGAATAAAAAGGACTGTCTAATATGCGGGGATATTGATAAAGATAATGAGGTATGGTTTTAATGCTTTAGCTGCAAATTATGGGCCCATACTTACTGCAATGAAATGAGTTTAAAACAAGCCAAAATAAAGATTTGGATATGTGATTTTGTGAAAATTAAAATACCCTTTATTCTCCTAACAAGTTTAAGCTATTTTTCTTATTCTTATTATTTTTTTTTGTTTTTAATAAATATTTTTTTTAGATTTTTTGTCTTTCTTCAACTTACCCTCTCCTGGTGGTAAGATGATTAATTTTACATTTTTTTTAATTATTTTTTTTAAGGAAATCAATAATTAAAACAAAACGAAATATATAAATTAGATATACTATTAATTGAATTACCACCTTTTAAATAAAAAAAATTTAAATGCCAAAACCTTTTATACAAAACATCAAAGCTAAAAAGTTCGTCAACTTAGGCCCCCTTCCCCAATCTTAAAATCAAGTATTCGACATGCCCATTTTCTTAAAAACTAAGTAAGTTAGAAAACTTTTAAATGAATAATTTTGCAGAGAAATTTATAGGTTATCTTTTTCATAAACCAATTTTTTTTAAACATTATCAATGTTCTTCCTCTAGATATCAGAAATTTTCTCGTGTGCTCGGCACACCCTGGATTTTTTTCCACTTACCGGCCTGTTTGCTAGACCTTATAATTCTAAAAAATTAAAAGAAGAAGCAAAGATAATATAACATTACATAAACAAAAAAAAAACAACATGTAACAAATTCATTGTATAAATAAACATAAAATAACTTTTGGCATTAATTATAATTATTATTAAAACAATGTTTAGTGTGCGGACAGGGGGTGTAAGGGGGACTTTTTTTAATATAAATCGTACATAATTTTCTAGTTCATAAAATTTCCTATTCCACTATACATTTTTTTTTTAGTGTTTTGAGAGTGGGAATTTTTAAAACTTTGCCAAAAAGTTACATTTTCTTATGATACGTATTGTACAAGCTTTTAAAGTATGTATGACAAGGCCACTTTTCTAGGTAAAAACGCTAAAAATATCAGGTATGTGCTAAAAGATAATTTATTTTATCCCATTTAAATAGTCCAAATGAAGTTGATATGTCATTTTAATGCATGAATGGCTTTTTATGTAAAACATAAAAATAACGTTTGGGTTATTAATAAAAATATTTAAATGGGTAACATAACAATATTATAATGGTAGATAAATTTAATTATATCAGTATTTAATAATATTATATTTAATTATAGTCTAATAAATATACCCACCTCTAATTATTAGAGTGTGAAATTTAAATAATAATCTCTCATACACTAGATATTTAAACTAGATAATGAATTTAGAATTTTTCCGAAAATTTGTAATTAATCTGTTTTTATTAAGGTCAAAAGTATAACTTTTACGTTAATTAAGGTATTAATTAAAACTGTTGATCAGGAAAAAATTGTTTTAAATTCATAACATGTTACGCCTTAGGTTTTATGTATTATACAAGGTCTAGGAAAAACTATTATCTTAGCGGTAGGAAACAAGTGACTATAGCGGGGAGTCCGCAAGCGAATCTGTGGTGTAGGAGGGCCTTTGCTGTTCCTCAGACACATAAACGTTACAAATACTTCAGTTGATGATGCAATTCTTGTTCTATTTGCTGATTATGCCACAATCTTAAAAACAAGGTTAACTTATGAGGCTTTGGTTGCTGAAATGGACTGAACGAAGACTGAACGTAATGTGTTTTCGTTACGGTAGCATTCTGAAAACGAAAGCGCCAAAAATGTTAGTTACTCGGAGTTAGTTCTGACTACAGATTTTAGACTACAAAAAGATAGAATCGGAACTATCTACTATGCTCTTAACTTTGTGAAGAAGTTTTGCAGTTGGATACGAGACTTGTTAAACAAAAGAATGCATTTTATAATAATCAAGAATTTTGTGAAGGTTTGTATTTTCTTATGTATGTGAAATTTTAATTCATTTATATACAGGGTGTCTCAACGAAGCGCGACTCGGTCGATATATAGTAAACTATCCACTTTAGAAAAACTTTAAAGGAAAAAGTTGTATGGTTTTAAACAAGGTACATTTTAAAAGTATTTAAAAATATACAGGATGGTCTTCTTGGAGTGGGTAACATCTGACTTAATTTTTTTAAATAGAATGTTATATTTTTTATTACCCCATCTTATTTCTCATTAAAATTCCTTTATTTTTATACCATATTATATGGGTCTATTGATTATAGTTTTTGAGATATATGTTTTTTTTTTTGAGAAAAAATGCATTTTTAGTGAAGAAATAAAACCTTCTCCAATTTCTTTATTTGTTGTCAAAAATTTATAAAATTTTGCAAGCTTATCTTAATTATTATCTTATTGTATACAGGGCTTTTCAAACATAAAAAACTCAATTTTTTTTAAATGGAATGCTATATTTTTTATTCACTCATTACATGTAGGATAAAATTCTGCGTACAATGATATAAGATGCTTTATAGATCCGTTTAGGGATTTTTAAAATATCTCATATCATTGTACGCAGAATTTTATCCTACATTTAATGAGTGATTACTAAATATAGCAAAATAAATAAATTGGAGAAGGTTTTATCTCATCACTAAAAATGCATTTTTTCTCAAAAAAAAAAAATTATATCTCAAAAACTATAAATAAAAGACCCATATAATATGATATTAAAATAAAGGCATTTTTATGAAAAATGAGATGGCATAATAAAAAATATACCATTCTGTTTGGACTTTTTGGGAAAAGTCAGATGTTACCCACCCTAAGAAGACCATCCTGTATATTATTAAATATTTTTAAAATGTGCCTTGTTTAAAATCATACAACATTTCCCTTTAAAGTTTTTCTCTAAAGTGGATAGTTTACTATATATCGACCGAGTCGGCTTCGTTGAGACACCCTGTATATTTTTTAACTGTACTGCCACGAGTATAAAAGTTTATAATTTGCCAGTACCAATAAATTGAATCTTAAATCTTAAATCTATCATAAAATAAAATTTAATTACTAAAATAATACTATTTATTACACCTTTAATTATAGGTACCTAAATACAAACAACGTGTATAAATTATAATTTGTACACGTTGTTTTGGACGTATGTTCATGGACGGCTGTATGTCCATAGGATGCCCACCCTTTTAGCCTCTCCCTTGAATCCGCGCCTGTCAGGCCTTGACACAAAATGGCTTGATTATGTTAAAGATTTTCCAGAAAAAGTATTAAAAATCTACTGTAAAGATCTTTTTTAGAAGAAGAAAATAATAATTTGAGGTTATGGTAATAATTATTAGATTATTGAACCATTGCCTATGATAATTAATTAGAAAATATAACTGCAAATAATTAAGTCTGAATTGAATACAATAATATTATTAAAAGAGGTAAATATCTGAGAAATAAATACTACATATGAAGGGCTTGGGGGAATAAGGGACACAAACCACATTTAGAGGAAAGTCGCATAATTTTGGATACCATTTACAATGTATTTAATATTTAATAGTCGGTATTACTTTTTGATATTTTTTTATATAAATATCAACATACACCTTATTATAACTCAGTATGTAAACAAACTTATGTCAACAACATGGCAAAGAGAGATTATTTAGGGAACTTTTACCATATAACCTGATATATGGCATTCATGCATTGGCAGTATAACAGGTTATGTGGCATTAATCATGAAATATATCTTAATAAAATCCATTATATAACAAGTTTTCTGGCTTGCAATATATAACAGAAGTTGCAAAACACGTAACAGTTTTATTACAGTTTATTTTTACAAAAAAAAACACGGTTAAAAAAACTTTTGTGCGTTTGAAAAAGGATTCCTAATTTACGACAAATCCGATTTTTTTAAAGTAGATCTGGATCACAATGCTTATGTTTCTTGTTATTTCTTGACATTTAAGAAGTAATTAAGTGTCTATTCACAGGCTCGCATAAGAACGTAATACATAACCTAGCGATGCCGTGTTTGATGTGCCGCCATGTATCTTGTAAGCCAATCACGGCACCGCATTCTTATGTTTTATGTTCTAATACAAGCTTCTGGATAGGCCTTTAATCATTAAGCATTTTTGTACCAAATACTATAGGAGCCATAATTTTAGATTCACAATTTAGAATATCTTATTATCTTAAGTAATTTTCTCTTTTTCAGAATATTGTATACATATATCTTAGTTTGTTGTACCATAATAATAGTAATAATTAATGGTTGGTTATCCCGAATAACTATTACCTTTCGTATATTCGAAATTGAGAATCAAATGGAAAAAAATAATCTAAGTATCCGAAGTTAAGCAACTTTTTGCTTTTTAGATTAGTAATTTGTAAAATGTTTATGTTTTCAAATTGCCTAATTATGAATAGTGGATTAACTTAACCAATATTTTAACTTTTTCAAAGACAAAACACAAACTTTTATAATGATTATTTATAAAAAAAAGCATGCCATTTGCAATTTAAACGATTTTTATTACAGGACGGATTTAATTTGACTTTTGGCTTCACATAAAAGTATGTTTCTGTTTACCTCTGCAGATAGTATCTTAAATACACTACTATCCGAAATTAGGAAACTATCCGAAATTAAGCGTCTTTCCCTTATCTTTTCTTTTCAGAAAATCGGCTTTAAAGGTTTTGGTAAAATCCTGAAATTAAATATTATTTCTTTAGTGACGATTTGGATGTCAGGAATTTGTTATAACACATTCGAACTTGTCATTCCGAAAAGGGCATTTTTTTCCAAAATGTGTTTTGACAGAAACACATTCGCTATAAAAATTGCTCCTGCTAGTAACATGACTAAAGTATGATCCGTTTAAACGTCATAGTGACTCATGATAGTGAACGGAACGTAAGAGAGTAGACCAAGTTTAGGCGTTGCGGGTAAGGAAGTGTGAAACGTGAGGTTGCTTTAAGCATGAATCATACTTAAAGCAACCTCCCGCTTCACGCTTCCTTATCCGCAACGCCGATACTTGGTCTACCCTCTTATTATCTTAAGTAATTTTCTCTTTTTCAGAATATTGTATACATATATCTTAGTTTGTTGTACCATAATAATAGTAATAATTAATGGTTGGTTATCCCGAATAACTATTACCTTTCGTATATTCGAAATTGAGAATCAAATGGAAAAAAATAATCTAAGTATCCGAAGTTAAGCAACTTTTTGCTTTTTAGATTAGTAATTTGTAAAATGTTTATGTTTTCAAATTGCCTAATTATGAATAGTGGATTAACTTAACCAATATTTTAACTTTTTCAAAGACAAAACACAAACTTTTATAATGATTATTTATAAAAAAAAAGCATGCCATTTGCAATTTAAACGATTTTTATTACAGGACGGATTTAATTTGACTTTTGGCTTCACATAAAAGTATGTTTCTGTTTACCTCTGCAGATAGTATCTTAAATACACTACTATCCGAAATTAGGAAACTATCCGAAATTAAGCGTCTTTCCCTTATCTTTTCTTTTCAGAAAATCGGCTTTAAAGGTTTTGGTAAAATCCTGAAATTAAATATTATTTCTTTAGTGACGATTTGGATGTCAGGAATTTGTTATAACACATTCGAACTTGTCATTCCGAAAAGGGCATTTTTTTTCAAAATGTGTTTTGACAGAAACACATTCGCTATAAAAATTGCTCCTGCTAGTAACATGACTAAAGTATGATCCGTTTAAACGTCATAGTGACTCATGATAGTGAACGGAACGTAAGAGAGTAGACCAAGTTTAGGCGTTGCGGGTAAGGAAGTGTGAAACGTGAGGTTGCTTTAAGCATGAATCATACTTAAAGCAACCTCCCGCTTCACGCTTCCTTATCCGCAACGCCGATACTTGGTCTACCCTCTTATTATCTTAAGTAATTTTCTCTTTTTCAGAATATTGTATACATATATCTTAGTTTGTTGTACCATAATAATAGTAATAATTAATGGTTGGTTATCCCGAATAACTATTACCTTTCGTATATTCGAAATTGAGAATCAAATGGAAAAAAATAATCTAAGTATCCGAAGTTAAGCAACTTTTTGCTTTTTAGATTAGTAATTTGTAAAATGTTTATGTTTTCAAATTGCCTAATTATGAATAGTGGATTAACTTAACCAATATTTTAACTTTTTCAAAGACAAAACACAAACTTTTATAATGATTATTTATAAAAAAAAAGCATGCCATTTGCAATTTAAACGATTTTTATTACAGGACGGATTTAATTTGACTTTTGGCTTCACATAAAAGTATGTTTCTGTTTACCTCTGCAGATAGTATCTTAAATACACTACTATCCGAAATTAGGAAACTATCCGAAATTAAGCGTCTTTCCCTTATCTTTTCTTTTCAGAAAATCGGCTTTAAAGGTTTTGGTAAAATCCTGAAATTAAATATTATTTCTTTAGTGACGATTTGGATGTCAGGAATTTGTTATAACACATTCGAACTTGTCATTCCGAAAAGGGCATTTTTTTTCAAAATGTGTTTTGACAGAAACACATTCGCTATAAAAATTGCTCCTGCTAGTAACATGACTAAAGTATGATCCGTTTAAACGTCATAGTGACTCATGATAGTGAACGGAACGTAAGAGAGTAGACCAAGTTTAGGCGTTGCGGGTAAGGAAGTGTGAAACGTGAGGTTGCTTTAAGCATGAATCATACTTAAAGCAACCTCCCGCTTCACGCTTCCTTATCCGCAACGCCGATACTTGGTCTACCCTCTTATTATCTTAAGTAATTTTCTCTTTTTCAGAATATTGTATACATATATCTTAGTTTGTTGTACCATAATAATAGTAATAATTAATGGTTGGTTATCCCGAATAACTATTACCTTTCGTATATTCGAAATTGAGAATCAAATGGAAAAAAATAATCTAAGTATCCGAAGTTAAGCAACTTTTTGCTTTTGAGATTAGTAATTTGTAAAATGTTTATGTTTTCAAATTGCCTAATTATGAATAGTGGATTAACTTAACCAATATTTTAACTTTTTCAAAGACAAAACACAAACTTTTATAATGATTATTTATAAAAAAAAAGCATGCCATTTGCAATTTAAACGATTTTTATTACAGGACGGATTTAATTTGACTTTTGGCTTCACATAAAAGTATGTTTCTGTTTACCTCTGCAGATAGTATCTTAAATACACTACTATCCGAAATTAGGAAACTATCCGAAATTAAGCGTCTTTCCCTTATCTTTTCTTTTCAGAAAATCGGCTTTAAAGGTTTTGGTAAAATCCTGAAATTAAATATTATTTCTTTAGTGACGATTTGGATGTCAGGAATTTGTTATAACACATTCGAACTTGTCATTCCGAAAAGGGCATTTTTTTTCAAAATGTGTTTTGACAGAAACACATTCGCTATAAAAATTGCTCCTGCTAGTAACATGACTAAAGTATGATCCGTTTAAACGTCATAGTGACTCATGATAGTGAACGGAACGTAAGAGAGTAGACCAAGTTTAGGCGTTGCGGGTAAGGAAGTGTGAAACGTGAGGTTGCTTTAAGCATGAATCATACTTAAAGCAACCTCCCGCTTCACGCTTCCTTACCCGCAACGCCGATACTTGGTCTACCCTCTTACGTTCCGTTCCCCGCGAGGCCCATACATGCTGCATGAGTCACTATCACGTTTAAACAAATTAGCCTATAGCTTGGTTGCTTAATAGTATATTACACAACGAGTTCCCTAACCTAGTTTTTAGTGTACGAGAGTGCATATTTTTTTTACGAGACAATTGCCGAGTAAAAAAAGCACTCGAGTACATTGAAAAGGATAAGAGACCAGTTGTATATGCTATTTTTCCTACTATCATGCTTTTTTCATTAAGAAAATCATAAAAATTTAATAAATAAAATATTGACATTTTAAATCTTTCGAAATGTCCTACGACCAAGTATGCATAATTCCTTATATTTTACGTGTTCACTATATGTAATCGTGTGATATTTTAATATCAAACGAGTATATAGACAGCATGATGTACTTTCCGTACAAGTATATAGATAACATAGCGATTTTCATGGTTGTAGGAAAAACATTGTACACAACTCGTCGCTTACCTTTTTCAATGTAAAAACTAGGTTCGCGAACTCGCTGCGTAATATACTATTAGTACCTAAACGTGGCTTATGACTGTTTTGATGTTACTAGTATACTAGTTTTAATGTTAGTAGTATACTATCGCCCTAATCAAAAGGGCATAAATCCTAAATTTCTATGGCTTGTGCACTGTAAAAAAAAGTACATTGGTTGCCATAGACCGATTCGTAAAATTTTCCATATAAACAATATTTAAGATACCATGAACCGACATGTAATTTTATGTAAAATTATATAATCCGTAATTGATATTAGGTGTAAATAAATGTAATATTATGTAATTTTAAATTAATTAACCCACCTTTACAAAATATTACCTGTCTTTTATATTATTTTAGGATAAATTAAATTTATTTACACATATTTACACAAATTCATGAATAAAATACATACATAGCTTGTGAAAAGTCAGCCTCTCCCCCTTTAACTTTTGAACAGCTTAAAATTTGCAACACATAAATAACATAACCCAAGTAATTTTTTGGTATATACTTGGTATGCTTAGGGGGCACTGGGGATTTTTTTTTAATAGAAAGGGGGGTCGAGTGATTCATCATTTTAAAGCTTATAAAATTCTCTGTTCGCTTACATAACTTTTTTATTTTTTTCGGAGCAATTTTTGGGGTTATTCTAAACCACCAAAAATGGGAATTTTCTTCAAAATTTATTTAAAAAAATCAAACAATTTTTGAAAAATGGTTTATTTCATAATGCAAATACATAAATTATACTTTTAAATAATTTTGAACGAAATAAATAAAAATTTTCAAAAAAAAATCTTATTAAAAAATCGAATATTTTAACAAAAAAAAAAATTAAAAATGAAAACCTTAAAAAAAGCTTAAAAAATTAAAAATTATATAGACGGATAGAGAATTTTATAAGCTTTAAAATTATGTCACACGACCCCACTCCCATTAAAAAAAAATTCCCCCCTTATCCCCCTGTCCCCATTGTGCCCACTAAGGATATCAAATATATACCAAAAAATTATTAAATTTCAAGTTGATATCTTAAGCCGCTCAAAAGTTAAAGGGGGGGGAGAGGTTTTTGACACGCTCTATAAGTTACTTAGTAAACTAAGGTAGGTGAGAGTGAAACTAGCTCACTGATGCTGAGAATGCATCTATCCTGGATTGGTGGGTACCATTACTGATTGAGGATGTTTTTGATCTTTTGATCTTTTTGATTGTAATCGAGAAAGTTTGAGATGAGGGTGTTTGGGTGATCCAAATTGTCTTGTATAAAAGAGTTGCTGTGATGGATGATTTCCGTTTTTAGGAGGGGCATGTCGAGATCTGTGTGTATTTGGTTGTTCCTCATGAAACAGGGGGCATCGAGGCACCTTGTTTTGGAAGGCCTAAAGTTTGGCTGAGAGCTTTTTGTTAAGGGTGATTTTGTTCCAGGCTGGGGCTCCGTAGATGAGTACCGGCTTTAGGGTTTGGTTGTTTTTAATGGATAGGGGGCTTTTTCTACCTATTAGGGGTAGAGGGAGAGGCGGCAGTTGGCTGTTTGGAGGGTGTTTTTGTCGTGCTGATCCCACGTAAGGTTTTTGGATATAGTAATGCCAAGGTATTTGGCATGTTTTCCCACTTGGCTTGGCAATTTATCTGAAAGCTTGTGTCCCTTATTCTCTCGAGCACTTTATACGCGTGTATTAGATGCGTATAAAAACATTGAATTTATTTCACACTGTTTAATTATAAAGTTGGTATCTATTTCGAATATCTATACAAGAAGGCCTCTTCTATGAAAATAACATGTTAATAATGTTTACTCATATTACACAGCTCTACAAAAAAATTTGCAACTTTCTCAGCGTACTTTCTCCAACATGTCACATTGCCTAAAATGGCAAATATTAAAAATTTTCATGGGTTTGATATTGGTGTTCTCGAAAATCGGACTTCACAACTCAGTTTCGCAGCTAGATTCGGTTTTGAGAATAAAACATATCTTTAAAACAGTCGTTTATTTTTCCAAAAATATATAATACTTTTGATTTTTCTGGGCTTTCTTTTTGGATATATTAGGCATGCAGGATCAAAAGGTGAAAGTCTAACTTACCTTTTATTTTGAAAAACCGCAATAGTTAAAAACATAAAAATAGTTTGGATTGTATGATCCTAAAAAAACGAGCCGCGGAGCAGTAAGGTTTTTTATAGACATGCTTTGAAAAGTCTTGGTTTGAATTTTTTTTATTTTGCTTGATTTTTAAGTTTAGCTGTTGAATCAACAGTGTTGATTCTTAAAGAATAACTTAGGTACTGGGACTATTTTTTTCAACTATCATAATGCCGGATTTGAAACAATAAAAAAAGGCGTAACCATAACGACAGTGTATTTTCGCCATCGAATATACCCATTCGAATATACGAAATTAAAAATACCTCGGATGGAAAATATGGAATGGATTCATGAATGGAGCATCCAAATACATCGAATGGAAAATACCACTTCTCTAGCTTTTTGAAACTATAATAGATAAATATTATTAAATTAAATGTATTATAACAAAATATTAACTAAAAGGCAAAATTAAGATAATTGTCCATTTTTATTAGTTAATTTTTAAATTATTATAAAATATTTCAGGTTTGGTCTGTAACTTTTTAAATAACCATTTCCGTACAGTTTTCACAGTTTTGTTCTATACATGTGAAGTTTGACCAAGCATTTCAGGGCCACCTTGTATTTATAGTTTATGCAAAATAAAACACTAGGTCAGACCCCCTCCATTAGATAATACTTATATAACATATGTACTTGTTGAATATATTAAACCTATACCTATAGATACCAGGTTTTTTGTGGAGCTGTGTAATGTTTAAGTCAAGTTTACTCATAATTTTTGAATTAATTAATAGCATTTTGCTGATTTTTACTGTTTGATATCAAAATATGTATACTTAAACAAGGATGTATCTAAAATTTATACAATTAACTTTAAATAAATTAAAAACGTAACTAAACATATAATTTTATTTTACTTTTAATCGAGCTTTGAATGGTAATTAGGGATTGCAATCCAGCACCAATTTCAATCCGGTCGGATCAGGCCGAATTTCCGTCGATCCGACCGAATCCGGTCGGATCCAGTCTAATATTATAATTAATAGTTTAATTATTCTTTTTATTTTTTACTTTACGTTTTTATTGCATTTTTTTTCCTCTTGTCTTTATTATGAACTTTAGCAATAATTAAAAATAAATTTTGAAATTTTACTGGTAAGGCCAAGTACAATATTATTTAATTAAGACATGTCTCGTGTATTCGTATTATTTTACAACTTGTTGTATTTAATTCTTATTTATGAGATTAATAAAGATTATTATTATTATTATTATTAATACAATGATTTATGATTAGGTATAGGTCTTAGCGGTTGATTTCAATAATTTAGTATATAAAATATGAAAAATGAAAATATTATTGTTATTATATTTAAGGTACTATGTGATTATGATGTCTTGAATAAATTGAAATTGAAAAATTGAAATTGATTAGTCACATCAAACATATACATATACATTTCATTCTGAAATTAGCTATATAAAAAATATTAAATAGTGTTTATATTACAAAGTTTATAAAAAAAACTTTTATTTCTTATGAAATCAACTTTATTTAAACTGTAATAACACTGCTCAGCACTTAAAAATTTGCCGACACCATTTTAGTTGCATCTAGCTATATTTGATGAGCTGATTCCGGAACCTTTTTTCGTTTTTCTCTATCAGCTCGTTCTTTTGAGATATAACACACAGTGGTTTTTTTGCTTATAGTTGTAGTAAAAAAATAATTAAAGTTAAATTACTTTTTTTCCAGTGAATTGGTCCTCTATTAATAGGGCTCTAAGCCAAAAAAAAGCGGATTTCAAATATCTTTATTCGTTTGTTTTTTATAGGCTTCTAAATTCAAAAAATTACATTTTTTCGTATTTTTTCGCTTTATTTTCATGAAAATTTTATATTAATACTAAAGATATGGGTCTGATTTCTATAGGCAACACTAACACACATGTGAGATTTGTAAAAATAAAAAAAAATAGATTGAATCCAGTATCGGATATTTTACGGGAAGTTATTGAAAGCAGAACAACAATATTTTGAATTATTTCATGTTTATTTAATATTAATTTAATGTTTTAAAGCAAGGAGAAAAAGTAAAACAAAGTTGTTACTTTTCGAGCTAAAAAGTTTTATTTCTATTTTACTCGAAAACAATATCACATTGACAACCACTCTCCCGCTTGCTTGCAATCTACTGAGTAAACATTATCTTAGTACAGCTTTGTCACGTAGATAGCAGCATATGTCAAGACACTGAAGGGTGATCCACTATTATCAAGGTACAACAGTCTCCCCTACTTAATAAAATTTTATTAGATACCCTCCAAAAAAGTTATATTTTGTTTAGTTTTAATTAAGATATGATCTACCATGATTTCAGGATATTACGTCGTCATCGTAAAAAAGATTTAGTAGAATTTCCTATAAAAGGGTAAACAATGCGGTTTAAATGATTTAAATCATATGAATTTTATAGTTTAATCTAATATTACTCTTTAATTTAAAACAACTTTTTACAGTATAGGCAACTTAAAATGTAGTAAAGAGTGCAGTTGTTCGATTTACAACAACAGATTGTACCCATTTTATTTTAAATTCACATATTACATGTGTGTGCACATAAAAACTACATATCGCATGTAATTACATGTACAATGTACATGTATCGTTAGGTATACCTATGCATATAAAAATTTCAGCCCAAAATGCCTACTTTCAAAATTTTGTTAAAATCAGCTGATTTCAACCATCTTTATTAATCATCCTTCATAAATATACTATAGTACAACAATGTTGTTGTAAAATTAAATACTATTAAGTTGTTTAGTATATATATGGTTTGATTGTATTTAACATAACGTTATAATGTTTAAGAATAATCGTAAAAATTGGATTCTATTTGGACTTGCCTTGCAAATTCGTCCAGCAAAGAGGCTCGCTCAAAAGGGCCATGGAATAATCCAGATTTTGCTTGAACGTTTTAATTTCGAAAACTTAAAATATTAACCATATTACAATAGATAGCTGAAATATTCAGTGAACAGTGAAGAATCCACTACATTTCAGTATTTAGCTAAAGTGTTGCAAAAAAGCTCAAATCGCGTTATAATTAATGATAATAAAGTATACTTTATTTTCATGACAAATGGCCACTGATTAATTTAATAAAACTAAAATTTTTATGAAAAACGCTATGGCTTTATTAAATAAAAAAATTACAATATCCTTTGACTAATTTTGTATTTTTTTGCATTAAAATACAAAAATACTGTTTTAAACTACCGATACCTAGGGTAAAACCCCCAATTATTGGCACTTTAAGAAATTTTCCACGTATATTTCATTATAACTTATTAAATATTTCATGTTATCAAGAATAAAATATTTTACATCATTTAGTAGTTATTCTATTTTATATATTTTATAAAATTTAAACTGAGATCTTTATAATATTAAAGAATTTTTTTAATTAATTACAAGAATACACAATTTCGTATTATTGGCACCTAATTTTTGCTTTGAAGCAACGGAAAAAAATTACTGAGTACCTACTTATGTTGAATAATAAACATTTTAGTATCAAAATAAAATATTTAAATTGGAATATTGCAGTTTTATACATATTAACTAAAGGCTGTAAACAAAAACTCAAATTTATTTTAGAATTACAAAATTTTAAATATCTCTATATTAAAATTAAAATATTAGTTACCTAATACTAATTTGTATCCATAAAATAATGCCTAGTTACCTAGGTACACTTATCTAAAACAATTATTAGGTTTCAAGACTAATTTTGATGCGCAAGTTTTGCATACAATAAACCTGTGCCAATAATAGGAATTTAATATAATTTGGACGCCTATTATGGGCACCGTGATAAAAAATAAAATTCTAAAGAAAAATTAAGTTTATAGACAAAATTAAGTGTATATACGCACATATTTATTGAGGAAAAACTGTAAGTTTTTCATTAAACGCTGTTTAGAACTCATTTATTTGAAATAGGTTTTTGGCAAAAACTGTATCTTTTGTATAATAGCCCACCCGCTTTAAAATATGGATTTGGTTTTATCTTATATAAGATGTGGCAATACGCATGTATATTTAACCGTACAAGTAATAAATCTATTCAATTTAATTTAATTTATTCTATTAATTTAGCATTTTAACTGGTTGCCAATAATTGGAATAGGATTTTTACTAAAGAAGCTAATTATTGGCACCTGTGCCAATAATTAGAATTTAGTTTAATTTTGTATACCAATTGTTGGCACCGTCGAAATTAAATAAAAATGTAAAGAAAAATAAAGTTTTTAAGGCTAATTAATAAGTAGAATGCATATACTTACTAAAATTATCGAGAAAAAATAGTAAGTCCATCAATAAACGTCTTTTACTAACCTTCTATTTAAAGCACTTCCTTAGCACAAACCTTAAAAATTCACACTTACGTAGTTCACACGAAACTGCTAAGACTCTAGTGCCCAGGGGGGAAAAAATATGTTAATCGCATTTAAAGTATAATATTTAGAAATATTGCCACTTCGTAAAAAATATAGTTAGATTAAGGTACCAATGGAGATTTTTTTTATATAAAAGAAAATATCACTCCAGTGACAATAATTAGCGGAGTGCCAACGATTGGGGGTTTTACCCTACATAGGGCCAGTGGGTATTATAAACTCAAAAAAAAACTTTAGGGCACAGCATTGTGTTATCCGAAGCATTAAATTTTTCTTAAATAGTTGCCTAGTTAACAAGACAATTGGTAGTTTAAATATAAATTGCATAATTATTTATCGAAAATACATTATCACGAAATCTGTATTGTTTTGAAATTAAAATATAATTTTATTTATATACACAAATTATCTCTTTGTCTTTGTTAAAATCGATAAAAAAGGCTTGCAACGAAACCGTTGCTTAATATTCATAGAAATTTTGCCAAGTGTTTATATAAAAGAATATTTTTTATTGTTTAAATTAGAAATTGTGAAATTAATATTAATTCGAAATTTGATTTGCTTAATATCCTAAACAGAAAATTAGGAAACTCAATGGGTTTTGAAATTTTTAAACAAAATTAAATTAAATTTCATATTCATTTGGGTTAAACAAGAACTTTTCTACTTTCTTATACTTTTCCTTATTAGTTTTTTTTACTATAGCACCTATGGTACCTATAAGTATGAAAATTTCATCATTCATAATGATTCTTTAGTGTTAATTTCAACGAACTAATAACTCTTCTCTCTAGAATACGCATACCGTTAATATAAAGTATCGCCAACATCTCGGTTTGTTTGTAAACAAATAGTGGGTATATTCAGGCCTGAACAATAACAGTTACCAGTAACTGTTATTGATGTCTCTGTTAGAACAAAGCTGTGCGAGTAAGACAGACTATATGTTGGCTACGTTTTTGTCAGTTTTTACAAATGAAATGCCTATTCTAGAGAGAAGAGTTATTAGTTCGTTGGTTAATTTCCAAAAGTTACAGTAACTTTAGATTTTATTTTATAAATGTTTTTAATCAATATGTATAACACCAAAAAGGCATTAAAAAAATTGGGTTTTACACAGACAAATGTTAATTTGTGATTTTGCACAGTAAAAATTCCTTTAAGGGGGGTTTCTGGTGAATTTTTTTCGGAAAACTTATACAAGAAAATGAAGCCTGAAGCAGAAGGCATGGTATACGGTCCTGGTATAGCTTATTAAGGGTAAGACCCTTTTTTAAAAATATTTTTCATATTTTTTTTGAAAATTTTCGGAGATAAAAGCGTTTATATCGAAACACCATTTTTTGACCTGGCGTAGGTGATTTTGAAAAATCTACTAAACGGATCTACTTCAAATTTTAACTCCTTACTCTTCGTACGTGTACCTATCGTAGGAACAAGATTTATATATTTTTTAAACAATTATAAAAGTTATAAACAATTAAAGTTGAGAAAAAAAACCTCGAAAAATTCTAAAGTCAGCCATTTTGTTTGTTTTTCATTAAAAATATAATTCTAGTTCATGCGATAACCAGTAACATAATTAACAAGAATCCATTTTTTTTCAGATTACCTGGAGTCGAGAAATCATCTACGACAGCGAAAAAAGTCAGTGTGTTTATGCCACCATTTTGAGAAAAGTTCTGATGAAAAAAAAAATTCAACTTCAAACTATATATTTTATGTATAAGGAAATATATTTTTTTCTACGAAAAAAAAAATTTTTTAAAAAAGGTTGATTTAACCGGAAACCCCCATTAAAAAAGAAAAACTGTAGTATTCTACAAGAAACAAATCAATTGAAATTTAAATAAAATTTAGAATATTTAATTAAGTTAACAAAATACGGTGATCGGTTAAAAAATTTTGTGCGGATAATATTTTAAAAATACCCATACCTTTTCGTAAACTTTATTTTACCTACTATAGAGTCTATATAAATCATAAATAATATGGGCCCCAATAGAGTACCTTGTGGACCCCTGGTGATCCCTAAGGAATCGTTAATTTTAACAAACCGTTTGATTCATAGGTGCATAGTTAATTGGTGTGAATGGAGGGCAATGTCCGATTCAAAAAAATAATTTTGGGGTTTACAACTAAAGTCAATTATTTATAACACGCAATCTTAAGAGGAAACTCTCAAGATCCTATAAAAGAATAAGGTCCACAATGTTTTTGATTTTTTACCAAGTCAAAGCTTGTTGTCCTCTAATAGATGACTTCTATCAATATGTGAAAAGAAGTATTTAGTAAACTATCTGATTGAACACAGCTGTTTTAATTACATTTATCTTGAGATTATTTAAAACGCATCCTGCTTTAACTGAAGAAAATTTATTGGAAAAGTCAGCAACCATGATATGTCTACAGCCACCTGTTAACGAAAAACTAAAATCTTATTAATCCAGTAATAAATAATTTAATGTATACCACATTTAATGATCTATAGTACACTCTTTATTAGTTTTAAGGGGATAATAAAAGAATGCGAGAACATTGATTAAGCTAAAAGCTTAAACATTCTCTACTTTTGTTTGTATTAAGAATGAATGATTAAAAAAGTATTTTTTTATTAACAACAACAAAAAATGTACAACTATGTTTTTTGTCCCATCTTCTAGGACTTGCATTGTACGTCACTGCAACTGTTTATCAAACTTTTAAGGTCTCTCTTATTGCCGCAGTTTTAATGAATATTTTATTTTTTAGTTTTTTATATTTCTACTTCTGGTTTAGGAGATATCAGGATTTTCCTGAAAGTTGTCATTTTTTCAGTTAATTGCACGGTTAATTAAGATTCAGCAAACATTTTAGTTTATTATTGATATAAAAATGTTAACAAATAAGAATAAATGGGCTAGTAGTGAAAAAAATAATATATAAACCACGGTAGAGCAGACTATTATAGCCTCGCACTCTTAAATCCTTCGCTGCTAAGCAGCTCGGGATTTAATACGCTCGGCTATAAAAAATGTTTTCTCTACCTTGCTATATAATTACTATTCTTAATCTCTCTTCGCATTCTTTAAATATTTAAATTTGAATATTAATATAAGGAAACGGAATATTTTTTTTTTTTTTAAATACCACTGGTTTCTGGTTTTGGATGGCCTAATTCGAATTTATTAGCAGGATCTACCTATCACGTTTAGTTTTTGAGATAAATGGGGTTAAATAGAAAATTTGAGTTACCAAATCCTAAACCGGTAGCAAATTCTACATATCAGAAAAAAAATTGATAAATAAGCTGAAATAAAATATCTGTTATAAATCCCCTACAAAATTTTCGAATTTTAAGATAAAATTCAAAACTTTTTTGGGTTAAAAATATAAAAGTTCTAATTTTAGCAGGAGTGGAAAAGTTTTTTTTTTAGTCGAGGAAATAAAAGTTGTAAAGTTGTAATTTTAATTCGAAAAAATTTTTAAATTTCACAGGTTAAAAATAAAAAAATTGTAACTTCAGCAGTAGTGAGAAAGTTTTTTTTAGTTGTAAATTTTGATCTTATCCGCCCCTACTAAATCTTCTTTGCTATGGTGCTAGACGAAAGGTATCTAAATTTAAGGAAAATAAAATAATTGCCCTTGGGTGGGATGAAGAGCTAAAACCAATCTTGGGACTAATAACTTGATGTATTCCCTTAAAGACAGTCTTTTAAAAAAGTACGCAGTAAAAATGTGTGCCATTATATGCAGTTTTGCAGATGCTTTCATTTTGTCTAGTCGAGCTATTAGATTGAAAGGTCGCTGACCTTGGTAAAAAATCTAGGCAACCTGAATTAAAAAAAAAAAATGAATAATTCGTGCGAAATATTCAATTATAATAAAACGATTGTTGGTTTAATAAGAAACGACTCAATGGGAAAATTATTTTAGATTATACGTAGCTAGATTTACTTATCAGAACTCGTAAAATTTTTTTCTACGACTGCATTAGAATGTAAGGGGCTGTCCATATATTACGTAACGCGCCTAGGGGGGGAGGGGGTCAGAGAAATTGTTACAGTTTGTGATAGGGGGGAGGGAGGGGGGGGGTCTAGGTAAACTTTACGTAACGGAATTTAATAAATTTAATGTTTATTTCCTAAGCTTGGCAGATGTATTTTTATTTCAACATAAATTACTATTTGGTGGCCCATAATTCCCCTTTTCATACAAAAATTGACGAAACTATGCATATTTAAATAATATTGTAATCAGTAAAAAAAACTGTTGACATTGATATTAAAAAAAAATATTACGGCCCTGTTCTTGCGTGATCTTGCCGATGAACCATCGGCGATGATACATTTTCGCGCGGAATGTGTACTCACAGAACACCAATGTGTGTACTATTTGGTGTACCTGTGCATAAACAATATACGTCTAATATGTGACACTCAGTGTAAAAAGAGCTATCTAGTATTTTTTCCCTGATTACACAGGCCCACAAAAAAAAATTTTGTTCTGAGTCTTGGATTCCAATATGATATTCCTATGTATTTTTTCCCGCTGAAACTGAATTCGCAACCCGATTAACCCCTATGCCATACCACTGTCACCCCCCTGTCCCCAAATTGCTAATTCTAAAACCCCAGAAACCCATAATCCCCTAACCTCATAATACCATAGCCGCATAACCTCCAAACCCCGTAACCTCATTAAGTAGAAAAATCTAGTTTGGGAAAACAGAAAAAAATCTTCAGTTTTTTTTGTGGAACATAGTCATAGGTAAGTAACTCTATAACCCCAAAATCCCCCAACACCATAACCTCAAAATTCCTTTATTTCGTAACCCCATATACTATATCCCCTTAATCCCGTTATCCTATTCTGTGGAGAACTCCGGTTAAAAAAATAATGAAGTAGACCTTGATTCATGACTTCACTTACAAAACTCTTATGATTTTGAGAACCGGACTTCTCCACAGAATAGGATGATGGGGTTAAGAGGTTATAATATATGGGGTTACAGAGTGAAGGGGTTAGGAGGTATGATGGGATTTTAGGGTTATACAGTTACTTATTTATAACTATATTCTACAAGAAAATTTCACGTAATTGTTCTGTTTTCCCGAACCAGAATTTTCTACTTAATGAGGTTACGAGGTTTTGAGTTTATGGATTAATGGTATTCCGAGGTGAGGGGATTATGGGGTTACGAAATTACGAATTTGGAGGAAGGTGGTGAAAGTGGTATGTGTTTTTTTAAATTGCGTTACGTTATATATGGACAGCAAGCAAATACACACACTTTTCAAATACAAAATTAATCCATTCTAGCTCCAGATAAGGTAGAATGAGCACATATAGTGCCATCTCTTGTTTATAAAAGTAAAGAAAACTGTAGCAAAATTAGCAAAAATGTATATTTTACCATGAAATATTGAATAATTTAATGCAATTTAAAGTTTTGCGTTAAAATTACTTCAAGTTTTAATAGTTTTTCTTAATATTTGACCAGTTTTTTATCAATTTAGTTCAAAAAATTAAAACTGCTCCATCTATTGTTAAATATTTAAACCTGATATCTGTCACAACAATCTGACATAACCTTCAAATTTTGCATTATAATTTGTAAATATATGCTAAAAATAAATAAAAAAAAAATTAAGTACTGATATGATAAAGTTATTAAATAACATTAATTGCTTTCAAGTATTACCTAACGCGTTTTTACAAAAAGTAAAAAAATTGATAGGTTTAAACCGGTTTTTACAGGTTATTTCTTCCGTGTTTTGACCAAAAACCGGTCTGAGGTAATTTCCGCAACCGGTTAACCGAAAACCGGTTATTGCCTATGCTTTTCCATGTCAATTTTTTTTGTTTAGAATAATTAGTCAACGCCGTGTGCAATAAAATTTGCTACTAATCCGTATCTTAAGTCTAGATCATTGTTAAAAAGGTGATCCAATAAACATTTTATAAGTTTATAATTTTTTAAGTGTTACGTAACATTTTTACCTACATCCACCCCCTCTGTAACGCTACGTAACGTTTTCGAGTCCTCCCAACACCCCCCTTCCCCTAACGCGTTAGGTAATACTTGAACGTTCCCTTATAAATAGTTATTAATGCATTAAATAAAAATAAATTCAGTCCAGTTTGATAAATTTTTAATTGGCGGATTTTCGGCGGGGGTTAGAATGTTTTGATCATTTTGAAATTTGGCACATAATTTTGTATGCTTAAAAGGAAAAAATTAAGGTTTCAAGCCCTTTAAAATTTTCACTTATACAAAAATTACAGACAATTTTTTACGATTTATGGGTAATTTATGAATTTTAGGGGCCCAGTTGAACCTTTAAAGAAGTTTGATTACTCATATTTTCAGAATTTTCTAGTCACAACTAAATGAAAATTTTGAAATATTAAAAAAATATAGCGTGTCCCTTATATATAAAGTCCACCCTAATTTAAGATTCTAAAAATAATGAGAAATACTGTATTGTACTATTTTTTGGATGTACTAATTGAACTTAAAACAAATTATTGATTTTTTTTTAAATTTATTTATATTAAGAATTTTTATACTTGCAACAAGATCTAACACAAATATCACAAATACTTTATATTAGTTATTTTTTGGTCTGTGTATTTATCTCAGAAACTTAAGTGAAAAAAAAATTGAGGCCGTTCAAATTCAGCATAAAATAAATAATATTAATTTTAAATAAAATTTTCCCATTAAATAATAAAAATATTAAATGCATTTACAGCAAGTTATCATTTTAAATCTAGTAGTCTTAGTTTCTCCAGGAAAGATGATTTCGTCCGTAACCGCGATCTTCAATTAAAAAAACAAAAACATGCAACTTAAAACATCTGAATCCCGACTATCAACCAGTTTTCGCAGTAAGCCATGCCAGAAGAAAAAATAGATTTTGCATCGTTGCCATATGTTTTTCTTGTTATTTTTGTAGAATCTATTACATATAAAATAAAATAAATTATTATAACTGTATTAACATGCTTCATAGTAAGAAAATAAAGAATTAAAATATTATTTTAATTAACGTTTAGTTAGCTGTTAACTATTTTATATTAATTTATAATAGTTGGTACTACACGGTGTACTTGAACCAAGTTTTTTTTTATTTCTGACCAATCTTTCATTATAACTCGTTAATGTAAGTTGTATGGATCATGTTAACCCATTAAGGGCTACAGTCTAAATATTCATACAGATTTACAGATTTTTGTAAGGAGTATTTTAAAATGCATGTAGTTTTCAATTTATTTATTTATGGCTTAGCATATGCAAAAATTATGGTTTTTTATTTCTAGCTAGTAAATTGTTTACATTTTACTACTAATCTCGTTTTAAAACAAGCGTCAAATTTTTGTTGAATTTTTTTTTAGTATAAATGACTGATTTGGACTAATAATAGTAATATCTGATAAATATTTCGTATATTTTACAATAAATTCATTGGGTCAGTCCTTTTAAACTACTAAAATTAATTAATTAGTAAATATCTGTGCCACAACCCCAGCAAATTATATTATAGTTTAAATATGAAAACGCCAAAGAGTAATGAACGTCAAGCAAACCCTTTTCAGTTAGATCACTTTTCATTTTCAAAACTGCAAAATATGCACTATTTAACTTTTTACAGACATGATCTATATGTGTATCCCAACTTAAATTTTGATCAAAATAACATTTTTCTGTGTGCACACTCTTTTAAGTACCACCTTGCCTTGCCTCATTCCCCCGGTGCCAGTCAGAAAAATTTAACAGTAAGTAGAGTTTTATTTCTTCTTCTTAGTTTTTTATCTTCCTCTTCTTCTTCTCCTTCTTCTTTTTCTTTTTAAATTCTGTGAAATTGACAACACTGTATGAAAGCAGATGTTCTAAAACATGCGCGCATCAAGCATAACAACTTGATGTTAAAGTTAAATTATTTTTTTATCTTACTTATTTTGTCTTATTTGTAGCAAGAAAATTGTGTAAATTGAAAAATTATATCAAACAAATGTTTAAAATGTTTTCCATTTACAGGTTTATACTGCTTTTTTAAACATCGCTTTAATGTCGCATATGTCGTGAAAAAAATTGATGTAATTGGTGTATTGATCTGATTTCTTTAAACATAATTTACTGGTTTAAAATTGGTATAATATCGCAATTACATCTAAATAATTTTACAATAAATTTTATTTATTTTAACTTTCTTTAGAGAATTAGATATTACTAGAGCACTGGATAGGCAGGTTTGTTAGGGTGGGTAGGTAGTTTACACACTCACATTCAAACTACCCACCTACCCTAACAAACCTACCTACCTAGTGCTCTAGATATTGCCATCTTTAACAAAAGTTTTATAAACCATATCGTCGTGTTATTTTCTCAACATCGCATCTCCAAGCAAATGATTTTCAGTTCTTTGTATGGACTAATAAATTTTTATTTTCAATAATGGATTTGGTTTCACACACTGGTCTGGAAACCATTTTTAACTCAACTTTCATATAACCCAAGTTTTATTTTTTCATAATTTAATTATTTAGAGCTTTTTAAGACCAAATTGAAAAAATCTATCGATGCGTTTTTAAGAAAAACTATTTTCATTTGTTTTAACAAAAAAAAAATGAGATATTTAAAAATTATTTTAGATATTCAGATTTTACTTCAAAAACTGAGAAAAAAGTTTTTATGGGCGTTTGAGCTAAATCGCTTTTTGACCAGGAGCATAGATGTCTCTTAAGTTCTCTGTAAAACTGTAAGTCGACTTCTGGTTAAACATTTAATTTTTTATGTCATAAAATAATAAATAAAATTTAAAAAAGTTGCACCACTAATAGTGATAACAATGATACAGAAAGATATCTGTATTAGATTATTTTTCAAAAATTTGCGAAAAGATTCTTTGAACAGATTATGAATTTTTTAGATTCCAATGATATTTTGTCTTCGCGCCAGCATGGTTTTAGACAAAAAAGTCATATCTTTACAATTTGATATGACAAAGGCTTTTGATACTATTCGTCCTGAATTCATAAAATGGAAATTGTTGGCTTGTGGCGTTCCTAAAAATTTAGTTAACTGGATTTTTTGCTATTTAATAAGGCGTATGCTAATTGTTAAACTTAATAAAAAAACAAAATCAAACAAATTTTCTTCGAAATTAGGTGTTCCCCAAGGGTCTATGTTGGGACCTTTACTCTTTTTAATTTTTATTAATGACCTGCCTAAGTTTATCAAAAATGGTTTAATTACAATGTTTCAAACATTGTAATTAAACTATTGTGTTTGTAGACGATATGACCATAACTCTCTCTGCTTCAACTGGGGTTGAGTGCTAAGATTAATTTTGATAGTATTAGACGATTTCGATACTTTGTGTCAAAGAAATAAGCTAATTTTAAATAAATCCAAAACTATGGTTGTAAACTTTTTAATAGAAAAGGCCTTCCCGTTGATTTTTCCATTCCGAACCTTCATATTAGCAAAGAAACTAAATTTCTTGGTACATATTTTGATCAAAATTTCAAACGGAATTGATTTCTTATGTCATCAGGTATTTTTTAGTTCAAAAAATATAGGCGTCCACGAAATTTTTATTTAAAATTGCCCAGGTGAACCGTGATATGAAGGTGAAGTCGAAAATTCTTAAAAAATAAGTCACCTCGTGCATTACGTAATTTGTACACGGTCCCTTTGGAACTATGGGTACTAGTGCGAAGTTAGGGTTTAGGTCTTTTACAGATCGCTTGGACTCTAAATTATAATATGACATGTAATTTACTTTGGAAAAATAAAACGCATTAAAAATGTGCGCATATAAATTTTATCGATTTTCCAGATTTTTTCAACCTAATTATTTATTAACTCTAACATGCCACATGAAAAGATCCACTTGCAAGATATTGAATTTTAATCGTAGTTAAAAAATAATAATAAAACAAGCTCTGAAGTTAATATCAATCGGTTGTTGTAGAAAAGCGTTAACTCCAATTTTTGACAAAATTATACTATGATTTACGTTTTGTAAATAAATAAAAAAGATTATTTGATGGTTCAATTTTTAACAAAAGCTGTTTTTAATATTGTTATTTTAATATTTGACTAAAAAGCATATTAATTATATACATGTTGTTAGAGCTGTGTTAGTATACGAAGATTAATTTGATGCAGCATTGTGCCTCTCATCTGCACGCACCCTGCCTTACAACGTTTTAGACGTTAAGTTGAGAGGTCGCATCGATAAAAATGTTACTATAGTACTCTGTAAGATTAAAAATAAAACTTTTTCATAAAAGTGATCAAAAAAAATGCATCGGAAAACCGACTATATAAAGTCGCATTTGGATACAAAAAAATATATCTTTAATTTATTATAAAAATGTATTAAACATAATTTTTCATAAATACAACTTTTCTATAGAAATACTTAAACAAACTTTTTATATAAATTTGTATAATTATTACATTCAAAATGTAAAATTACAGCGGCATGTATTATTATGGCATGTAACAGTTCGTTACAGGGTATGGCCACAAAATAACTGTATTTGTTAAACGTAATTTTACATAAAAGTTTTTATCAGTGTACACTAGATGGGTCCGAAACTTTTCACCTAGTGCATTGTAAATTTACATCAATCCTTATTATTATGTAGTCGGTATACTGCAATGTAACAAGAATATACTGATTTACATTATTTATAATGTGATATTACGTATTTTGGCAGGTAATTTTTAATTTTATACAATAAGTAGTATTACCATATTTTTAAAGATATATAAGATTTTTTTTCGTATCTAATGTTATTTTACAATATATTTACACAAATATTACATTATCCGTATGGTATTATCATATTAGATATAATAAAATATTACAGAATATTTACATCTCACTAGAAAATATATCATACACTACACTGTAAATAAAAATCGTGCAAAAATTACCAATACTTAGGAATACTGAAAATTTACCATATTCGATATGTAATATTTTAGTATACTGGTAATGTAATATTTTACCATATTATAACGATATTTTACCATATTAATCATGTATTTTTTTCTTTCTATATGCGTAATGTATATTTTAATTATTAGTTATATAATTTATAGTTTTGGATAATTTCTACAGAAATTATCTAAATTTTCTAGAGCTTGTTAACGTGCAATTTTAAAGTTTTTGGAATATATGCTATAATCCAAAACTTTAAAATTGCACATTTGCAAGAAAAAAATTTAGATAATTTCTATTGAAATTATCCAAAATTTCTATTTATATAGCATAGAACATAAAAATATAACAAGTTTAAGTAGTATCCAAAATGTATTAACCATATTTTTGTACATATACATACAACAAGGATATAAGATTAAACTATAGTTTATATAGGTACTTACATAAATCTATTTTATAATATATATATATAATATACTATAATATATCGGATTTTTTTCAATCGTGGCTTGCCCCTAAAAAAATACTCCAATTTAAGTTAGGTACATGGACAAAAGTGTCTGTAGGCAAAGTTTTCTCAATTAATTTATGCTTAAAAAGTTTATTTAAATTCTCTTGGTCCATCTCTTTGTCTGTCCTCATCACATGGTAGGACTGAAGTTCTCGTTCTTATCTGTCTGTCTGTCTGCATGTTCGTCTGTCGGTAGGTTATTCTGTATGTTTTTGTTTATTCTTGGAATGTAGGTATTATGTGACCCTATAAAATAATGGCGAAAATTTGAATTAAAAAAAAAAATGGGAAGTACAGCTACTGGATAAATAAAAAAAAAACATTATTATTAATGTGGGTACAAAAGTGTTTGTTTAAAAATTGTTTGTAGGAAAATTACAGTTCTGAATTTGACATACCTCAGTGTGTCAGATTTATACATTTGGGGTTTCTGAATGTTTTCTAAGAAAATAACTTTTGTAATAATTATACCTAAGTAGATACTTTAAAAATTGAAAATTAAATTTTTTTCAAGCAAATAAATCTGACATTACTTAGGCTAACCTAATTTCTGTGAATATACTGATGATAAAGATTATATTTCCTTAAATAATTTAATGTAATTGAGTAGACCACAAACAAACATGTTGTACTTACCTGTTATTTTACACAAAACAGAGCTAGGTAATTGGAAATTGTTATGAGTGTACGAGTATACAGCCATTTATCGCCATTTAGCTTAAAATATGAGTAAGGTTATGTCTTACATGTAAAGAAGTTTTAATTTACATTATTAGTAATGTAAAATTTTACATAATTTATAACGAAAATTATTACATTATAAATACTTTATTTTTACACTATTTTAAAAGTTTTCTATAATACATGACTACTACGGTAATATTACGTTAAAATCTCGGTTAAAATTTAAGACAAATTTTGCACTATTTTTTACAGTGTAGATGGTTACAGTGTATTTAAAAGGTAATTTAAATTAAAAAAAAATATTGTTTTGTTTATAAAAAAACAAAATATTGATAACAAAGGCCCACAAAAAAAAACTTTTCTGTGCTGGGGTTGAGACCCACCTATTCTTATGTATTTCGGAATGCAGAACATGAATCTATCATAAAAAGGAACTTTATGGGCTCCTTTTTTTTGTTACACTGAAAAAACTGTCTAAAATGGTAAAAATGTTATTATTTCAGTGTAGCTAAAAAATGAGCCAATGAAATGCCTTTTATGACAGATTCGTGTTCAGCATCCCAAAATACATAAGAACAGGTCTTAACCCCACAAAAAAAAGTTGTCGGTTCTGGGGTTGAGACGAACCCTTTTTTTTTGTATTTTGAGATTCCAAACACGAATCTGCCATAAAAAAGGCAACTCATGGGCTCATTTTTGTGCTATACTAAAAAACTGTCCAAAATTAGGAAAACCTCATCTGCAGTTTCAGGGCAGCAAAAAAATGAACCCAAGAAGCTTTTTAGATTCGTGTATATATAAGATACATAAGAATAAGTGGGTTTCAACCCCAACTTTTTTTTTGTGGGCCTGTGTAGATAATTATAATTATAATTATTGCAAACTGTTTTCTTTTTTAAATCTATACTTCACGAAATGGGACCTTATAATGTGAGGGTATGTGCCTGTATACAAACAACTTCGCCTATTTAGTACAAAGTGTGTACTCAAATATTAAAAAAAAAATCCGCATCACCTACATTATGACGTTGCATAAATATTAGGTCATACATACAGAATATGGTTGGACCTTTTCGTATCCACAAAACCATGGTAGAATCAATTAAGTCAGTTCAGTGGTCATGTGCAATATTATTTTATAAGCTATTTGGAAAAAATATGCACTTTTACTTTGAAGTGTTTTCATTTGTTAAACCAGCACATGTAACGACAAAAATCAGTACAAAACAAAAAAAAACACTCTATTTGTTAGGTTTTTGATTTAAATGTATCAAAAGTGATTTTTGATTAGACATAGTATATGTACTTCCATTTTTAAACGAATTTGGTACATAAAGTATAAACAGAGTGTTTTACAATTTTTTGCAAAGCCTATATCTTTGTTATTATAAAAGACAAAAATTTGACCTTAAATAACTCCAATAAAACCTATCCCCTAAGTTATACCCCTTATGACCATCCCCAACGTTTTTTTTTTTTTTAAGAGCAGCACACATTATTATTTTTTTTTTGAGTTATTATTATAGGGCACTAAATTCTAAATTCAATACTGTATAAGTTTTATAAGAAAGAATACTTTTATCCAATACCTTCATTAGGGTGCCCAGAGTTCCGAAAAATTAGGGTGTAATCTAAGCACCCTAATGAAACTTTGGGGGGTAAGACTTTTAAAATTTAAAAAAAAAACAACTCTGGTCACCCTAACCTTCATAGAAACACTTGTTTTAGCACTGTTTTAAATGTCAAAAGTTATTTCCACTAGTGACTAAACAATTTATTGCCCACTCTTTTGCATAGAAGAGCACTATTTTAAATATAAAAAGTTAAGTTTTTTCTACTATGACTAAAAAATGTTTTGTTCACTTTTTTGAGTAAGAAAACTTAATCTTTTTGTTATAATTTTCTGCTAAATTATAGACTTTTATTTAAAAAGGGTGTTGAATATAGTTAATTTCTTAACTTGTGTAATAAGTGATTTTATCCAATACATACAGATAATAAGACAATTACCAGCTTTATTTTAAATAGATAAACTCAATAATAACCCCCGAGTGGCTTTTACTTTATTGAGTGGATAATTATTTATTTTACCCACTCAACTGTCACTTGTGAAATTATTTTCTTGTAAATGTCATTAAAATTTTTAATAAAAATATGAATTCCTAAGCTATTTATTGGATAAAACATTGTATGGCACTCATGGGTAAAACCGATATTACCCTTTCGAAAATTAACCTGCTTGGCTTGGGTTAATTTTCTCATGCGCAATATCTTACTTTACCCACTAGTACAATAAATAACTATTATCTACTTGAGAATATCAGCCCACTCTGCGTGATAAAATGCTACTTAATACACGAGTTGAGAAAATAACTATTAACCGTGTTATAATAACACTTTATACTTTCTTTCAGGGCAAATCTGTTAAAAATAATAGGATAGGAAGAATTTATTGTGTTGTTTGTTTGGCAATGTTACTTACCCCTTCCTCTTAAAATACAAGTTGGGTTGTGAGGCAACGTAGTGCCTTTAAAATCACTGCGACCAATGAGATCTATTGTGAATTACCCCTTCCCCTTAGAACCACCCAACCCATATATATATTGTGTAAAGAAAAAACAAAACAAAAACTGAATCAGTAAAAATATATTTTAAAGGAAGGAACGTATTATTAAAAAAATTACAACCTTAAACAGTCGAAATACTTTCTTTGTTGCTAATGATGACAATAATAGGTAGGTTGGTTGAAGGTCTCTTAAGGGATGATAAGGCGGGCCAGAGAAGCAGGGTTTTAATTTGGTTATTATAAGTTATTTTATTCAGCCTAAAAAAATACATGAAAATCATGTAAGGCACTTTTAAAAACTTCAATTTTCTTTTTAAACCCTATTCATACCGGTTTTCAGGTGTTTTTTTTGCCTCGCATTAAAAATCCTAGGGTGATTGGCCGATTTGCACCTCAAATTTGGTTTCAGCGCCCCAAATTATTATAGATAGCATGATTTTAATTTATAATAAACTCTTTTATCTAAAATTAGGTCATTTTGAGGTATTTTTTGAGGTTTTGTCGAAACCTGTTTGGTCAATTTGCAGTGCAGATTCGTTTTAACCGCCCCTAAATATAAATAACATAGTTTGATCGTTTTAATCATTAATAAACTCTTTTATCAAACATAAGGTCAATTTTAGCAATTTTTTGGGGTTATATCAAAATCCTTGGGTAATGGGCCAATTCTAACCTCGGCGTCGGATTCAGCGGAAAAAAATACATAGGGGTAGATATGTGGTTATTAAAGAACAGACAAATTTTTTAATTTTGTGTGCCTGTGTAATTATTTTGTATAATTTTGGGAATAGCGTAATCTGAAAGTAATAAATTTTATGTGTTTGACTCGTGTCAAACATACCTACCGGTCGTTAGGTTAAAAAGAGATGTTGAGGCCTAAAAATCTATTACCCCTAGGGGGCAACTTATTTTATCAATCTTTTAGAGCCACCAGAAACCCGATCCAGAAGGTGGCGCTTAGGAAATACTTAATTTTAAAGTACTTTTTAATGTCTTAAAAGACATATAAAATAAAGCCGGGAAAAATTAATTAAATAAAAATGTTTACTAGCTCTCCCGATTATAATGAAAAAGATAAAAGCGGGTAAAAAATAAAATAAAATTGAGTTAAAATAACTAATAATAACCAAATTAAACCCCACCCTCTTTGACTCACTTTATTATATCTTACATCACATGTCATATTTATTTTTTTTTAAGTCACTTTCCTAGAGTATTATACATCGCGAAATTTATAATTTAGTATTCTTTATTAGCAGTACCCGGCGCGGCGTATTTCTAGTTATAGTCCAGTTTTCAGGTCAATAAAAGAGCCTTTACCAAGAAATAATTCAGGAAGTTTTGATTTTCGGTTTATTGAGTAGGGTTTAAGGTCGCAAATAAAAAAACAATTTTTCGACCTTGAACTCGATTTGGAACTGTCATTTTGTTAACGTATTTTTCAAAAAAAAAACGGATTTTTCAAAATACTTCAAGATCGGTGCATCCTAGGACAAAAAACGTTTTATATGAAAATAAAGAGGGTCAATTTTACAACATTTTTTGTTCCACGTATTTTTTTGTACGACATAGCTAATTGGGAAAAACCAAAAATTTTCTTTATTAGTCGATACATCAAAAAAATGAGTCCAAATCGTGTTTAAGGTCACAAAATTGTTTTTTTTTTATTTGCTGGTCTATACCCTATAAAATAAAACCAAAATCAAAACTCCCTGAATTATTTTTAGGTAAGGCTCCTTTTATTATTATAATATTATTTTATAAATTCACCTGACGACTGGATTTTTGTAAAAATAATTAAGCAAAAGTCACAAGTGTTAATATTTTATTATGTATGTATATTATATCGTCGGCACTAAGTCCAAAAACATGGTTTTGAGATATTGACATATTTAACTTTCATTGTTCTTTATTAATTTTTGTAATAATTGTTTTTGGAAAAAAACTACCGCAAATTGCAATGACATGTTTGGACAGAATAATGTCTCATTTGCAGTTAAATAAAGAAAAATTGAAGTAGTTTAATTCAACTAAATTTGAAAAAAGACATGGTCTTAGTGCCTTTTACTTGTAGGCCCACGACGTCGGCTTACAAGTAAAGAGCACTAAGTCAATAATATAATATAAAAAACAACTATTTAAAATTAAAACCCTTCTATTAATTAAACGTAATGTATAACTATAAAGTAGAAAACAAGATGTTTACATAAATTTTCAAAAACTAGATTTTTAAAAGAAGGGTTTAGACTTTTTGATTGTTTAAAGAACGTTTCCAATATTAATAATAATAATTAATTAGTATTAATTATATGAAATTGCTTACTATGCCAGAACTAAGACAGTTTTCAGAGGCCATCCTAAAGTCAATAATTATAATCATTATTAATGATAAAACACTTCACGATGCAACATCCCTCAGAAATGCACCGAGACTTTGAACTTAGTGTGAAGGCTTCAAATTTAGTTTTGAAATAGTATCTGATAATAAAAAAACCAATGCAAATGAAAATTATTACCTACACATTGAAAGTACACGTAAAAAGCATTGTCTTTTTAAAGTTCTGTTTCTCTGTTCAGTCTCTATTCCATCAACTTTAACAGAGCAAAATTTGAATGCGTTTGTCAGTACAATAAATAACGCGATATTGTATCATATAAATGATTCAAGGAATCATAATTTTATAAATTAACTCTTTTTAGAAAGTGGCTTAGTGCAGAAACATTTGAAATAATCTACAAGTAAAACGCACTAAGTGCACTAAGTGACTTAGTGCCTATTGCCAGATAAAATTTTAATCAAAATCAAATTGGTGCGTTTTTGATAAGTGGGTAACTCCCTTGGCAGGCCACCTAGAAGTTAGTTCGGTTTACCTATACATAGATCATCAAAAATTAATTACAGTGCCATTAAAATCCCATTTTTGCAAAAAAGTGACTTAGTGCCTTTTACTTGTAAGCCGACGATATTTGGAATTATTAGTGTGTAAGTCGTTTCGAAAAAGTTAGGTACCTACGTGTAAACAAATTCGATAGAGTTAATTGAATTGATAATTAAATTGAATAAAAAATATATATTCAAAGCATTAAATTTAATTAATCGCTGACTAATAAATAGGTAACTATAATTATAAATAGTTTTTAAAATTACAAAACAAGCCGTGAATATATAATAATGTTTTTCTTCAAGCGAACTAAAATGTTCATATTTCATAACTGAACACACTAGTTAGAAGTGATCTATTTTTTTACAGTAAAAAAATGAGTTCATTGTTGTACGCCGTAAAAAAAAGTTAGTTTGCAAAACCACCACTAGCGGCAGCACTCTTTGACTTTGATGACAGTTATACTTCAAACTTGTTTGTTTATTATGTAAACAGGTGGTTGACTCGAGATTCTGTGCAAAAACCTTGTGTGAAATTGATTAAAAATTATTAAAGAAAAATATATGGGTATACACCTACAAATCTCTACGAAATTGCAAATGCTACATTAGACAAGTTACCATCGAAATCGCGAAAATGTACGATTTAGCCTACGAAAAAAAAATTTAAATGAGCTAAGGAAGGTTTAAGTTTTTTTCGAAAGGGTTTTATTGCCCTATTTTAATAAAAAAAAACATACTTTATTACTGAATAAATTAAATTCAAAAATTAATATTTAAAAAAAATATATAAGATTCTTGAAGAAAAAATAGTATGTTTCACTCAGATGAAAAGTGGTTTTTTTACTCGTCTGTAGTTTCCGGACTCGGCTTGGCGTCGTCCGTAAATTCTACAGACTAGTAAAAAAAAGCTTCACTTGTCCTCTTAGAAAAACAATATAGTATTAATGCTTCGATTTTATCGTATACCCTTCGCACTTTAATGTAAGTATTGTTTTTTTCTGGTAAAGTGGTAGTTAAACTTATTATATTATATTATATTATATATATATTATATTAAATTATATTTTAATATTTTTAATTTGCACCCCCTATAACTTTTTTTGTTTTTAAATGGATTTTTTAAAATTTGGTACAGCTGACTTTTCTGAAATAATAGTATTTTCAATTTTTTAAAACTCTGCTTTTTTGTTTTTAAGGAGATTTATTTTTAATTTTTTTTTTAAGTACTTTTTTTTTAATGATCTTGATCTCACTTTTCCTTCTTCTTTTTTTTGTAATTTTAGCCCCCGATAACTTATTTTTTTTTAAGTAGGACTTTTTCAAATTTGATAGGAATTATATTTTTAAAACAAAAAAATCAAAAAAAAAAATTAAGTTGATCGAATATTTTCTTCCACTATTTTTGATATATTTTGTTAATGTTTAGCTCCCCATAACTTTTATGTTTTTGGGGGAATTCGTTTCAGTTTTAATATGCTTCTTTTCTTTACTAATATTATTTTTTTCTGACACCGATCGGATTGTTCTTTTTTAAGTTATCATACGGACAAGAAAACGTGACAGCCGGACTGACGGACTGACGGACGGAAGGACGGACGGACGTATAGACGGACGCACAACTGGAAAGGCAGACAGACGAATGGATGTACAAAAAGACGGACAGACGGACGCACAGATGGAAAGGCGACAGACGAATGGACGGACAAAAAGACGGACGGACGGACAGGCGACGGACAAAAGAAAAGTTTGGACTTTTTTGTGTTTTTAGAATTGTACAAAACGTACAAGCTGCGAGGAGTATAACAAAACTAAAAAAATAAAAATAATTTAAGATACTTTAAAATTGCGAATAGTCCATTTTCGTGTATTAAAATAATTAAAAGTGCATTTACAAAATTGTGTCGATGTCAAACTTTTATGTAATTTTTTCATTAGAAAATTATTTTTAATTAAGTAATTTATTAGCAAATAATATTAATTGATTACACAGCTCTGCATAAAATTTGATTTTTGAAAATGTATACTTGTTTTGTACTTCTCCTTGCACCTTAATAACTTTTTTTTTCAAAATAGTTTAAGACCAGATTGAATTCCAGAAATAAAAAAAGTGACTGATTTTTTTACACAGCTATTTTTGACAATGATTTTAAAAATCACATTGAAAAATCTTTTAATCATTTAAGGTAGGTCAATACTTAAATTTTCTAAATTCAAAATAGTTGTAAAATTTTAACGAAATTGAGCATCAGCTTTTTTGAATTTTTATTTTAATATTATGGTGTGTTTTTTCAAGCAAGATAGTAAATTAAAAATCGCACAGTGAATATTTTCAAAACAGGTTCGAATATTGGTTGTGCGAATATACTGAGTAGTTTATTTTATAAAACATAACTACATTCTATACAGAAACATATACTATTCAAGCCTGCTGTAAAAATATTTACTGTGCGAATTTTAAATTACTATCTTGCTTGAAAAAACAGACATAGTTATATGTATATTTTAAGCTTAAGTAAATACAAGGTTAATTATGCAAATCTCGTTTTTATATTTATTTGTATTTATTTCAATGTTTAGAGTCGTTTTGGTATTTTATACCAATCTACTGTACAGGGTGTTCCATTTAAAAAAATGTATGCCACTTTCGGCGAAACCGGAAGTGAAACAAAAAAAACTAAATCCGCCACTTTATAGCCAATGTAAAGTTATATAAATCACCAAAGCTGCGTTTTTATCGAATTAAGATTTATCTTAATTTTAGAGGTGGACCGAGGGGTAAAAATAAATAAAACTCACCCGGTATAGTTTTTTTTATTAAAAATAATTATCATAAATATTAATTTTAATTAATATTTTGTCTTTAAAATTTTGGTTTATTTTTTAAAGTCATGTAAATATTTTACTTCCTTACATTTGAATTTATTATTTCTGTCTTTATAATATATATTTTTAAGTAGGTAGGTACTGCACTGTCTAAATAGATAAATAAAAGGTTATTTTGAAATGTTGTATTTATTATCAGAATTCGTATATAAAAATTTCCATGTCCTAAATATTAGTGAAACCAGTTAAAAAAACTTCTTATCAACTTTTATAAAAAAAAATAACTAGCATAGTTCGGTCATACCCAATATTATTTGTTGCTATCTATACTAAATAAACTAGGCTGAAAAATTGCAATAATTTGTTGAAAAACAATAATATAAGTAATTATAAGTATACTTAGATATAGTAAAAACAGCAGGAAAAATGTTTAAATAAACAGATAAAAAACATTTTAAGAATACATTTATCGATCATAATAAATAAAAAAAGGAACTAATACCTACTTGAAATAATTAACTAACGCTAAATACCTACCTATGTTTGTAAACAATATTAAAAAGTTATAGACGTAAAACGCAATAGCACAGAACTACTAATACACTGATGAAAAAAAAAATAATAATAAATAAAATACACAGTAGACAGTGTAGACCTGAATTTACACTGATGTGTACAAAGGTGTAATTTACACAATTTTACACATTTTGACACGTTTCCGTATAAAATATAATGAACATATATTTTGGATATTCATTACCAGATCCCGGAATATAGTTAAGTCATCCTGCAAAATTTTGGGTTTTATTATCAGGAGTTGTAAGGAGTTTGGAAATACGGAATGTTTGAAGGTGTTATATTTTTCCTTTGTTCGATCTAAACTTGAATATGGAGCAATTATCTGGTATCCATATTACAATCAGCATATAGATAGTATTGAATCTGTTCAGCGTAGATTTTTAAAATATTTTTCGCTTAACCCGGCGTCTGACAGGTGGTTTAGTTTTACAAGTAACGACAGGTGGGGTATAATAAACCCCAACAATAAATGTAGTAAAATATTTGAGTTATACGATATATTATATTATTATTTTTAATCGGTTAACAAAAAAAAATAACGTTTAAAATTGCCAAACAAAGATCTAAATGAATAACATAAATTATAAACTTTTAAATATTATAGGTAGGGTTCAAAATAAATTACTTTAAGTAATCGTAATATGACTGAAAAATACAGGAGAAACAGGAAGATAATAGTATATTACGCACCGAGTACGCGAACCTAGTTTTCAGTGCAAGAGAGTGCTTATTTTTTTATGAGGCGCAGCCGAGTAAAAAATCTCTCGAAGTTCACTGAAATAGTTTGCGTCGAGGTCCGTATACTATTTTTTCTACCACCTAAACATCCAAAAGACGCAAAAATTGTCTTAAAATATTAATTTGTCAATTTAAGGTTATGTGTTTCACGTTTACTCATTTTCTGACAGCAGATGTAAAATCAACTAATTTTCACTTTTCAACCATTGTCATAGGCAATGGGTGGAAAATAGACACTAACTACTAGCTAGGTTGTAGGAAAATAAATGTTACTTATTATGACACGTGGGGTGTCAGAAACCCCAGGCGACTTCAAAAGGACGTGGCCTCTAATGCTTCAATATTCAAACTGCCGTTCATGCTACACTGTGCAAAGTAAAGCGATTGAAAGGTACTGAGGCGCTGTCTTCGCTTGGCGTGAAAATAAAATAGTTACGGAGTAATATTTGGACTCTGGGGTTTGTGACACCCCACGTGTCAGACGCCGGGTTAAGACAAATAGAGTTTATCCTCCCAGAGGAGCTGATTTAACGGGCTTAATGGGACAATCACTAAACACACGTAGATTAACTTTTTAGTGCCGAATGCTACACGACACTCTACTACATTTTTTCTTTCCAGACCAAATACTAATCTAATGCTTAAGTCTCCTATATATGTGATGTGCAAGAATTTTAATAATATTTCAGGGCTTTGTGATATAAATTTTTCAAATTTAAAATGTATTATTAGTTTTATAAGTGAACTTTATTGTATTATATGAATGTCTTGTTTGTATTTACTGTTGGGCAATAAAAATATATTATTATTATTGTTATTATTATTATTATTATTATTATTATTATTATTATAACTATTATTATTATTATTATTATTATTATTATTATTATAAATAGAACATTATTAGTATATACCAGTACCGGGTTTAAAATTATTGGCATTTTATAATATTCTGTTGATTGAATTATTATTGCAACAAGTGTGCTGTAAATTGTTATAAAACACTTTGTATACTTTTACAATGTTATCAAAAATTTATCTGCTAATGTGAATAATTATTTTATCTTTTATGTTTTAAATTTAATGATAAATATAAGGTGCTGATCAAATATTACATAATCGTTTATATATAAAGTATACTTTGGTGTGCTGTACGTAGATATATAGTTTTCATATGGCAGAAAATGATTAAATCGTTTTATATCGTATTCTATATGGAAAATCAAAAAGAATCGTATAGATTCCGAATGAAACTCTTATCGGAATCTATATGGCATTTTAACAGGGTACTTGGATGCGCTGTACGTAGTACGTATTTTTATATACATCGGCTCGCGAAGTTCAACTTTTTTCTTCACAATAATTCATCATCTTTTTGCCCCTTTCTTTATTATTTTCCGTCAATATTTAGTAAAGTTATTATACAAATTACCTTAGTTTTATTGTTACATTGTGTACTTTTTTGAATGAAAACAAGCAATGAATAAAATAAAAATATTGTGGTTAAATTATAATTTAATGAAAAATCTTTATTTAATTCCAAAGTTAGCATTTTTCTCAAACATATTACATATTATGTAATAAAACATATTTACTAAGATAAAACAATATCAACTATTTCCATATCGATAGGCGTATGATCCTGTTCTTTTTCATTTGTGCTATTTCTTCCGAGATATGTTCATTACTAATTATTAGATTATTAGATATTCAAATATCCTACTCTAAACCAAAAACTTTTTATTCAATACCATATAAGTAGGGTCGAGAAAAGGACATTCTCGTCTTCTCTCGGTTTTTGAGACAATAAATCGGTTGATATGTCTTGAACATTTATCGGCGAATATTTTCTTTGTTTATCGAGTCTTAACTTCATCATCTCGCGATAGTTTTAATTTTCAAGACTCGATATTCTGCAGGGTTGTTTGATATTAGTATCACACTTGGAAACAGCCCCTCAGTATTATTGAAAATGATTCTTTATTTACATTAGTAGAAAACACTTAAAAGGAATTTTCAGTGGTAGTTACTTTTACCCAAAAAATACCTAATTTTAAGCTCCTAATTTTTAGCTTTCTTTTAATTCGCTATTTTCCTTAAAAACTAAAAAAATGTGCTATCTAGATATTTACATAGACAGATTTTTGAAACTGAATAAACACGCAGACGAATTATCTCAAAAAAACTAAGAAAAGCATTGTATAAATTAAGACAGTTACCAAAAATCATAATCATAATATAATCAAGAAATTCTAGGTATTTTCCATTTTTTTTAATTTCAGTTAGTCTATGGAATCATTTGATGGGGGGTTCTTATGAAAATTATATCAACAAAGAAATATGAATTCAAAATTATTTATCTAAAAAACTATTGAAAAAACACTTTTGTCAATTTTTTCATATGCACCCCTTCTATGTTGTTTCAAGGCATATCCAGAAGCTTGCCTAAGAACATAAAACATAAGAATGCGATGCCGTGTTTGTCTTACAAGATACACGGCGGCCCATCAAGCCAATCACGGCATCGTATTGTTATGTTTTATGTTCTTATGCGAGCTTGTGAATGGGCACTTATGTTTCAATTGAAAAACAATGCTTTCATACCATTTCAGGTTACTTGAACATTTTTTGACCCCCGCCCAACTCAGTTATAATAATGAGGTATTTCGTTGCGTTACCCTTTCAACCTCTTATCTCCAAATTCACAGGTTTTCAGGGGACACAGAAAACCGATTAACTTAAAAATTCTTATCTTATAGCAACAAGGTTTTAACTGTATAAATTATATATTTGAGTTATGATCAATCAAAACCTTAATATCATGAAACTTACCTTAAATTTCATAAGTGGGGTATTACGCTGGGATGGGCTTATATTAGAATAAATTAGTACCTATAATACACATTTTGTGGATATTTTAAATATTAATAAATAATCAACGTTGATGACCCAAAAAATCTATGGAAAGTAGTAGTACAACAGGGTTCTAATTGATAAGAACGGTTGCATTAAATTATCAGTTAGAACAGCGTTGCACTAAAAAAATCTCCAAACATGCAGAAAGAACCTTGTTGCATTGTAAATAAAATGGGCTATGTGCATAATATTTTTATTTTTTAAGTACAGGCAAATAGGTAGTAAAAAGTTATTCAAAAATGCAAAAAAGTGAAAATCTAAAAAAAATGTCAGTTGAAACCTTGTTGTTCTGGTACGACGAAATATAAGTGTATTTATTTCATGTGGAACTCTCAAGCATAACAGATTACAAAATTATAAGTTACCTGAGTCAAAAATTAGAATTATGGAGATACGAGATTGTTACAGTAACAATTATTTCCAAGTCTTAACCCTATACTGGAGATACAAGGTTACTTAATTAAAAACTATGAAGTATTTAAGGCTTGTAATTTTTAAATATTTACAGTATTTTAGTAAAAAACGGTATATTGGGGTTTTTTAGGTTTATTAAACTGAATCTGATAATAAAAATTTTCTAACCACCCCTGGGGGGGTGATTATTTTAAAATGTTAACAATATTTTCGTAAAATTTGATATATAGGTTAAGGTAGATAAAACTAAATCTCATAATAAAAAAGTTCTAACTCCATCCCCTGGGGCGGAATGGGGTAAATTTTACTAAATCCTTTCCCTGAGGGGCGGGGGGTAATTTTCGGGAAAATTGATATATTAAAGTTTATAAGTTTGCTGAAATTGAATCTGATAATAAAATTTTTCTAGCTCCACTCCCGGGGAGTGGGGTGATTATTTTTAATTTGTTTATAATATTTTAGTAAATATAGGGGTTTTTAAGGTAACTGAATCTGATAATGAAAAATTCTAATGCGCAACATGCCTAATTTTAATTTATGGGTTTTTAACTCCTTAAAGTTTGATCAGTTCTGAATAGTGTCTTGTTAATTAAAAAGTGTCCAGTACTAGTTCAGTAGTAAAAATTTAGTTTACAGTGTATAAGGAGGATTTATATCCCCATGTTAAGAATTACTTATAGAATTATTATTTAATTAAATACTTAGAAAATTATTCTACTTTCTTTTTTGAACTTTAAACATTTTTGAGATTCGTAAATTCAGTAATAAAAATATTAACGCGTTTTTGGACACTTATGGCTATTAATAAATTTTATACCGAAATACACAAAAGCATTCTTTAATTAACACTGAGATAGGACAATAAATTGGGCTTTGAAAATTATGGTGAATAGTTGGAGTTTCAAACATAAAATGTTTTAATTTAGAAGTATTTAATGGCAAACTACTAAATAATGGAAATTAGAATTTAGGGCTTAGCATAGAAGTAGAACATAGAAGTAAAAATTTATCCTTCATGTTCTTGAAGAATTTAATCGCATTTATTTAATATATTTTTCTTAAGTAAAGAAGGTATTGTTTTAATTTGTTTCCAAAGTGCCGTCTCACTAGAACTTTCTAATAAAGTGGTGAAAGTGGTAACTGGTGGTTAAGTATACTCTCCACTCGGGTATACCTTATTTGAAAGAAGATTGGATGGCCAACCTAACTGAGTAAGTTAACAAATAAAAGTTATATTATAATAAAAGTTATAATCAACCGCTCGCCTATAACTGAAAAATATTCCACTTCGTATCACTAATAGTGAAAGAATAAGTATATGAAAATTCCACTTTATTTCAAGTGTTTATTATTACATAAGAATGCGCAAAAGTGTTCTGGCAAACATATACAAATATATCATGCGCAGAAGTGTTTGGTGGAACAAATTTATGCTCAGATACGTATAATAATACATACATATGAGCATACCATAAATTTAGCACTGATTAGAAGCGACCGAAAAACACATATCCCCACTCTGAAACAACGCAACGTAGTGTATCTATGATAAAAGTAAAAAAAGATGACAAAAGATGACTCATAGTTTTCAACTCCCCGGGCTGTGGTTATTTCAGTCTTATATCGTGTAAAATACCCAATAGGTCAAAGAATGACTAGATACTAGGTAGGCAAATAATACTATATTACGCACCGAGTACGCGAACCTAGTCTTTAAAGCACGGGAGTAAGCACTCGATGTGCACTGAAATGGTTTGCACCGAGGTGCACATATTATTTTGCCTACGATCTAACACCTAAACATCAAAAAACCGCAAAAATTATCTTAAAATTAGTTTGTCAATTTGAGGTCATGTATTTGACCTTAACTAATTTTCTGACAGCAGATATCTAAAATCAGCTGATCGTCATTTCCCAACCGCTGCATATGCAACGGATGGGAAATAGGCACTAACTACTAACTAGGTCGTAGAAAAAATAAATAAACATGAGTATTTTAATTTAAAAAAATGCTTATTTCATATGTCACGAAGGTTTATTTTAAAAACGGTTTCATCCCGATTAAATGTGAATTGAACTGGTGCATATCTGTATATACATAAATATGTAAACAATCCGATTTGTTTCGTAACATCGATGCATTCTTGCATTTTAAAATCCAAGGAAAAATCGACAAAGTGACAGTTTAATCTTCAGATAGTATCATGAGAGAATGGGTTTGTTTCTAGCTAGAACATTTTTCACTCTGTGGGATACTACAGCAAACATTTTTTTTACCAACCTACTTCTAGGTACCATTTTAGATTGTCGATTTACATGAACCTTGGTTCTGGGCAAAACATATTTCTACATAAATAGAACACTCGCGAGTACGCGGTGGTGGAGTATTAGTGTTCTAATATCATCATCATTATCAACAGCATTGAAGGGGATTATACCACGCTAACACGGTACTTTTAAACGATCAACTGGGTTAAATAACATAGCAGAATAGTATATTCTATAACTAGTATGGAATAACCGATATTTCGCGCGAGAGGAAAGTTTGTCATACGAGCCGGCAGGCGAGTTGACGGTCCCGTGAGCGGGGAATGACTATTCCATACGTGTTGTAGACTATACTTTTTCTTCGACTGCAAATATGAAACACTGTATGGCCTTTAACTGCGGACAAGGTTAAAAACAATGTTTTTTGTGACTCGACATTGTAAATGCAACAAAACACATATTTTTAAATAAAGCAATTAATGTTATTTAATAATTTTATCAAATCAGTACTTAAAAAAGATTTTTATTTAACTTTAGCACATATTTACAAATTATCATGCAAAAATTGAAGGTTATGTCAGATTGTTGTGACATATATCAGGTTTAAATATTTAACAATAGATGGAGCAGTTTTAATTTTTTGAACTAAATTGATAAAAAACTGGTCAAATATTAAGAAAAGCTAATAAACTTTATGTAATTTTTACTCAAAACTTTAAATTGCATTAAATTATTTAATATTTCATGGTAAAATATATATATTTTTGATAATTTTGCTACAGTTTTCTTTACTTTTAAAAGCCAGAGATGGCACTACATGTGCTCATTCTAACACTTGATACGGAATATTCATACCGTATCTAGAGCTAGAATGGATTCATTCTGCGTTTGAAAAGTGTGTGTATTTGCTTAAATTCTAAAGCAGTCTTAGAAAAATATCTTGCCATGGATCATGGTCCTAGTAGTGTTCACTTATTTTAGAATCATCGACAGCCAAATCCCAAAAATTTGTTTTCGGAAAATAATATTAACACGTTTGCAGTCCCATGAATCATTACGTTTACCTCACACGTCCATGAGGCATATGTGATTCATTTCCATACTCGTTAATATTAGTTTTATTTTTGATCGCTGTGGCCTAGGTAATTTCTTTAAAGTGGAGGTCTAACTAAATTATAGTGTTTTTGTTTCTTATAGTAGAATTATATTTGTGTCATTGGAATCATTGGGGAGGTTAGAGATAAAAAATATTTTATTATTGGCAAAATAACTTTCCAAACAACTTTTTATAGTATAGAAAAAATGAAAAAATGGTTGGACGTATGGGGACCAAAAAATAATCCCAATGGGAACTGTCAACGTGTTAAATAACCTTCTGCGGAGTTCATGTATAACACAAACCTAAATTGCATATTCAGTTGATATTTTTTAATTTCTCTTTATCTTTTACTGTTTTCGAGAAAAAAGCTTATAATAATCACAAAAATAAACTTTTCCCATTTTTTAAAGTAGCCTATAGGCTAACAAATAGTATATTTTTACTAAGAGGAAAAGTGAAGCTTTTTTTACCAGTCTGTAGAGTTTACGCGAAGCGGAGTCCAAAAACTACAGGAGTAAAAAAGCACTTTTCCTGTGAGTAAAACATACTATTTCGGAGAGATTACGAGGTGTACAATCCATATACATATATATTCTTCTTAATTTTTAATCAATTTTACACTTAAAGTACGACGTTTTTGCACAGAATCTCAGATCAAAATAAACACAACTCAGTTGTGACAACTGCGAATTATGCCATTAAAATTAAAGAGTGTTGCCGCCAGAGGCTAACTAACTTTTTTTACGGAGTACAACAATGAGAGCATTTTTTAACTGTAAAAAATAGATCACTTTTATCTAGTGTGTTTAGTTATAAAATATTAACATTTTAGTACGCTTGAAGAAAAATCATTTTATTGTCTTATAACAATAAAATGACTTTTTCTTCAAGCGTACTAAAATGTTAATATTTTATAATTGAACATAGTCATTTTATTCTCTTATAACAAAATGTCTATAAACATTTTGTTATAAGACAATAAAATGAATTTCTTGGCTTAAATAACATTATTTTCCAAAAACAAGTTTTTGAAATATGACGATGAAATATGTCGATGATTCTATCACAAGTGAACTTACTACTCTACTACCACTACTACTATTACTACTACTACTCCACGGTCAGATTTTCTGCCACGTTGTTCAATCCCGTTGATCGTTCAGGAGTACCGTGCTAATGCGTAAATACAAAAAAGAGTTGTCATAAAATGTACTAGTTGGGTGACACATACAATGTTGTCTTAAATCAAGACTATTATGATTTGTATATAACGAAGAAAATATATTCTCCTTTAAAGCAAAATTTTGCTTCAAATATGAAAGGATAAGAATATGGTATGCATTAAAGCAGAATATATTCTCTTTGTTATATATAAATCACAATAGTCTTGATTTAAGACAACATTTTTCTGTGTGCAAGCATTTTTGAGAACCATTTCTATACTATGCGGCTTCTTTTAAAGAACCTTTACCTCAACTTAAGTAATGATTGCCAGAAAGTAAGGCAATGGTAGTACCATTATGGTACATTGTAACAAATATTTCCTGCGATTTAATTACACTGGTCGACATAAAAGAACATATATTTCCATTTTGTCTGATATATCATTTTCGATGTACTTTTTGATGCTAAACACGACAGTACTGCTTTTTTTTTAAATAAATAAATATCGTTGTTTTCAACCCTAAAATTTTTTTTTTCAGGATCATTACATCTATAAGATGTTTTTTACGCAGATTTTAAAAATATTTTGTTTTTTTAGATATCTTTACTAGTTTTCGAGAAAATTTAAAAAAACTGAAAAAAAGTTAAACATTTTTTAAATGCCTATTTGTCAGTTATTACTATAGCTTTTAATTAGTTTTATAGCTCAATTTATTCGTTTTTCAATAACCATTAATTTTGTAAAATCGGATTTGAGATTGAAATTTTCTGTCCCGAGATATAAGTGAAAAAACACACTCTTGTTTTTAAAGTTCCAAAAACACGCTTTTTTGGTGATTTGTAACAAGGCAATTAGAAATAAAACTTTTATTTTAATATTTAACATAACCTTACGTCATAACATATCAGAAAAATCAGATAATAAATAATTTTAAGGACAGACAAACATAATTCATCTTCTTTTTAAGATATTCCAATTTTCTGTTTTACATTTTTTTAACAGAAATTGCTACATATTATTTTGACACGTTTACTGTCCAGTGACCCATATATGGGTCATGTCAGAGGTTTTCGGTAAGTCCTCACCGGACATACAGAAAACCTATGGCGTGACCCATATGGACAGTGAATATATAATTAAAATTATAATTATTATACTTACAATTATTATTATAATTATAATTATAATTATATCAAAATAAATTGTAGTAACTTCTATTTAAAAAGGAAAACAGAAAATCTGAATATCTTAAAAACAAGGTGAAGGCATACACGGTGTATTTGAAATAGCGTCGGAGATTTTAACAGATGATTCTACATCATAAGATATGACAAAAAGTTCCTATAAACATATGTCTAAAAATGCTACGCCCCTTTGAGAGTGGCTAAAAAAATCGGTTTTTATTTAATAACTCAGGAACCTTTTGAGATATATCAACGAGGTTTTGCACGTCAATCAATCCTATCCAGGCCCGTTTGTGTTATTTTCATGTACTTATTTCAACCAGGGGTGTGCGAAACGGGGGGGGGGGGCTTATCAGTTTTTTGTCCCAAACTTTTTCTGTGTAACTTTTTTACAATATTATTTTTGAAATATGATTCCTCAGGTCAAAATACATAAAAAAGGTACTCTTGTTGTAATACTGTAGGATTAACTGTTTTCGAGAAAAGTTTATTTGAAGGTGAAATTTCACGGTACGAGGACGAAAAATTAAATACTAAAATGTTGAAAACCAAAATTTTAATGATGCAGGGCGAATGTACATTAAAAACTAAGCAAAAAACCTCATATACAGGTACTTCCAAAAATCAATCCTAATGGAGCTATGGTCTCCTAAATATGCACCATTTTTAAAGGGCTATGCATAGCCCTACCATATATGGTAGCTTTAAAAGCGTTTTTTCGACCTACATGTATGGAAACTTTTTTTCTTAGTTTTTGATGTAGAATAACATTGCATCATTAAAATTTTGGTTTTCGACATTTTAGTATTTAATTTTTCGTCCTCGAACCGTGAAATTTTACCTTCAAATGAACTTTTCTCGAAAACGGTTAACCCTACAGTAATACAACAAGAGTACCTTTTTATGTATTTTGACCTGAGGAATCATATTTCAAAAATAAAATTGCAAAAAAGTTACACAGAAAAAATTTTGGGATAAAAAACTGATAAGGCCCCCCCGTTTCGCACACCCTGGTTTAAATAAGTACGTGAAAATGACATACAAAGATGGGCCTTATTAGGATTATTTCACGTGCAAAACCTCGTTAACATATCTCAAAGGGTTCCTGAGTTATTAAATAAAAACCGATTTTTTTAGCCAATTTCAAAGGGGTGTAGCTCCCTTATGACGCATTTTTAGACATATATTTATAGGAACTTTTTGTCATATTTTATCATGTAGAATCACCTATTAAAATTTCCTACGCTATTTCAAATACACCCTGTATAGAAAAAAGTTTTATACGATCTAACAGAAAAGTTTCTACAAAAAAAATTAATGTTTTCAGACTTCAAACTAACCTATTTAGTATTTTACTTTTCTACTCGTTACTATGACAGAAAGCAGATAAGTGATTTTTTTCGCGGGCATAATGTAGGCAACCGAAATGTCAATCGTACAGCTGTCAGTTATATTGTTCGGCCATTTTTTAAATATAAAATTATTATTTATTTTGAATCAAATCTCAATTTCGTGTGCTAAATATTTGTGTGCTATATATTTGTTGTTACGAAGGAATTATCGAGAGTTACTGTGATTAGGATTTTACTTTTACACCAACAGATTTGCAGAAAATTGCACTCAAGTGCTGCGACCTTATAAGGTAACTTACTGTCTGAAATTTACTTATTTATTTTAGATCGTAGAAAAAATGTTGATTGTATTACGAGTACAAAATGTGATTTCTGCTTTCGCTTGTTTGCTGATCGAGGCGTCCCTCTTAATACAAAAATAACTATTTTATATTCTTAAAATTTTTCTAATAATATAATATAATAATAATATGTATATTTCTAATTGTTAAAAAGCACCAAAAAAGCGTATTTTTCGAACTTCAAAAACAGGGTGTGTTTTTCACTTATATCTCGGGACAGAAAATCTCAATCTCAAATCCGATTTTATAGTATTAATGAGTATTAAAAAAGGAACAAATTGAGCTGCAAAACAAATTAAAAGCTTTAGTAATACTTGAGAAATAAGCATTTAAAAAATGTTTAACTTTTTTTAAGTTTTTTTTAACCTTTCTCGAAAACCGTTAAAGATATCTAAAAAAAACAAAATATTTTTAAAATATGCATAAAAAACTGCATCTTATAGATTTATAATGTTCTTGGAAAAAAAAATTTAGGGATGTAAATAACGATATATAACTTTTTTTTCAAAAAAGCATTAGCATTTATTTCAGAATTCTGAACCAAAGTCAACAAACGGAGGTGAAATTCGTGTTCAGCATCAAAAAGTAAATAGAAAATGATATATCAGACAAAATGGAAAGATATGTTTTTTTTTGGATACCTATAGGACCTATAGTATTATAGCATTGACTAAGTAGTTCTTAATCAATAATTATAGGTACCAGAATTTTAAAAGAAAATTTTAAAATTTTGCCCATTTTTATACCGTAATTTTATAGTATATTAAAGTACTAGTTTCATAACATACGTTTTTAGAGCAAGAGTACAAGTTTAGAAAACGAGCCGCTTCTGGCGAGTTTCCTAAAGCACTAGTGCGTAAAAAACATGTTATGAAACCAGTGCTTTATACAATTTTTTCTATTTTGCTCTAAAATAAAAAAAAAACTTACATTTAAATAGAATTTTTTTTTGACGGAAATCATATTTTTTGATATAAAACGTCCAGAAACGTAAAAAAAGCAATAAAAATTTTTCGATTTATTTTTACTTGAGCTTTTCCTACTATTCAGAGGAATAGCTCAAATATAGATGAGTTTTCTTATAAGATAAATCACCTTGTATGATACAAGTGGTATCGATGATTTGTATCTCAAACTAACATTTAAAGAAATTTTTCTAAAATAAATTGATTAATAGCAAATTGTTATTAATTTATAATTTATTAATGCAAATAAATGGTAAAAGATTACATAAGAAAAATATATTTTAATAAACTTAAGGTAAGTCATAAATATTCAGTAAGGATATGCGAATTTTATAGCAGTCAACTTTTTAAATTGTCCCACCCAAAACCAATGAAAAAATAAAGTTTTTTTTCCTAGACCACACCTTGACAACAAAATATATTTAAATCCAACTCTTCGCCACTGTACTAATTATTTTCAAATGATTTTCGAATTCTATAGAGTTAAATTACATTATATGTTTCATCAAGCAACATAGTAAATTAAAAATCGCATAGTGAATATTTTAAAAACATTCGAATATTGGATGTGCGAATATACTGCGTAGTTTATTTGATAAAACATAACTATATTCTATACACAAATATATACTATTCAATCCTGTTGTAAATATATTTACTGTGCGATTTTTAATGTACTATCTTCCTTGATGAAACAGACGATAGATACTATGGTCTGTTTTTTCAAGCAAGATAGTAAAGTAAAAATCGCACAGTGAATATTTTCAAAACAGATTCGAATATTGGATGTGCGTATATACTGCGTAGTTTATTTGATAAAACATAACTATATTCTATACAGAAATATATATTATTCAAACTTGTTGTTAATATGTTTACTGTGCGATTTTTAATTTACTATCTTGCTTGATGAAACAGAAGATAGATACTATGGTCTGTTTTTTCAAGCAAGATAGTAAAGTAAAAATCGCACAGTGAATATTTTCAAAACAGATTCGAATATTGGATGTGCGTATATACTGCGTAGTTTATTTGATAAAACATAACTATATTCTATACAGAAATATATATTATTCAAACCTGTTGTTAATATATTTACTGTGCGATTTTTAATTTACTATCTTGCTTGATGAAACAGAAGATAGATACTATGGTCTGTTTTTTCAAGCAAGATAGTAAAGTAAAAATCGCACAGTGAATATTTTCAAAACAGATTCGAATATTGGATGTGCGTATATACTGCGTAGTTTATTTGATAAAACATAACTATATTCTATACAGAAATATATATTATTCAAACCTGTTGTTAATATATTTACTGTGCGATTTTTAATTTACTATCTTGCTTGATGAAACAGAAGATAGATACTATGATCTGTTTTTTCAAGCAAGATAGTAAAGTAAAAATCGCACAGTGAATATTTTCAAAACAGATTCGAATATTGGATGTGCGTATATACTGCGTAGTTTATTTGATAAAACATAACTATATTCTATACAGAAATATATATTATTCAAACCTGTTGTTAATATATTTACTGTGCGATTTTTAATTTACTATCTTGCTTGATGAAACAGAAGATAGATACTATGGTCTGTTTTTTCAAGCAAGATAGTAAAGTAAAAATCGCACAGTGAATATTTTCAAAACAGATTCGAATATTGGATGTGCGTATATACTGCGTAGTTTATTTGATAAAACATAACTATATTCTATACAGAAATATATATTATTCAAACCTGTTGTTAATATATTTACTGTGCGATTTTTAATTTACTATCTTGCTTGATGAAACAGAAGATAGATACTATGGTCTGTTTTTTCAAGCAAGATAGTAAAGTAAAAATCGCACAGTGAATATTTTCAAAACAGATTCGAATATTGGATGTGCGTATATACTGCGTAGTTTATTTGATAAAACATAACTATATTCTATACAGAAATATATATTATTCAAACCTGTTGTTAATATATTTACTGTGCGATTTTTAATTTACTATCTTGCTTGATGAAACAGAAGATAGATACTATGGTCTGTTTTTTCAAGCAAGATAGTAAAGTAAAAATCGCACAGTGAATATTTTCAAAACAGATTCGAATATTGGATGTGCGTATATACTGCGTAGTTTATTTGATAAAACATAACTATATTCTATACAGAAATATATATTATTCAAACCTGTTGTTAATATATTTACTGTGCGATTTTTAATTTACTATCTTGCTTGATGAAACAGAAGATAGATACTATGGTCTGTTTTTTCAAGCAAGATAGTAAAGTAAAAATCGCACAGTGAATATTTTCAAAACAGATTCGAATATTGGATGTGAGTATATACTGCGTAGTTTATTTGATAAAACATAACTATATTCTATACAGAAATATATATTATTCAAACCTGTTGTTAATATATTTACTGTGCGATTTTTAATGTACTATCTTGCTTGATGAAACAGACGATAGATACTATGGTCTGTTTTTTCAAGCAAGATAGTAAAGTAAAAATCGCACAGTGAATATTTTCAAAACAGATTCGAATATTGGATGTGAGTATATACTGCGTAGTTTATTTGATAAAACATAACTATATTCTATACAGAAATATATATTATTCAAACCTGTTGTTAATATATTTACTGTGCGATTTTTAATGTACTATCTTGCTTGATGAAACAGACGATAGATACTATGGTCTGTTTTTTCAAGCAAGATAGTAAAGTAAAAATCGCACAGTGAATATTTTCAAAACAGATTCGAATATTGGATGTGAGTATATACTGCGTAGTTTATTTGATAAAACATAACTATATTCTATACAGAAATATATATTATTCAAACCTGTTGTTAATATATTTACTGTGCGATTTTTAATTTACTATCTTGCTTGATGAAGCAGAAGATAGATACTATGGTCTGTTTTTTCAAGCAAGATAGTAAAGTTAAAATCGCACAGTGATTATTTTCAAAACAGATTCGAATATTGGATGTGCGTATATACTGCGTAGTTTATTTGATAAAACATAACTATATTCTATACAAAAATATATATTATTCAAACCTGTTGTTAATATGTTTACTGTGCGATTTTTAATTTACTATCTTGCTTGATGAAACAGAAGATAGATACTATGGTCTGTTTTTTCAAGCAAGATAGTAAATTAAAAATCGCACAGTGAATATTTTCAAAACAGATTCGAATATTGGATGTGCGAATTTACTGCTTAGTTTATTTTATAAAAAGTCCAAACCATATTCTATACACAAACATATACTATTCAAACCTGTTGTAAAAATATTTACTGTGCGATTTTTAATTTACTTTCTTGCTTGGAAAAACAGACCATATAATGTTGAAAATTTTTGGACAACCTTTTTATTATTAAAACTAGTTTACCGATTTATTGTCTTTACTCTTTAGATATTTGGATGGGACATGGGTTCTTTAAGAATTTTTGGAGCATACAGAATGCATAGAGACTATGAAGGAGAATTTTAATTAGTAAATTATTTTAATATTGTATCGAAGTTTATACAGGGTTATTTAGAAATAAGTTCAAGAAATTTAAGAAGTTTTTCTACGTTAAAAAATATGAAAAAAAGTTCGGAAGGTTGGTCCGGAAATGAGTCCTAAGGGAGCTACGGCTCTTTAAAATTGTAATCAAAATAACTCTTGTACCCTTTGAGCTAGAGCAACGAGCATTTGCATGTATACTATTATTAATAAGGGTAATAAGTTTTTGTTAATTATTTTTTTTGAATCCAGAGGCGTCTCTAGACGGACAACATATGTGAGGCTTAACACATGTTTGCCCCAAACTTTTTTATGCATATTTTTTTGGATTTTTTCTAATAAATATAGATTTATTTAGTAGTTTAGTTTAGTTTAGTTCAGTTTAGTCCAGTGCGGGGTTCACAGCCCTCAACACATGGTCCCTAGGGACCTTTGTGTTAACCGCACAGATCTCCCCATATCATCCCTGTTTCTTTTATAAAGTCCAGGTACGGTTTCAAGGGAGTGTTTATGATCTCGTTTGGTTCCAGTCAGTCGTTCCCAAAATACCTCCATCTTAGGCCTATTTTTCTTCAGTAAAAATACATAAAAAATGTCATATAGTGTAACACTGTAGGAACAGACGTTTTCAAAAAAAAAATGCACTAAAATTGTTACTTTTTGAAAGACTATAACTCCTTTAATATTAAATTTAGGTGTTTTGGTGAAGAATACTTTTTTGCTTAGTTTTAAATGAAGAATCGTCCTGCAGTATTAAAATTTTATTGGTGCTTTTTTTGTTCCCGATTCAATATGTCCACCTTCGAAGGGCCGCAGTTCCCTAAGGGCTTATTTCCGGACCAATCTTTATAGGAACTATTTTTCATATTTTTTAACGTAGAATCACCCCTTAAATTTCTCGAACTTATTTCTGAATAACCCTGTATAAGAAAACAGAAGGAACATTTGCTTCAAGTTTAACAAACAAATCAGAGTAAATAAATTTAACAAAGTTTTCTTTAACCCTTTCGCTCCGGATTTGTTTTCTTTGAATTTCAGAAACTTTGTTATATATGTTTGTCCCAATATAAAATATTATGTGACCCTGCACAAACAAACCCAGTTAATGTGTTAAATTTAAAAGAAAATAAAAATTACGGATTCTTTTGTAAAAAACTTATCTACATAAGAATGCAACAAAAAAAAAATTGAATTTTTTATGAAAGGTGGTATAATACAAAAAACAATAGGTGTCATAATTAAGCTCATTACGACACCCATGTAGGTGTCATACGGTAAACTTTATAAAATGCAAACAGTAAATATATTTTATCTTCCTTCTACTTAGTATTAAGCACACATTTGGGTTTATTATTGTTTGCATTACAAAACTAGGGGTTTTTGAAGATATTATAAAACCCGAATGCTTTTGTTTTTCCATATAAGGGGCTGTCCATATATTACGTAACGCAATTTTTCAAAAAAATTGACCCTCCTGTGTAACAAACTGTCACATTTGCCAACACCCTCCCCCTCCCCCTGTGTAACGCGTACCAATATAAAAATTTGTATTTTTTTTTCTAACATATCTTGATACAGAATTCGGCATAATGCAAGTGTAAAAATGATACATATTTATTACAATATTCATAATCAATATCACACAGGGAAAAAATAGTAGGTACCTCTTTTTACAGTGAGTGTCACATATAACACGTATATTGTTTATGCACAGGTACACAAAATAGTAGACACATTGGTGTTCTGTGATCATCGCCGATGATTCATCGGCAAGATCACGCAAGAACAGGGCCGTAACATTTTTTTTTAATATCAATGTCAACAGTTTTTTTACTGATTACAATATTATTTAAATATGCATAGTTTCGTCAATTTTTGTGTGAAAAGGGGAATTATGGGCCGCTAAATAGTAATTTATGTTGAAATAAAAATACATCTGCCAAGCTTAAGAAATAAACATTAAATTTATTAAATTCCGTTACGTAACGTTTACCTAGACCCCCGCCCCTCCCCCCTGTCACAAACTGTAACAATTTCTCTGACCCCCTCCCCCCCCCCCTAGGCGCGTTACGTAATATATAAACAGCCCCTAACAGTACTTGTTTCTATTGTAGAAAGCTATCCGATCATGACGTAAATCGAGAAAAAATACCTTTATTTTACCAAAAGTTTCAACACAAAATCTTTTGTGGTCGCCACAATACTTTCCAGGCGTTTCAACGCGTTGGAAAATGATTTTAGTTATTTCTTAAGAACGCTTTGACGTATCTAAAGACTAAAAATCCTTTCAAAAATTGTTTCAAAACATTTTTTTACGAATTTTTCGATTCTTTTTAGCTTTTTAGTTTTTCTTGTCTTTTAAACGAAAATAACGCAGATTCCATAGCTTGTTTCTTGGCAACGAAATATTTTTCTTAGAAAAAGCAATCTAGGTGATTCATTATCCTCCATGATAAGCATAAACGCAAAAATTAAATAATATCTTCTCTGTTTCTGCTTTATAAAACTTGCTATATGACACCCAAATGTGTCGAAATGAGCTTTATTATGACACTTATTTTTGTATTGCATTTTTTCACGTTTCATAAAAAATACGAATAAAAAATGAAAATTTTTGGTTGGTATTATTTTTGGAAATCAGAAGAAAAAATAGTATAAAAATCGTTTTATAAGACGTTTTTAAGCACTCGTCAATAATTCTTTTAATATACTATAAAATTTTAAATTACCACAAAAGGAATATTTCGAAAAACTATTTAAGCGAAACAAAAAAATTCTACTATAAAACCTTTTTGCCGGGTTTTGCACAAAAGTTTTCTCGAAAAGCGCCCGACGGATTTAGCTCTTTGTGGTGTCAAATTAATCGTACGGATGAGGGGAATATTATTCAAGAGAAAAATTAGTGTTCTCGATTTTCGCATTTAAGGTGCATTCAAACTTACCATGAGCGGTAACGGTTTCAGGCGTAATGGTTTGTTTCAGCCGTACCGGTTTCAGCCCCCCCCTCCGTCTAAAACATATTAATGTTAAAAAAAATGATTATGATCACCTTTCTTTGCTCTAAAGAAAGTATGAAAAGTGTACAGCAGAGTGTGAAGCATTTTATATCTTCACATCTTGTTTAAATCCCAGCTATTTGTTATTTAAATTTTATGTGGTGGCCTTAAAGTTAGTTCTAACTTGTTATTAAATTTATTAGAAGAATTTTAAGTAATTAAACCGTGTTGCTCCACGTAGGAAATCAAGGTCTAATATTATACTTAGCTTTAGTAGTTTTTTATTAATTGGTAATGGTATCAATTCAATTATTAAGAAATAGCCGTTTTTAATTACTTTTATTACTGTAGGCGGTGCTACAAAAATCGTAATAAAATAAATATAATATGTATAAACAATAAAACGGTGCGGTGCACTATGTTGCCAACGGGAAAAATGTGTCCATAAATAGTCAAACGAAATTAAGAAATAAAGATTAAAAACCACTAAAAGTTATTCTCTATTCTTTTCTACATTAGAAAACTCATTAATTTTATTTTCAATAAAGGAGGGTATCGTATTTTGGGCTAAATCGCCTGCAACGATAAGATTTTACATACTTATAGATACAAAAAAAAATAATTACTTAGCCACAATTTCAGCCCTTTTTACAGCTCGGAACACCGTTTAATTTTAAGGACAAAAGAGGGCCAGCAGCCCGAAACTGTCAGTCTACCAATATCACTCTGTACGATGATTAGAAAATAGATTGATGGAATAATAAATCTTATTTTTTCATAAGATTTACTAAATATTGTGTTTTAATTTTTGATTTGATTAAATATTCTAAATGTTTTTTCAGTTTATTATTTATTATTATTATTATTTTAATATTCGACATTACTCGCATGTACTTAAACTATAAAATAATTAGTAAAATTGACATTTTACCATATTTAAATCTTGCGTTTTTTGTGGGTCCAACTGTACTATATAATGCACTACCAATGAACACAAAAGAAAAAAAAAAGAACTTTACGAGAAAATGTATTAATATAATGTTTTTGTGAGTGATCATGTTGAGGACTTTGTGAGATTTCTCTATATACTTGCTTTTATAAGTTATTTGATTTTTTTCTTTTTCTCATAACTTTAAGATATATCTTTTTACATAAGTACATAACTAGTTAAAATAAAAAAAAAACTATAAAAAAGTCCAAACTTGAACACACAGATGCTCAGCACCTATAGATGCATATATCTTTCAATTTGTGCAATAATAGTTTGTAAATTTATTATAATATGAATTCTGTATAAATAAATTAAAATAAAAAAGTTTTGTTCTTAAAATCTAGTTAGCACCATATTGAACTTTAGTTAAGAATATTAGGTAATTTATATTATATATATTAATGTATCTTAATAATTATTTATAATACAAGGGCGAAAAGTTAAGTTTTTCAATTGAGTAGGTTTTTAGAAGCCGAGGGCCGGCCGATAGAGCCAGCCCGAGGGTAATAAACCTACGAAATCGAAATTTAACTTTTTTCCCGTATATTATACAATATTTTTTATTCGGGTGTTACTAATTATAATAAATTATTAAAATATACTTAATTTTAAATTGCAAAAAATATTTCTTTTCCTTGTCTTATTACTTATCTAGTTATCAATGACAAATTGCTATCCAATCAACTAGCGAAAAAAAAAACAATTAAATCGTTTCTTTTGTGCTCGGTTTAATTTTTAAATTAAAAAAGCTATAGCTTAATGATTAATTTCTGTTAAAATGTGTCTTTTATGAAAATAATGATACTTCCAAAACTGTTCTATGAATATTATAAATATTGAAATTGATTTTACAATTTTAATGTTGGGTTTTTAATTTATTTTATTGGATCAATACAGATTAATCAGTTAACATATATTTTGAGGTTATGTTATAGAAGTAATTTTTATTTTGTATGAAATGATTATAACTGTATCTGGTCAAAAAAGACAGTTAGGTTTAGACCAAAAGGTCATATTTCTTTATAAATATTACAGTAAAGGTAAAGCATCTTCTTTTAAAAAGCTTAAAAATAACAAGTTTTAGTTAGCGGGCAAAACAAACTTTTTGGCCCTAGTGCCACAAAGTTCAACTTTTCTCCCGTAAAACATGAACAAAACGAAAACCTGAAACAAAACTTTTAGAATCAATCGAATAAAAAATTACTTTTTTATATATACTAATATTTATTCTAGGTAGATATTTCCTATATATTTTATTTTAAAACCCTTCCATTTTGTTTAGGATCTAACCATTCATATTTAAAAGATTTAATTGTGGTGGGAATTTGGCTACCTGCTATCATCCACAGACCGGATACCCGAGACCCAAAATTTTTGACTGACAAATCAAACGATCATCGTAGAGTGTAGGAGGGGATATTAGAACCACAACATTTCTAATCAAAATGGTGGCATAAGAATTTGACTAATCTAAAAGTACAGGCCCACAAAAAAAAATGGTCTGCGCCACGGATAGGACAATGATATTCCTATAAATTTTTTCCCGCTGAAACCGAATCTGAACTCGGTTTAATCCCTACAAGTCTGGATTTTTCTCTCCATAATACTAAAAGTCACAGACCCTGTATTTTGCTTTTTTGGGGTCTCTGAGTCTGGATCTTGCATTAGAATTAAAAAAAGGTAGATATTTCCCATATATTTTATTTTAAAACCCTACCATTTTGTTTAGGAATGGGGATTTGGCTACCTGCTATCATCCACAGACCGGATACCCGAGACTCAAAATTTTTGACTGACAAATCAAACGATCATCGTAGAGTGTAGGAGGGGATATTAGAACCACAACATTTCTAATCAAAATGGTGGCATAAGAATTTGACTAATCTAAAGGTACAGGCCCACAAAAAAAATGTATATAAATATATAAAATATATATTTTTGCCCGCTGAAACCTAATCTGAACTCGGATTAATTCCTACACGTCTGGATTTTTCTCTACAAAACCCCGTATTTTTGCTAAAATCAGGTTTTTGTTGCACTTTCTTAAAAATTGGTGTCCAGGGGTTTTTGGGGTAGTTGAGTCTGGATCTTGCATTAGAATTCGAAATTTGAAAGAAAGCAATTTATTTTACTTAAAATTGGGGTCGCTGAAACCAAATATAACAGTAAAAAAATAAAAATTCAAGATCGCAGATCCAATATGACGTGCAATTTTGTAAAAAATCAATATATTTTTTAGTTCTTCCACCGGGACTTGCTTTGTTTCTAAATTTAATTAGAAAAAATATACCTCTCGTTTGGTAAAATTAACCATTTTTAATTCCATCCTCAATTTTGAATTTTGATTTTCTAATGCCAGATCCAGATATGACCACAAAACCCCTGGATACTAAGTTTTAAGAAGGTGCAAAAAAACCTGACCTGGCAAAAATACTCTGTGGCCTATGCACACAGGCGGAATTTTCTAAATTTATGGCCAAAACCCTTAATAAGCTCCATTTTATACAAAAATTTGTATATAGGGGTTTTTGGCGCTGCTGAATACAAATTTAACATTCAAATTAATTTTTACAAAATGGCGGATCCAATATGGCTGCCGCCTATATCAAAAATTTTCAGATTTTTTACTAAAAACCATTGTACAGGGGTTTTTGAGGTCGCTGATTACTAATGTAATACTTATTTTAATTTTTATAAAATGGCGGAACCAATATGGCTGCCGCCTAATCAAAATTTGCAGATGGTGAATATCGAGGTGGGGTAAGGAGGTAACATATGATAAAAATATTTTTTTAAACATTTTTTTTTATTTTTGTTTTTCAAAAAAAGAGATTTTTTTCAAAAAAAAAAAAATAAATTTTTTTTCAAAAAAAATTTTTGAAATATTTTTTGAAAAATTTTTGGTTTTTCAATTTTTTTTATTAGTTTATTAATAAACCTAGACCTACAGGGGAAAGTACTATTTTGTTGGCACTAGTATTTTTTTACTGCAAAAATACCTAAAACTAAATCTGCCTGTCTAAGACATTTTTTTGGATTGGGGAGGGAGGGGCGGGGGATATTAAGCAGCAAATTCTTGTTTTAATAATTAGCAAACACATTAATCTTCTCAACCAAGTGTAAAAAGTTGCTTAATGCTGATTAATCTGAAACTTTTTGCCAAGTCTTAATACAAGTTCAAAAAAAAAGACAACCAAATTTACAGACTAAAACTTATGACCTCGCCTTTTAAACTCAATAATCAAAAACTAAACTTTTTTGTAAAAAATAAATAGGTACATACCTACGGAATTTAAATCCATTTTAAAAAACTGCTTAAAAAAGCAACAACTTTGATATTTATGTTAAAAAACTTGATTTTTCGGAAAAAATAACGTTTCAAAATTAGTTTCTTGAAACCCGATTTTTGAACTGAGATTTTCGGTTCATTTGTTTTGATAGAAAAACAAATTTGACACCATCTATTGGTGCAGTTCATAGAGAAGATAAAAAACAATAGAGGCAACTATTTGAAGCAATTTCTCTTCCGAGGGTTTTGGCCATGAATTAAGAAAATTCCGCCTGTGTGCTGAGAAAAATCCAGACGTGTAGGGGTTAAACCGGTTTCAGCGGACGAAAATATATAGGAATATCATAGTCCTATCCATGGCACAGACCATTTTTTTGTAACCATTACTTTTAGATTAGTCAAATTCTTATTCCACTATTTTGATTAGAAAATTTGTGGTTCTAATATCCCCTCCTACACTTCAAGATGAGTTCAGATTCAGTTTCAGCGGGTGAAAATATATGGTCCTATCCATTACTAATGTAATACTTATTTTAATTTTTATAAAATGGCGGAACCAATATGGCTGCCGCCTAATCAAAATTTGCAGATGGTGAATATCGAGGTGGGGTAAGCAGGTAACATATGATAAAAATATTTTTTTAAACATTTTTTTTTATTTTTGTTTTTCAAAAAAAGAGATTTTTTTCAAAAAAAAAAAAAAAAAATTTTTTTTCAAAAAAAATTTTTGAAATATTTTTTGAAAATTTTTTGGTTTTTCATTTTTTTTTATTAGTTTATTAATAAACCTAGACCTACAGGGGAAAGTACTATTTTGTTGGCACTAGTATTTTTTTACTGCAAAAATACCTAAAACTAAATCTGCCTGTCTAAGACATTTTTTTGGTTTGGGGAGGGAGGGGCGGGGGATATTAAGCAGCAAATTCTTGTTTTAATAATTAGCAAACACATTAATCTTCTCAACCAAGTGTAAAAAGTTGCTTAATGCTGATTAATCTGAAACTTTTTGCCAAGTCTTAATACAAGTTTAAAAAAGAGACAACCAAATTTACAGACTAAAACTTATGACCTCGCCTTTTAAACTCAATAATCAAAAACTAAACTTTTTTGTAAAAAATAAATAGGTACATACCTACGGAATTTAAATCCATTTTAAAAAACTGCTTAAAAAAGCAACAACTTTGATATTTATGTTAAAAAACTTGATTTTTCGGAAAAAATAACGTTTCAAAATTAGTTTCTTGAAACCCGATTTTTGAACTGAGATTTTCGGTTCATTTGTTTTGATAGAAAAACAAATTTGACACCATCTATTGGTGCAGTTCATAGAGAAGATAAAAAACAATAGAGGCAACTATTTGAAGCAATTTCTCTTCCGAGGGTTTTGGGCATGAATTAAGAAAATTCCGCCTGTGTGCTGAGAAAAATCCAGACGTGTAGGGGTTAAACCGGTTTCAGCGGACGAATATATAGGAATATCATAGTCCTATCCATGGCACAGACCATTTTTTTGTAACCATTACTTTTAGATTAGTCAAATTCTTATTCCACTATTTTAATTAGAAAATTTGTGGTTCTAATATCCCCTCCTACACTTCAAGATGAGTTCAGATTCAGTTTCAGCGGGTGAAAATATATGGTCCTATCCATTACTAATGTAATACTTATTTTAATTTTTATAAAATGGCGGAACCAATATGGCTGCCGCCTAATCAAAATTTGCAGATGGTGAATATCGAGGTGGGGTAAGCAGGTAACATATGATAAAAATATTTTTTTAAACATTTTTTTTTATTTTTGTTTTTCAAAAAAAGAGATTTTTTTCAAAAAAAAAAAAAAAAATAAATTTTTTTTCAAAAAAAATTTTTGAAATATTTTTTGAAAATTTTTTGGTTTTTCATTTTTTTTATTAGTTTATTAATAAACCTAGACCTACAGAGGAAAGTACTATTTTGTTGGCACTAGTATTTTTTTACTGCAAAAATACCTAAAACTAAATCTGCCTGTCTAAGACATTTTTTTGGTTTGGGGAGGGAGGGGCGGGGGATATTAAGCAGCAAATTCTTGTTTTAATAATTAGCAAACACATTAATCTTCTCAACCAAGTGTAAAAAGTTGCTTAATGCTGATTAATCTGAAACTTTTTGCCAAGTCTTAATACAAGTTTAAAAAAAAGACAACCAAATTTACAGACTAAAACTTATGACCTCGCCTTTTAAACTCAATAATCAAAAACTAAACTTTTTTGTAAAAAATAAATAGGTACATACCTACGGAATTTAAATCCATTTTAAAAAACTGCTTAAAAAAGCAACAACTTTGATATTTATGTTAAAAAACTTGATTTTTCGGAAAAAATAACGTTTCAAAATTAGTTTCTTGAAACCCGATTTTTGAACTGAGATTTTCGGTTCATTTGTTTTGATAGAAAAACAAATTTGACACCATCTATTGGTGCAGTTCATAGAGAAGATAAAAAACAATAGAGGCAACTATTTGAAGCAATTTCTCTTCCGAGGGTTTTGGGCATGAATTAAGAAAATTCCGCCTGTGTGCTGAGAAAAATCCAGACGTGTAGGGGTTAAACCGGTTTCAGCGGACAAATATATAGGAATATCATAGTCCTATCCATGGCACAGACCATTTTTTGTAACCATTACTTTTAGATTAGTCAAATTCTTATTCCACTATTTTGATTAGAAAATTTGTGGTTCTAATATCCCCTCCTACACTTCAAGATGAGTTCAGATTCAGTTTCAGCGGGTGAAAATATATGGTCCTATCCATGGCACAGACCACTTTTTTTGTGGGCCTATGTAATAGGTTGTCCATTAATATGGGAAAAATTCTTTAAAACAGAATATAGAATTTTTACTTAATTTTAAGGTTTTTCTGAATATTATTAAAGTAAAAGTATGAAAAAATAACGCACCAATAAGTCATCAACGAAATACTAGGGCACTCAGAAATGAGTTAATTTACATTACCTTCTTTGCCAAAGCACACACTGTAAAAACGAATTGGTAAAATTCCCGAATGTATCGTGGGTAATTTTGTGGCCAGAACATATTCGGGAAAATTACAAAAAAGTTGTGAAAAGCAATTTACATAATAAATACTGTTTATTATTTAAATAATAGTTATCTAAATTTTACAATTTGTAAATTGTAAATTTCCAGAATAAAAATTGGATTTTTTATAATTACAAAACATTTACAAAAATAAATTGAATTTTACACATTTTATATTGTAAATTTTAGGAATAAAAATTAAATTTTTAGTTTTTTTTTTTAATGTAATATTACAATATATATTCCTTAAAAACTAGATACAAATTTTGTAAAATTCACTAGTGAATTTACCTTGTAAATTTACAACTCCCTCGTTTGGTGCAATAATGGATTAGTTTACACCATAGGTACTATGTTTTAAGTCCAGATACTTTTTATCTACCTATCTGTACAAAATCCTGTAAACAGAGATACGTAGAAAAAAAGTACCTGGACTTAAAATATGGTACCTATGGTGTAAACTAAGCTAATGTCACAACTCAAAACCTTTCTATTTTTTAGTTGTTAGCACAGTAAAAAGGTAAAATACCAACGTTACTGTACTAATAACTTAAAAATAAATATTATTTATTTTTTAAATTG